>CP139505.1:389195206-389623767 GCA_021014915.2 Artemisia tridentata subsp. tridentata
TTCATCCTAGGGGTGAGACTGAACTTAACTTTTCCAGTGATCCACCTCTCGGGCTAGGTAACACAAGCCGAAGTGGTGAGGATAGTCTGCAACTTTTGAATGAATTGAATGATACCTGTGCCAAGCTGTCTGCACAAATTGGTGATCTGCGAGCAATAGCTTCTTCCCAAGATGGAGTCATCAAAGCTCAAGGTGGGGAGATAAAGGCTTTGAAGAGAAGGGTTAGGTATTTAGAAGGAGTCAAAGGATCAAGAATTCCCAAACAAAAGGTTAAATCTTCTGAAGCTTCTAAGGATGCTCCCAAACAGGGGGGGAATGAAGGCAAAGTTTCAGGGGAGGATAAAGAGGGTGAAAGTATTTGTGAAGAGAGTGATCCAATGGAATTTCTAGTTGCTGATAACCAAGGGAATGAAGCGGTGATGGATAGGCGTTTGGGCAAGGTTACAACTGTTGATAGTGAGCCACCTATTCCTGCTAGTGACCCAGTTATTCCTGCTAGTGGTCCAGTTATTCCTGATAGTGAGCCAGTTATTCCTGCTATTCCTGCTATTGATAAGGTTAGTTCTCTATACTGAGACTGAAGTTAGTATTGCTGCTATTGATGTTAGTGCTACTGAGACTAAATTTATTCCTGCTATTGATAAGGTTACTGCTACTCAAGGTGATGATGATATGACTATGGCTCAAATATTAACAAAGATTAGGAGTGCAAAACCTAAGAAGAAATTTAAGTTTCAGTCACCTAGTCAACAACAACAACAACCAATGATTACCGATGAAGAATTGAAAAGACAAGTGGCTGATCTTGATGCTCAAGAAGCTGCTCAAAAAGCTGCTCAGATTCTTTCAGACAAGGAGTATGCAGAGAAATTACAAGCGCAAAAAAATGCAGAGTTAACAGCTTCATGGTTTGAGGAAAGGGCTCAGGTTGAAGCTGATTGTGAGTTTGCTAAAATAGTACATAAAGAAGAGCAAGATAAGTACTCAGTAGATGAAAAAGCCAGGATGCTGAAAGAAATTTTTGATGCAAAAAAGAAGAAGTTTGCAGCACAAAGATATGCAGCTAAGAAGAACAAGCCACCCACTCAAAAACAAAGAAGAGATCTCATGTGCAGGTATTTATTTATTTTATTTTTTTGGTGCAAAGGTGAACTTTTATATATATTCTCCAAATGTTTACACATATAAAGATAACAATACTGATTTGGACAACACCCAAATCAACCATACAAAAACAGCAAATACAACTGCATATCAGCATATACTACATATACATCAGAACAGACCATATCTATACTTATCTGCTTCATCAAAGATGCTATCTTTTTCATCATTCCTGAGTTCACCTTGAAGTGCACCATACCATCTAGCTACATTTCCATTCTCCTCTCCACCAGGACCACTCAACCTGCCACCACAGTAGCCTAGGTAGAGAATGGAGAATGGCATCACTAGGCACCCATAACCCATCCATGGGGGGGCTCTGCCAAACAACCTACATTTCCCTCTCATTGGAAGGCTTCAGTTGTTTAGGAACACTCTCCCTCCATGATGACCAACCTTACCTCCTGTGACAGTGTATTGGATGGACCAAGAAGGTTCATCTTTCACACACTCTCTATTCCACCCATCATACACTGTCCGCCCAAGCTATATACCCTTCACAATGGAAAGCCCTACTTTATGGTACATCTTATCTGATTAGACCTCCTTATCATCAAGAATAGGTGCTAGTCTCCTCCCAAGGCCAGACATAGTAGAGCTATTTTGACTAATAAGGTACAGTCAGACCAGAATAGACTCCAAGGTACAAGGTACTATTCCATTGTTATAGCCTGCATTAATAGATCTTTTACTGTCAAAGAATATACTTGAACCAATAATGTATTTATTTTTTTGTTGCAAAGGTAAATTTATATTAATATCAACAACACCCAATATGTATATCATAAACATCTACTCATGTACAGGTTTTTGAAGAATGTGGACAGTTGGAAACTAAAGGATTTGAAATTCTTGGATGATAAAAGAATTGAAGAATTATATGCAATTGCCAAGAGAAACAATGATCTCTTCTTGAATGACAGTACAAAGAGAGCAGGTGAACAGTTGGAAATAGAAAGCAGTAAAAAGAGAAAACAAGAACAAACTGAGCAAGCTGTTGCTGAAGAACAAATGCAAGCTCACACTGAACTTGCAGTTGACTCTGTAGGAGAAGCCATGGATGCACAACCTTTAACTGTCAAACATCCCATTGTTGATTATAAGTCTGGATCTTTTGGGGAAACAGTTTATTACGATATTAAGAGGCATGATGGTTCTTCTAGAAGGTTTGTGAGCTTTCTTCACATGGTTCATGATTTTGATAGACAAGATATGATAGCTCTATGGAAATTACTCAAACAAAGATTTGGTAATAAGACACCAGAACAAGCTAATTATGATAGAGAAGTCTGGAATTATTTAAAGGTAATGTTTGAACCAAATCATGAAGATGAATGTTGGAGAAGACTAACGCACAATACTGTTAAAGAATGGAAAATTTTTCAACGATGTGGAGTACATGCTTTAACTGTTAATGAGTTGGTGATCTACATGCTTGTAGAAAAGGATTACCCTTTAAAGTTTCACAAAGACATTCTACATCAGATGTTGCGTGGGAAGAAAATACTCAAGCTTCAGCTTAATTATGATAACATGGCATATGAACTGCTCAAGAAGATGAAAGAGTATCTAGGACCCAAGAACAAGAAATAGAATGTATAGTTATTACTACTAGAATGTATAGTTTGACTTAAACATGTATAGTTATTACTGCTTATGAGATAAACATGTGTAGTTATTACTGCTAGAATGTATAGTTATTACTGCTAGAATGTATAGTCTGACAAAATATGCTTACATAAATGCTTACAATCGAGCCAAAACATTGATATTTTTAAATTTTTGACTATTGCATAAGTTATCAGAAATGTGTGACCATATGTATCGAATTGTGACTACACTTAAATAATGTATGACAAAATTTGACTATTGCCTATAGTCACATGATTGTGCTACAATTAAATGTGTGACCATACACATTAGGAATTGGCAGGCAAACACACACTTAACTTTAGACACACATATTAACTTACGTGACTATTTGTATCGAATTTTGGTCACACTTAATCATGTATGCCTATGGTTTAGTGTGACCATATATGACATTTGGTCACACATCTCAAGTGTGTGACATATATTTGTCACTTATAAATGCATATCCTGACTATGCTTCAAACTTACTTTTCAGTTGTCACACATTTCAAATTCATATGTGGCTAAATTTTCAACAAAAACTAGCAGTCACGCTTAAATAATGTGTGACAAACTTGAGCATATGATTTAGCCACATACACAATTACTTCGTGTGACCATATATGGATTTTGGTCACACTTTTCAATTGCGTGACATATATTTGTCACATATGTATATATATAGTGTGACTAATGTTTCAACCTTATTTGTATCCGTCACACGTCCCAAATTATAAGTGACTAAAAAATCAATTTTTTTTTACCAGATACGTATAGTCACGAAAATATTCAAATGTGTGGCTGTAGCCTCATATGTAATTCGGCAATAGTCACACAAGTCGGATCAAGTGTGGCTGTTTATTTTATTCTCGTACATTTAGTCACACAAAAAAGCGACTGTGTGGCTGTTCGAAAAAAAGCATGTGTGACTAAATCCCATTTTTGTACTAGTGATAGGAGTGAAACTTTGATCTTAATGAGCGTCTCACGGATAGGAGTTATATGACTAGCACAAAAACCGTACCACTAAAAAAAATTTTCACCCCCAAATATGTGAGGTTCGCCCCTAGAATTGGTAGGAAAAGCATTTATGCTATGATGTGTGTACCGGTAGCACTTAGATTCTAGAACTTGCGTTAGGACCATTCCAAGGCCACAAGTGAGACTACATTCGTGTAGTTAGATTTACTACATGATAAGAGGCATTAGGATTAACCCATTGTTTTACACCTGTGTTTTTGTTATAATTACTTTGGCTACATTGGTCAAGTAATTCTCCCACACCCTTTGCGTTGTACTCATTTTTAGTACACGATACCCCTAGTACACCCCTCAGAGCCTATCTTTTCGTTTCGACCTTTAAGCATTTTACTTAAAGGAAGAATTTGTTTACACCCCACTTAAATGTACACCCAAATCGCCTTAGCCTACCTTGTATGCACTCATTTTTAGTGCATTATTGTGACAACATTTGTTTAAACCCAAGTTAATTATCTAGTTGATTACATGGTTGCTAAGTCGAGTCATATCCTTGTACATATTGTTTTGGGACGATTGGGACTCATGGGTAAAGTACTAGTGTAATGGAGTAATGGGGAAGAACATCATTTATTACCCCCATATGTGCTAAATATTTTAAAAGTACTCCAAGTGTTTTAATTATCTTAATTCGAGTCATTAGAATAGTTATTTGTAAAGTTATGTAAAAATTCAAGTGTAAGGGGAATGCAATGCCCCTATGATGTATTATTTTGGATGGTAGGGCAAAAGTGTATGTCTAAAAAAAAAAAAAAATAAAAAAAAAAATAAATAAAATCGAAAAATCAAGAAAAATACAAAAAAATGAGAAAAAGAAAAATAGAAAAAAAACATACGGACTACCATCCCGTTTCATTTTATGTTTATGTTTTTGTTATTTTGTTATTTTGTTTCTAGCTTAAGATCGAGTCGAGTCTTGGCTTAGCAATATTGTATAGTACATGTAATTAATCAAGATCTTTAACTCGCCACCAGTAAAATATCCCTTATCCAACAAATCCGTGTTTATCATATCCCTACACCTAACGTTATAACCCATGTAAAAGCCCTCTTTGATAGTTTATCTTAGGTGCTTACGCCTAGTGGAGGAGGTTTTCGATCCTTTCCCAAGCCTATGGTAATCTATTTGCTATGACAGGTAGTGAGAGATATTATCCGTTTTCATTTATGAGATTTATTTTGATGACACTTGAGAGATGTGAGTATCTAAACACTACTTGTGAGGTGCTAGTTTATAATCTCCGTGCTTATTATGATTGAAGTGGAACGATTATTTGTTGTAATTACTTTTATGTTAGCATTAAATGACCCCTAACTTGTATTTTGATTAGAATAAAAGCGCATTTGCTTGAGGACAAGCAAATCTCAAGTGTAAGGGTATTTGATGAAGCGAAAAGTGTACCGCTTTTAAGGGGTCATTTAAGCCCTAAATCGTATTTATTTGATCAAATATTGCCCTAAATCGTTCCTTTTGTCATTTTAGGTACTTTTGAGGAGAAATCTGGAAAAGGAAGCATTTTGGACGTTTTTGGAGTATAAAAGTGAAGAAAACGACAAAGTCTCAAAAATCGGCTAAAAGTTACCTTTGACGGCGTCAGATTTTACTCCAGACGGCGTCATGCCTTGGCAAGAAAAGGTGGATGTGAAATTTACTCATGATAAGCCAGTGAAAATTGCATGTGAATTCTGACGGCGTCACGCTTTAACCTGATCAAGGGCGTCACGGCTTAATTCAAAGAGGGACGGCGTCACGTTCAAGGTCTGACGGCGTCAAGCCTTGATAAGCCAGAACGGATTTTGGAGAGCTAAAGAGGGACGGCGTCAAGAAGGCCATCCGGGAACCCTAGAAGCGGCGAGGTGACGGCGTCACACTCCATAACGTGACGCCGTCAGATCCAAAAGTCTATATATAGTTTTCTAATTTTTTGTCATTAGGGTGGAACTTAGTGTGGAATTTTTGGGAGAAAACCCTAAGACGATTTTAGCATCTTTTTCAAGGCTTTTTGCCTTGAGATCTTCCATGTTACATTGAAGATAAGTTATCAATTAATCATTCAATATGTCTATGTGTTGTTTGATTCTATCTTATTCTTGTCTTTTGTTTAACATGTTAGGCTAGATTTATCTTGTGTTTGCTTAGATCTAATGAAACCTAGCTATTGATTATTGGTTATTAGTGTGTTGTTAGTTGTATTGGATGATTGTTTATCTATGTTAGGCTTAAGAAAACTGGCTAACTTCCTATTCGGTAACTTGCTTGAACGTCTTAAGAAACATTAACCAAATGCGTACTAAAGGTTTTTATGGTTGTATTTAATGCACAAGCGAATTCTAGTGATCCCATGTTAGGAGCTTCCTAGCCGGCTCGACATAGGAGTGAAGTAGGAGCTTGTAGAGTTGGGGAAGTACGTACGCCACCCCACGATTGGTATTAAGGAATACACCCGTCATCCACGCAACTAATACACACTAATCAACCGGTAAAAGATAGTTAGGGAGTAAGGAAATCTAAGTAAACACATTTCTCTACACATAAGTTTTCACCAACTTTTTATTTTCAGTTATTTATTTTATTTGCATTTGTAGTTATTTGGGTTAGTTGACTAGCAACTAATTCCGCCCACTCCTTCAAACCCGAGATTTTACTTGCTTTCATAAAAAAATATAAAAACATAAAAAAGAATCTTCCTCAACCCTTAGACCTATTAGAGTAGTCTTTCATACCTAACGAACACTATTCCCTGTGGAGAACGATCAATCCCCCGTACTTACCACTACACTATACTACATCGGTCAGGTACACTGCCTGGTGGGGTTGTAAGCCTCTTGAGATCCCTCGAGAGGTAAAACCTGTTGTAAGGTTGCAAAACCACGCATCATGTATCGATTCTCATATATAATATAATAAAACAAGTCAAATAAATAGGATAAATGATGATAATAAAATGTACTTATTTGAGTTCATCAGTGGATTTCCAGCTTGGACGTATCACGTGAACAAGTACTAGCTAAGTGAGGGAGAGGGAAGGCGTGTATCAGTGAAAAAAGCATGGAGAGGAGTGGGTTTGTCAGGGGATGACATGGGGAATTGGTGGTGGTATTGGCAGTAGTGGTTTGGAAGAAGATGGTTTTGACTAGGTTTGTTAAATAAAAGGGTTGGGTTTGGTTATTGGTGGATCCGGGTTGGGTATTGATTGGGCCGGATTGGGTTGTGGTAATATTGGTTGGTTGGATTGGTTATTTTTAGTTTTAGGTAATTAGGTTAAGGTTTAGGATATTTAGGTTTAGGTTTATGTTTAGGATAAATGGTGAAAAGTGATTTTTGATGTCGGGTTCGTTTTTCCATACTCATTCCACTGCTCTAACCCCGGGATTGACTTTGACTTTTCTTTTCTTCATTAAATGCTCAAATGGTGTCAAGTTGATCCCAAAAATGTCCGTTTTTGTTCTTTTTCCCATCCAAGTTCGGTTTTGTCTGTTTTTGCCTTGTTTTCAATCCTTTTGTACCTGAAACACATAAAAACACAAACCACGAATATTTGCAACAATATTTGATCTATTTGGGTGTTTTTTGTTATTTTTGTGTCTTATATGGGCATAAAATGATGAGTAAATAGGCACTCATCAAAGCCTTCACTAGGTTTTTTTAGGTTATGTCACTTCCCCAAAACTACACACTTTGTAAACTAGCCAAGGGTTCTTTAAATAAGTGAAGGAACCCTTTTTCTTCAAGCAAAAACGTCCTAAATCAGTTAATATCCGAAAAATGATAAGCCACCATGATTATGGGGCTTAAATTCACCATTTAATGCAACTTTGTAACTCCAGCTTCAGCCAACCGATCGGTATTTGGCCCCAACCGATCGGTTGGAACGTTCGGTAAATAAGGTTTCTCCCATCCGATTCGGATGCAGGCACCATCCGATCGGATGGGCCATTCTGCCATGCAAACTTTATTTTTTTCTTTCTTTTTCTCGTTACGTGCTTGATCCATCGCTGTACCACTAATTCCTTCCATAGAACTTGATCTTTTCTTGATATATAAGTATAGAAATCTTGTACTAATCAAATCCTTGAATCATCGTGTGGTTTCTTTCTCATAATTCTCCAAATGTGCATAATCTCTTCATTTCTTCATCTTTTCATCAACTTTTCCTGTACTTGGCTATATTCACTTGCATATACACTTTTTCATGATTTAGTTACAAATACACACAAATATAACCAAATATGATGCACAAAACAAAAAATAACGCGCCTAAAAACATGTTAGATTTAAGCGTTATCAACATTTTTGTTTGTGCTGCTTGCTTTGTTAGTTAATACTCCTATTACAAAAGTTTGTGCTGCTAGTACAAATTTAACTTGTGTTATTCATACAGTTAGTTTTATGTTTATTCTAATGCAAGACAAGTACTTTGTACATTGTTCTTTTGGTTTTAGACTAACAATTTCAGGTATGAATATTTGAGCACAAAGGAAATTTCAAGTGGAATGGAAGCAACAAAATGGAGATACTAGTTGCTAACATAATAGGTTCATGATAGAAAGAGTTTGGGAATTTAAAACTCCATAAAGCTTCTTTCTTGAAACCTAATTATGATGTTTCACATTGAATTAATGACTTAGTTGATCAGAAAGTAACTGATACAACTCACTTTCTATCATTTTATACTTTCAAGTATAATGTGTTAATCTCAGGATATCTGATAGAAAGAACAACTAGTAAAAGTGAATCTAACACTTGTGTTAGAGGCAACAATTACTATGAGCTGGAAACCCTGTCAGGAAAGCCTTTTGAATAGGTTTATCTGTACACAGGCAGTTATTTATAACTGAAAACATTGGTTCTCACACAACCAGAGGTTGCTTTAAACCGAAATTTTGATTAAGTGTCTGTTACACACTTAATCCCTTCAAAATGGTTGAAAGCAGTATGATTTTTCATAATAAAATCATGTACATACTGCTAAGACAAAAGTTTCTTAAAAAGGATTTTTCAAGGAGACTCACAAAAACCATCAACAGATGGACCATGAGTCAAATGCCCCATGAATCACCTCTCATAGGAGTTAACACACCTAGAAGTGATGAGGGAATCAAACTAACTTTTAAGGAATTGATGGCTTCATGTACAACATTGTCTGAAAACATGTTCTCAAAGAGGATTGATAGATCTTCCAAACAAGGGGAGGATAAAAGAAAGACTCTAGAGGAAATACAATCTCAAGGAAGAATATAGTTTGGTACATGGTGAGAAAAAGAGTAGATAATCAAATCAGGGGAGGAAGAATAACCAATAAAGGAAGTATGTTTAGAATTCAAGGGAGGAAAATGATCCAAAGCAGATCAAGTTCAATCAGGAAAAGACAAGAGCATACAAGATGATGACATGGAGGTTGAAAATGACAAGAACAGAACTAAAGGAGAAAGTTCTATCTAGGTCAAATGGAGAAAAGTTTCAATTTCAGTTCACTACGTTTGTTCATCACTTGCAAAGGCATGCTGATAGGTGATTTCACTTGTTGAAACAAGCATCCAAGATACACAGCATCATTGCCTCTTATAATTCCTCCATCCAAGGAAATTGCACCATCTTTTAGTCCAAGATTGGAGCAAAGAAAGTTTTTGATATTGCTAAAAGTCATAAGAAAGAAGATGAGTTGTTCAGAATAGAAGAAAGTTCAGATCAAGGGTCTGACAAGGAAATGTTTGAAAGATCTTCACAAGTCCTCACATTTAATTCAGAAAACATGTTGAAAAGGATTCACATGTTTAGGGGAGGATTGTTGGGAATTAAATATTCTGAAGTTGAAGAATCGGGAAATACTCCAAGTGCATTACTGCTGGTAGTATATCTGTTCCTGCTGGTAGTATATCCGTTCCTGCTGGTAGTGTTAAACATTCTGTTGTTGCTGCTAGTGTTAAAGTGATTCTGCTGCTAGTGTAATCCATTGCTGCTGCTAATGTTGTTACTGCTGATCAGTGAGTCATACTGCTGCTTAGATGGATAAGTATACAAAAGATATTTGTTCTTCAAAGTCAAATAAACACGGTAGATAATATCTTACCTCATGTGTTCAAGTTGAACAAGTTGTATGTGTAAGATACATGTTGTATCAGTGAACAAGTTACACACGACTCATCAAGTCAAGTTGATTGATAAGACTTAAAGCAATATTGTAAAGATCTTTTTGGACTATAAAAGAAGATCTTAGACTAGATATTATGTGTCTAGAATTGTGCTTAATTTAGAACTATCATAACAGTCAAGAACATAGAACAATCACAACATAAGCATATCAAACCTTTGTATCATTATCAATAAAATTAATCGTTTGGTAATATTCTTTTATGTGTTCTTTGTTAATCACTCAAGCATATCATTCCATTTCCATAACCAAAACAAATCTTCTAAGTGTGGTTAAGTAGATTCCGCATACTTAATCATATTAACTCAAAGTATCACATACACAAAGTGTCAAAGGTTTAACCACCTAAGTGTGTATCGATTTCCTCTCATTTATTAACATTTTAAATGATTTTTTCATATTTAATGATGGAGTATAAGATAGTTTTGTGATATGTAACAATTTAACTATTTTAAAAGTATAATTCGGTATTTTATAAGTAAATATGTTAAAACTGTTTGGGATTATGCCTATACAAAGAGTCTAAATACTAAATTATGTATAAGCAATATAAAAATGAATGTTCTGATTTTAAACATAAACAAACAAACAAGTAACTAAGGTTCTGCAAAAAGGATTAAAATATTAGCACAACAAAAAAATAAAATAAAAAATAGTTCTTTTAAAAAATAGATGAAAACGTACAAAATAGAATAAAACGGATAAAAACGTATGGAAACGTAATAAAAAAATAGAGACTAAATTCGTTATAACCCTAAAAACCACAGGGACCTTACTTTTAAGGGTATTTATGTAATTTCTGTAAGTTTAACCGTCAAACTAACGGAATTATTGGTCAAGGGACCAAAACCGTTATAGGTCGCAACCACATGGAGAGGATCCGTTAAAAAAAAGTAAAGGGACTATATCCGTTAAACCCGACAGACTACATGGACCATTTATGAAATTAACTCTATATTAAAACTATTCAATTAATTATGAGGGTATAATAGGAATAACACAAATAGTTAATTTAATTTTTGAACAAATGACAATCAAATTTGTAGTTCTAAATTAGCGCTAAGAATCAAATTTTCTTTAGTATATATCTTTGGCTTTTGTGACACAAATTTGTCATGAAAATTGTAAATACAATCCATAAATTTAATCTTGAGAAAATTACACGTTTGGTCCCTATGGTTTGCTCAAATTTCATGTTTAGTTCCTAAGTCGTTTTAATTACAACAGAGATACCTATTATTGAAACCTTGCACTCATTTAGTTCTTATTTTGGATGGGCTGTTAGTTTAACCGTTAAGTGTTTAAATATGTCCCCGTTAGTCCCTTCGTTAATATTTTTTGCAACGTTAGTCCTCATTTTCTAAAATTAATTAAAAAGAGCAGCATGGCTCGAACTCGGGTCTTGTTGCCCAAAAACCAACACCCCAACCGCTTGACTAAGCGTCCAGTGGTGTAATTATATCAAAATAAATTCTATTTAACCTTTTTTGGCTCAAACTCGTTTTTATCTGTTTTCGTCTGTTTTTATACGTTTTTTTACGTTTTCCTACGTTTTTACACGTTTTTGTCCGGTTTTTTTACATTTTTGTCCGTTTTTTAGGTTATCGTTCGTTTTTTACGTTTTTGTCCATTTTTTTTTACGTTTTTGTCCTTTTTTTACGTTCTCGTCCTGTTTTTTTTAAACGTTTTCGTGTGTTTTTATACGTTTTTGTCCATTTTTTTACGTTCTCATCCCTTTTTTACGTTTTCGTCCTTTTTTTTACGTTTTTGTCCGTTTTGTACGTCCTCGTCCATTTTTTACGTTTTCGTATATTTTTACGTTTTGTCCTTTTTTTATGTTTTTTTCGTTTTTTTATGATTTTAGACGTTTTCGTTCTTTTTTTACGTTTTCGTCATTTTTTTTATGTTTTCGTCTGCCTTTGTCTTTTTTTTTTTTACGGTTTTGTCCATTTTTATCTAGGCGTATAAAAACGTATAAAAGCGAATACGTAAAAAATACAGACGAAAACGGATAAAAACGAACGAAAATGTATAACAACGGACAAAAACGTAAAAAATAGACGAAAACGTTTAAAAACAGACGAAAACGTATAAAAACTTTAAAAAACGGACATAAACATATAAAACGGACGAAAAAGTAAAGAAAAACAAACGAAAATGTTTAAAAATAGACCAAAACGTATAGGGACTAACGAGAAATTATTATTTAAACACTTAACGGTCAAATTAACGGCTCATCCAAAATAGGGACTAAGTGAGTGCAAGGTTTAAAAAATAGATATTTTTGATGTAATTAAAACGACTTAGAGACTAAAGATGAAATCTGAGCAAACCAGAGGACCAAAAGTGTAATTTTTTCTTTAATCTTTTACCTACTGCCCTCCGTCATCTTCATCTTTAAAATCAAAGTTTTAACCCAAACCCAAAGTCAAAATCAAAATCGAAATTTAAATGGAAACCCGAAATCAAAATCAAAACTTGAATTAAAGCTTAAATATAACCATAACCCAAAATACAAATTCAAATTAACGGTTTTAGCTGTTATTATCCATAACCTTGACTACACTTTATACCTGACGTGTGATTTGAGCAACCATTATCTAAGTGCCACACATCATTTACTAAATCGTCCTTGTGGGTAAAATGACAAAAAGGCCCTTACGTGAGAGGCACTTCACGGGTAAAAATAACGAGCTTTAGCCATAATAGCCGATTTGTAACAAAAGTAAAATTTGTGGTTTCCCTCTATCATTTCTCAGGTAGATACACAAGTACACAACTATCCAGTATGCTGACGTCATCCCACCGGTTTTTGTTTTTGTTTTTATGTTATGATTTTTTAATAAGCTATTAATGGTTTATTAAAAATTTCAGGAAGCATTTGATGCAACAAGGTGGATAGATAGAAACCTCATTCGTCTCTGTTCTAAATTTGGTGACTACCGTAAAGATGATCCATCCTCATTTTCTCTAAACCTTAGCTTCTCATTGTTCCCTCAGTTTATGTTCAATCTTCGGAGATCGCAGTGTGTTCAGGTAAAACTTATTTGTAATCTTTAGTTGTGGTTAAAAAAAAGTATCACCTTTTATATATTATGTTTGTTTTTCGGTTGCAGGTGTTTAATAACAGTCCTGATGAAACTGCTTATTTCCGCATGATCTAAACCGAGAGAGTATGACAAACGCTACTGTCATGATTCAACCTTCATTAATATCATATTCATTTAACTCACTTCCTTCACCAGCATTACTTGATGTAGCATCCATTGCTCCTGATCGAATCCTATTACTAGATTCATACTTTAGTGTAGTTATTTTCCATGGCATGACAATAGCTCAATGGAGAAACCTGGGTTACCAGAATCAGCCAGAACATCAAGTATGTTTTCCTTGACTTCATTCTTTAAAAGTTCTTGATAGATCAATTCTGATGTATTTTAACAGGCGTTGTGAATTTGTGATGTATTTTAACAGGCGTTGTGAATTTGTGATGTATTTAACCTGATATCGTGATAATCAAAATGAGCTTTCTAGGTGAAACTGATCATGATTATGATTTTTTTTAGTTGTTTATGATCAAAGTTATTAGCTTTTGAGAAAAATTTAAACAAGTAATGAAACTGAATATTGAATTGAGTTTGAATTATCTTTTTTATCCTTAGCTTTAACCAACTAATTTCACTAACATGCTTTTTTAAGTCAGAATAAAATCTTTCAAAATGCACATCCAAACACCCCCCTAAATTCCATACTATACAGAGCAGGAACTGTTTATGCTTAAGGCCAAGCTTATTGTCTTCATATATGTGTGTGTGGTCAACCCAGCCCGGATCGACCTGTACAAAAGAGAAGCTTTAACCCGAATCCGCCATGGCGCCATTACTTGTTTCATGTCGAACCCATTTTAACCTGAATCGCCCATCTTGCCACCTGGTATATGGATACACGTAGCTGTATATGAGATTTCCGAATGATGAACTTTGTAGGAAGGCACCTCATATATTCTCTTATTTGTGTATATATTTGTATATTTATATTTATGTGCATAATGTGATGACTTTTATTTCTCTTAATAGGCATTTGCACAGTTATTGCAAGCTCCACATGATGACGCTGAATTGATATTACGTGAGCGATTTCCTGTCCCAAGATTGGTTGTTTGTGATCAACATGGTTCTCAGGTCACAATTCCATCTTTATCTTATTTTCATGCAAAACTTGCGACTAACTAAAACTATTAAAAGAAATCTTGTTTTATATGAAGTCATAGACACCAACAAGTATTTTATGCTTTGACATTTGGTTTGATCAGTTGGAAAACCCCTTGCCTCTTAACCAAGAGGTCAGGGGTTCGATCCTCACTCCATACAAAAGGCCGGAGGTCCTTTTCTACCCTTGGTAGAACCGGAAGCAGCCTCTCTACCTTAGGTAGGGGTAAGGCTATCTACGTCTCAACCTCCCCCATACACCGTAATGGTATTGGGACCCATAACCCGTGGAAGACGGTATTGGGAGTTCCTTTTTTTACATTTGGTTTGACCAAATACGTTGTTTGATGTCAAACAGGCAAGATTCTTACTGGCCAAGTTGAACCCATTTGGAATGGATGTCATCTTCACGGATGACGTGAACCTCCAAGTATTCTTTGAACATCTACAGAAGCTGGCAGTGCAATCTTCTTGACCCCACATCAAAAGAGCCAGTTTACATAGTTTCGAAACCCATGGGTGATCAGTTGTGCAGCATAAACCTAATATTTTCTCTTTGATAACATGGTTCTATTCTTGTATGCTTGAGATGAGGTCTTGCATTAAAGACCAATCATTTTATTAAAGGTTTCACAGCAAGAATGAGGTCATGAGCATTGAGAAAATGGTTATTTTGAGGATGCAAGTTAACAAGAGAGGAGTATGTGGTCACTGTGATATTTACACTTTGACGATTTTGTAAGTTATTTGTGAGATTATAGTATGTTTATTGTGTATCGAACTTTAAAGTTATATATTGGAGTCATTTTGCTCCCAATGAGCTAGAAGAGCAAAAAAGACTAGTTTTGGCGTTTTCGTGTTCAATTGTTGATACATGGACTTTGCACCTCCGATTCTTGTTTTATAATGTATGATACTCTTGGTTTGAAGTTTATCATTTGTCAACCGTTAACATGTGTTTGTGAAGGAGTCGATCTATATGTGATCCATGCATATGTTATTCTAATGGAATCATGATCAAATGAGAGAAATCTTAAGTGACAAATCTTGAGAAAATGATGAGAAATGCATTTTATCATGTTGATTCACAATTTTCACTTTTGTTAAATTTAATAGCGAATTAATTAAACCGACAATTTTACATATTCTTAAAGATTTTATAAAAAGTGTGAATAGCGAATTAAATAAACCAACAATTTTACAATAAAATGTTGTGAATCAAATATTACACATTGCATTTCTTTTTCACGTTAAGATTTTGCGCAAGAGATATATTTTATTTGTAGAGTTTGGTTCAACAAAGATAAAAATAAGAAAAAAAAAATAATAATAATAATAAAAAAATCAAAGATCAAATGTGACAATCCTAACTAAGGTGTCGTTTGTTTTTACAGAGCTTTTACCTCTTCATCTGCAAACCATGTCTGCAGAAAAAGAGGTACATCTAAAGCTCTTCATCTGCAAGAAGAAGACCGTTTGTTTTTTTGTGCTATTGAAGTACCTTTTTTTTTTTTTTTTTTTTTTTTCACTAGTATTTTTTGTGCTCTTGAATTACTTCTTTCTTTCTTTCTTTTTTTCACTAGTATTTTTTGTGCTATTGAAGTATTTTTATTATTATTATTATTATTATTATTATTATTATTTTTTAACTATCTTTTATGATTCGAGAATATAAACTCTTTTGTCAAATGATACTAAAATGTTGAGTGTGAAACAAGCAATCGCTTAAAATACGGAGTGTCAAAGATTAGTTTTCGTCCGTTTTATACGTTATCATCCGTTTTATACGTTTTTGTACGTTTTTTAATGTTTTGGTACGTTTTCCACGCTTTCGACCCCTTTTTTACTTTTTCGTCTGTTTTTTTACGTTTTCGTCTCTTTTTCTACGTTGTCATCCGTTTTTTGAGTTTTGTACGTTTTTCTACGTTGTCATACGTTTTTCTACGTTTTCGCCATTTTTTTACGTTTTCATCTGTTTTTTTACGTTTTCGTCAGTTTTTTTACGTTCTCATCCGTTTTTTACGTTTTCGTCTGTTTTTTTACATTTTCGTCCGTTTTATTACGTTTTCGTCTGTTTTTTTACGTTTTCGTCTGCTTTTTTTATGTTTTCGTATGTTTTTTACGTTTTCGTCTGTTTTTTTACGTTTTCGGTCATTTTTTACGTTTTCGATTGTTTTTTTTATGTTTCGTGCATTTTTTACATTTTTTTAGTTTTTCGTCCGTTTTTTTACATTTTCATGTGTTTTTTTACGTTTTTGTCTATTTTTTATGTTTTGACTTTTTTTTACGTTTTCGTCTGTTTTTTTACGTTTTCATATATTTTTTTACGTTTTCGTCTGTTTTTTATTTTTCGTCTATTTTTCTACGTTTTCATCCCTTTTTTACGTATTCGTCTGTCTTTTTACGTTTTCGTCTGTTTTTTGACGTTTTTGTCCGTGTTTTTTACATTTTCTTCAGTGTTTTTACGTTTTCGTCTGTTTTATTGCTTTTCGTTCATTTTTTACGTTTTCGTCTATTTTCATATAATTTCGTAAGTATTTTTACGTTTTGGTACATGTGATGTTTAATTTTAAAAATACATGTGATTTATAACTTAAAAATATCACATGTGAAATAACTTAAAAATACATGTTATGTCGTAGACTTGTATTTCTAGACTTGCACAATTTATATTTATAAATATTTCATAGAAAAAATTAAAAAGATGATAGTTCATCCATGAAATAAATTCTACTAAGTAAAATTTGATGTATTTGGAAACAGGATGAATTTACACTAGGGTGAATTAAAATTTCATAAGTTATATGTTCATTAACATGGAGATGAGTTAGTTTGATGGATTACTTACTTCTATTATATAAATCAGTGTGTGTTGTGCATGGAGACTAGTTTGAAGAGAAAAAAAGAATAATTTAAATTTCGAGAAAAAAAAGCATCAAATTAAATTCCCTTCTCTTCAATTCCTTTCTTTAGGATTAAATTAAAAAAAAAATTAAAATGAGAAGGGTGAGAAGAAACCATAACCACATATTTCAGATGCATATACAAAAAGAGATGCATCTCCATTTGAAATTCCCTCTCTTATTTGAAATGTGTGACTGAAAATCCTTCTTATTCTTCTCATTTTAGTTTTTCTTCTCACCGGATCCCTTTCCAATACCTAATGATACTAAAAAGAAAAGTTAAAGAGCATATGGATACTATTACCTAAAGCTAAAGGGACTATCATATCATCATATATATTTTTTTGTTTCTATATGAAACCTTAAATTCTAACTTTAAACAAAGATCGGAAATTTGTACCGATTCAAAGCTATGAACTCATGATCTCATCTGGCATTTAGTCACACATGCATGTAATTATTACGTTGCGTTATTTGTTCAAGCACTTTTGATGGCCACGTGCACACGGATTTAAACAAACTTCTTAAATCGTAACTGAAACATAGTCACTTCTTTATTCACAGATCATATATGTTCTCAGAGTGTATTAATCACCTATAATATATTTGTTTCGCAAACCGAGTTTCACAGTTTCACTCGACTCGCAATAGGATGACACAATACATATTACATACACATAATTGTATAGGATAATCATTTAATGATTTTTTGTTAGCTTTTGAAGCTTTTCTATTTGTTCAATACAAGAATTGTCACCATCATTAAACTTGTACAATAATTTTTTTTGCCAGATATGCCCTCCTTATTCATAACCAACCGGTTTTGTAAAAGAATAAAATACCTTACTTGTTATGCACTTTCATAAAATAAAGATATTATTCTTTTCTTTATCAACTTTTCTATATCCGACATATTTGGAACCATAATGAATTTACATTATTAAAGAAAATAATTTGATAATATCCCATTTCATCTTTTCTATAACAAGAGAAGATACAATATATATATATATATATATATATATATATATATATATATATATATATATATATATATATATATATATATATATATATATATATATATATATATATATATATATATATATATGGGGACTTTCTTACGAGAACCATTTTATCTGCGAGAACTGAGAGAACCACAAAAAACATACATGCACGCCTTTTAAAATAAAATAAAAATACATGCAAATCATCAATAATCGTAAGTATCCACCTATGTTCTTCAATATCATCATGAACTCATCCTCTTTTTTCACAAAAACCTTACACAAGGCCGCAATATTGTCGTTGCACGCCTTATAAGAACATACATGCACACCTTCAAAGAAAAATGTTGTATTTCCAATTTCTTATCAAATTCTTTAGAACAACTATGTTTTTTTTAAAAACATATATGTTGTTTTTAGAACATATGTGCAAAAATACAATTATTGAAGGCGTGCATGTATGTTTTTGGTGGTTCTCTCAGTTCTCGCAGATAAAATGGTTCTCGCAAGAAAGTCTCACTATATATATATATCTTATATTGACCAGTAAGAGAGAGTTAAATTTTAAAATTGAGCTTTTTAATTGGCTAATAAAAGTCAAAATTGTCGTCAATTTTGTTAACTCGTCTAAATTTCTCAAGCAAATTAAATATGTATCAAAACACATGAGTCGATCTTGTAAAAAAAAACTATAAAAAGGAACGAGTAATTAATAAAACTTTAGTTGGTAAATTTTAGATAAATTATATGAACTTAAGTAAACTTATCAGTTTCCATATTATTTAATAACTTTATAAATTTAATAAATACACGCTAGACTTTATATCTTATTTTCTAAAAAAACAACATATGTTGTTGTTATTTATAAATATTATTATCATTATCTATTAATTAATGTATATGCACAAAATTATAAATATCAAAATGAAAGCACGAGTTACTGTGATATGTAAATGAATAACAAGATTATATATATATGAATGAATCGTGTTATTCCTCTTTATGAAATTTAACGATACCTGAAAAAATATTTCTTTTACTATTCGCATTAAATAATGACTCATATTCCTCTTTATATGTTTAATCCGCGCGTACACATGTTTAAAAATTAAATACGACTAAAGTTATTTTTAACATGATATAAATCAAAATGAAGGCACGACCCTATGAATTAATGTGTGCTGAAAATAAATACACGAGATTGTACTTATAGCAACGGCGCATGTAATTCCTCTTTAAATTTTAAATAATGATATCCAGAAAAACATTCATTCAAGGCTCATTACTTACTATTAAACATGCATAATGTCAAGAACATGATAAGAATAGTTAAATTTAAACAACATCAACATTAATATCACGCCAGTTAATCAAAGTCAAATATTTCGTTCAACAAAATATATACCAAATATCAATCGTTTTCAATACATAATGAAAATTTTATACAGTATAAAAACTTGCACGTACGAGGGTATCATAACTATATAATTATAATATATTTTACATAATTAAAAAATATTATATTTACCAATCTCGTGTATACACAAGTTAAAAACCAGTGTTGCAAAAAAAGGTCTACAAGGCCGATTAATCGCCGATTAGGCGCTACAAGGCCACCGACCTTGCCGATTTATGTAACTGGGTCAAACAAATAGGTCAACCGTGGTCAACGACGATCAACGGTGGTCAAACTTTCCGGAAACCTATAAATCTTACCAGAAGTACCCAAAACTCACTTTAAACTTATTTTGATCACTTATAGTAACTGTTTAAATCTATTACAAGTTGTTTTTTAGAAAATACCTTGCCGGAAATACCTAAAACTCATCGAAAATACACAAAACTTGTCGGAAATAACTAAAATTTGTCAGTAATGCCAATCTGATTAATCACCGATTAATCCCGCCTAGACCGATTACAAGCTACAAGGTGGTCGACCGCCCGACTACCGATTCACGATTTTTGCAACCTTGTTAAAAACTAATACCGGTATTAAAAAAATTGTCTTATCTTATTCTAACTACTAACTACATAAAGGGTTTAGACATTGAACTCTTAATTAAAAATGAAGTTAAGTAAAATTACTAAGTTAACTTTACATCTTATTCAATCAAAGATCCAGAATACTTGTTTTACGAAAATGAATAATTTTACAAAGTAAATACACGAATCTAACAAAATCAAGAACATATAATCCACGAAAACTATTGTCACTCTAAAGTTATTGTCACGAAAAACGTATATCAAAAAACATTGTTTGTCGAAAAACTTAGCTATATCTTTCTTGTTGTCGCAACGCGCAGTACGCTCCTATTCTCATTAACATAAAGATACATAGATATTTGTTGAAGTTGAAGGTAGATGGATCACTTTTGTTATACAAATCACAGTGTGTGATTTGCATGGAGAATAGTTTGAAGGTAAGAAAAGAATAATTTAGGAGGAAGATTTTGTGAGAAAAAAGAAGTATCTTAAATTCGCTTTGCTTCAATTCCTTCCTTAAAACATTGTTAAAGAACCCAAAGTATCTATAAATTCTCTTCCTTATCATCTTATTTCCATGATAAAACAACTTTGAAAACACAGTGTAATGGCTTCCTCAAGCAATACAAAGAGCAGCAATATCAATTTTGAAGGTATAGCTCCAATATAATAATATTTTTCATTGTTCATGCTATTCCTATATAGTATGTGCACTTCTTTTGCTATTTTGTATGTCGTATATTATAGATGACTTTGTGTTAGGTTTTATGAAGAAACGAATTATGAATTATGGATACTCAACTTATTGCTTCAAGCAAATACACATCCAAAGCATAGACTAATTTTCATTAGGGATAATTATTAAAATACCCCGGTTGCCCAAGTGCTAAGACTATCCGCCCCGATCTCACGAAATTCTCCCCTTAGACCAGGGCAACTCGTATAATACAGCGGCTTGCATGAAATGGTGACACGTGTCACGTATTGTATTTTGGGCAACTTTTATTTGTTGGGCAACCGTATACTTTACAGATGGTTTTTTGGTCATTTCACAAATTTTACACTATTCACTGGTTTCACTACTGTTCATACCGTATTCGAATTTTTTTTTTAAAAACAAACAGTGTCTCCTCTATACACTTCTTCCCTCCATCTCGTTTCACAGTCACGGTCAAAAAAATAAACTCGGTTTATGTTCGCGCTTGTTTATCCTGTTACACTATTATTTCAATCTCCAATCTACTACCATTGTTTTCCCTGATTGTCATCTGAAAACAGATTAACTGTTCATTGAACAGTGTTCCAATAAAATCATTTAACACCATCGATTGTTTGTTTGATTAGGAAAAATGTGGTATAATATGGTATGTAAAGCGTATTACGAATCTTTATTACATTTGTTTTGTATCGTTATTGATTTTTGTTTATCTGGTATAATATAGTGTTGTTTGTTTGTTTATGCTTTTATGTGGATTATGATTTGATTTTTGTTTTGGGTTGTATTTGATAAGCCACGATTTTGGGTTGTATCTGATACGCCATGCCTGAATGAAATAAGGTCATAAGCAAAACACCCTCTTCTTATGGTCCAATACTAAGTGGTTGTAGTTAAGCTGTAATCATCTGAACTGTTTATGATGGTGTTTACGCCGGCTGTATACATGTCTTCAAACTTAATTTGTTATGAATTGTATGTTCTGAGTTAACATATTTTTTCCTTTTAGGACTATGAAGCTAAACTAATCATTAGTAGCAAACTCAACTACTTTTGGTTGATAAATCAGAAATTAGACGCAAAACGACGAAACTTGTTTAGGAGTACCTGCTTTGGAAAATGGTTGGATCTGTTATACTTTGAACATGAAACACACCTCATTGACTATATGGTACGGAAACAAAGAAGAGTGGACGACTCTCATTATGATATGCCCTTTATCTATTACCTAGATGGACATACTCTGCATTTTGGTCGTCCTGAGTTTTGTCTAATGACGGGGTTGCGGTTTGGAAGTGTGAGCTTTGAGAAGCGACCGTTCCTACCTTTTTTCAAAGGTCACTCTTTTTTTCTATTTGTTTTTACGTAAAATAAATTGTTGAATCCCTGTTGAGCAATGATCTTTTTTTTTCTTGAATTGAAACAAAATTAATCACTACGCCGAATATAATGAATAATCTTAAGGAGAACAATGAACACACAAAGGTAGGAACCTGTTCTTTTTGTACTCTCCCTTCTGCTTCTTTCTAAGTTGCACAACCAAATCATGTATGGCATCCTGTCTCTCTTCAGGAGTATACATTTCTCTTTCCTCCTCCTGAGTTTGCATTGTCTTTTTCTTTCCAACTTGTAGGATCGAGGCCTTGATTGATCTTTGAGCCAATAAAAATCTCTGTATGAAAAACTTATATTTATGCGGAAACTAAATATAAGAATGCGAAGAAGACAATGACTAATCAACTATGATCCTCTATGGACCTTTTATTAACTTTTGTATTCGATTACCAAAACATTGTTGTGCTCTCAGCCGTATGTTTCTTTTATAGGCAAGAAACCCTAATACGACTTCTATGAAAACGTGTGTAGACATAAACACAAATCTATTCCTAGAATAACTCTAACTAACATACTAAAAATAAGCAACGACCAGCAGCAATAAACACTGCCAGCAGGAACATATCCAAGCTACCAGCAGGATTGCACTTGACCAGCAACAACAGTAAGTAACCAGCAGCAACATCTTTAAAGCAAACATTTCCAGCAGCAACCTCTATATAACAGCAGCAACAGGAAAGCATCTACAATTAAGCTGCTTACCGTGTAATTCTCTTGATCTTGACTGCTACTATGACAATGTGTACATCAAATCACTTAAGTTTCATACTATTCTCATCACTTCCAGGTGTGTTAACTCCTGTGAGAGGTGAATCATTAAAAATTAATGGATTTGATGTCTCTTTACCAATATCCATCACTACTGGAGTAGCCAATGTTTTTGTGTCTAAGACCATGGTACATTGATAACCATATGATTTTTAGTAAATCATCAACTATAAACGGATTTGACTTGTCTTTACCTGTAGCCGTTTGCTCAGGACTAGCCAATTCTTGGTTACAGCAGAACCTTGGTGAATTGAGTACCAAATATGGTTTTCCAACTGCCTTTACCACAAGCCATATACATGTGGGCTAGCCAATTCTTAGGAAACCCAAAAGGGTAAAATCCATGGTGAATTGAACACCATTTCAACTCTCAGTTCTTAAACATGGGTGAGTTGAAGTACCCTAATAGTTTTGAGCAAACTATCACAGCTATAAACGGATTTGAGGATCACACCAGAGCCGTACCCTCATGGTGAGCCAACTTTTCCTTGTCTGCTAGACATGGTAAGTTGAATACCATTTGTTGTGTGGTTCAAGAACCAACACTGTACCTGCAAGTGGTGCCCTCAAAACAAACAAGTTAGCACAAAAAACTAAATAAGCATCCCCTTAGGCTTATACCAAAATCAAACAGATGAACCTTTGGTAGTGGCAATTTGATTTTTGATAAATCTAACCAATTGTTCAGTTGTGGTCATATCATTCCCAACAGCCATTTTGCTGACCTTCAACTTACTTTTAAGCATTCTTTCCATCAGCCCTACAGACAAAGGATACTGAACATCCACAAACATACATAACACCTTATTAGAGTTGGTTTCAAGGACATGAACATTAGAAGGAGAATACAACCTCCAACTATGAACTCTCCAAGACTGTTGATTAGACCAAACATTACAAGAAGCTCCTCCCACTTGAGAATCCATTAAAACTTTCAAATCACCCCAAAGGTGAAGACCAAACCCAGAAGCCTTATTAGATTCATAATACTGTTCCACCATTCGATACAAGTTAATCAAATCTTGTTTGGTCACCAAATGCAGAATCTCCCGAAGAAAGATGAACTGTTTGGTTTTGCCATCCAGGGTGAACAACATATTGACTTCCCCTCCAGGTATAGTCATAACATTCCAATGAGCAATAGGACCACACAAAAGAGAAGAATCATCTTCAGATTCAGTCTCTGAAGCCACCTGAATAAACTCCTCATCATCCATTTCTGTAATAGATTCAGCAGAATGCTTCTTAGCATGACTCTTCTTTCTGGTGCTGGGAGTAGAAGAGGATGACTGAAACTGAGCAGTTTTAGCAGTTTCAGGAGCAGTGGAAGGTTGGTGATCAGCAGGAATAGAAAACTTTTTTGGTGAGAGTGAGGAAGTATCAAGGACAGAGACATCAGCAGAAAGGTCAGCAGAATCAGTGAGTTTAATTCTCTTGGAAGAAGGTTCTTCCATGATCCTGTCATAGTACATTTGTAGGTCTTCATCTGACATCTTCTTCACCTGAGCCATAGTCCACCCAGAAGAACAAAATTGAATACTCTGATTCTTGACAACTTGTCTCATATGATTTCTCATCTGTGCATATGTAAGAGGTTTATTCCTTTTCTCCTTGGCTTTGAGTTCTGCAAGAGCCCTTCTCCTTTGCTTTGTCAATGCAGCCATTTTGGCCGGAAAATCATCATCTGAGTTATCAATGCCCAAAATATCCTTGGCCAGGTTAGGATTGGCAGCCACTTGAGAAGAAAGATGCATCCACTCTGCTGCAGAATAATGTAAAGAAGCAGCATCCAACTCTTTTTGTCTTTCTGGAGGCAAAGTGGTTGTAAAAGGTCTATCAGTCCTTGCTAAATCTGCAGCAAGATCTGCATGAAACTGCTTAGCCATGGCTTCCCCCATCATGTAATATTCATAGTTTTTAAGCAACCTTTCTTGCTCAGCCCTTTCTTTATCAGAGACCAAACCCCCAAGTTCATCCAGCATTGCAGGAGTAGGATCAGAAACAGCAGGAATGGGAGTGTCACTTGCAGGGGCAATGGTAACATTACCAGTAGCAATGGAGGAGCTACCAGCTGGATCACTATGAGGCTTAGGATCAGCTTTATCAATTCCAGCATGAACATCAGCTGGATCAATGACAGCAGGAATAGATTGACCATTAGGGGGATTGACAGTACTACCAGAAGCAATGATAGAACTATCAGCAGCAACACCAGTAGAAAGATGACCAGCAGAAAGGTCTTGAGTACCAGAAGAAGTAGCAGCATCAACATGAAGAGAAGAATCAGCAGTAAGAGCTGCACTCCTAGATACACCATCCACATCAGACTTCTTCACTAGTCTCCTTTTGTACCTGCTCCTTGTACTAATGACTGGAGACTTGGTGGAAAGTTCCAAAGTTGCTTTGGCCAACAATTTAAGAGGGTCCAAATTCAAAGTAGCCTCACCCTCTTCTGAGTCAAAAAGCACAGCTTTTCTTTTCTTGCTCTTTAACTGATCTTCCAAATGTGCAACTCTATCAACCAACTTATGGATTGTATCATGAAAAGTCTCTTTTGTTTCCTTCAGTTCCTTTTCCAAAGCATTCACCTTGTCTCCAAGCTCCTTTTCGGTGTCATGTAACGCAGACTCCAAATCTGCAATTTTCTGCTTATACCTGTCAAGTACATCAGACACAGAGGTGAGAGCATCAAGATTCTCAGCTCCACCAGCAGCAGTACCTGTGGTGTTATGAGCTTCATTGGATCTGGTTGGAGACACATGAGAATCTCCACCAATATTGGTTTCAAACTCAAAAGGCTGCCTAGATGGACTAGGAGATGATAGCCTGGATGAGGAAGGAATATCAACAGAAGGCATAACTGAGGGTGTTGGTTGGTCAACATGAGGCCCTACTGGTGTGGTCTGGACTATAGGCTCAACTGGGTCAATAGGTTGCGGTGAGGGAGCCCTGGGAGATGGTGGTAACTGGGCTTCAGAAGCATTGGATGCACTTGCACCAGCAGCATCTGATGCCCCAGTACCAGCAGGAATGGGTGGATTAGCATCAGCAGCATTGACTACTGCATCACCAGCTGCACCACCAGCTGCATTAGCTGCTCCAGCAGGTTCAGCCCCACCAGGCAACATAGCTGGTAAAAGAGGCATATGGTCTCCCACAAATCTAGTCTTCATAGTTGCAAACAATTTAGCAGTCAACTTACCCATGATCCTAGGTAAGGGGTCAGTTGTCTGAACACCTAGAATGATTTGTAAGAATCGAGGGTACATGAGGAATTTGGTTTTAACATTATCTATATTCCTTATCATTCCCTCAAATATGTATTTAGACCAATTGAATACCCTCCCATCAGACAAACAAATAAGGGCAGAGGCAATGGGACTAGCAAATTGATCCCACCCACCAGACTTGACACTAAGGCATTGCAACAAAGTGTGAATAAGAAACCTCCATTGAGGTGAAAACTTATTCTTTAAAAATGTAAAGTTACCAGCAATTGGATACCCTATTGCTTCCATCCCATCTAAAATCTGCTGCTCAGTTAAGTTATACAGCCCATTCTCATCATTTAGCTGAAGATGAACTCGAATAGACTCCTCAGTGATAAGATGTTCTTGCCTATCAACCGTTGCAACTATCTCCTAAGGTCTTCCCACAATCGTTCGAACAACAGCAGTATCCCAAAATTGGCGCACCAGTGAGTCATATACCACTATTGGGCAATGAGTAATAGCAAACCTAAGAGAGGAACCTCTTAAGAAGGCAAGAATCTCATCATATCCTTCACTTCGATCAGAAGATGCAAGAAATCCAACTTTGTTGTGATCTTCTTTGTATTCAAGGGCTGCCATAGTGTTAAATCAGGGAATGAGATGTGCAAATAAGAAGGAATGAGATGTGCAATTGATTTGAGAGACTGAGGTTATTTGGGGAGAGGAATTTCCTTTTATATTTAGGTCGTGAATACGGTTTCCAAATTTAGCAGGTTTTAATTGTAAATTTCTCGCGTAAACTTTGACCAATTTGAATTTAATTTAATCCCAAAATTAAGGCAGAATTGCATATATATCCCTCCGAAGGTGAATAATTGCATATATATCCTTTGTACAAGTTTTTGATGCACATAGTACAATTGTTTTTATGCATGCTTTGGATATATATGCAATTATGCATTTTCGGAAGGATATATATGCAAAAACCCCCAAAATTAATCCCCCAAATTCTGAAACGTCCGCAGCAATGAAGTCAACCAGAATACCTTTGACCAAAAAACACTACCAGCAGCAACGTTAAGTCAACCGGCAGCAATGAGATGGTCAATCAGCAGCAATGAATGATGTTTGACTAACGTCAAATCCCCAAGTAACTCCAAACCAACCCAACATTTAATTCCATTAACCTCCCCTTAAGGCTATATAATCCCTTGAAAAATCAATCACAAACATATCACATTCATCAAACCCGAACTCACAATAAACCACACATAATGAGTTCATCAAAACCAGAATTTGTGGATATTTATTCTGATTCATCATCAGATACATCTTTAGGATCATCTGGATGGAAAAAATATTTTCCACCCAAATATTGTACTGGCAGCAGCACCAGCAACAAGGGTAAGGCAAAGAAAGAAGAAGATTCCTCTGAAGATCAGCCTATATCCTCCCCATCTGATGATGAAGACTCAAGCTCTGATTATGTGCCGTCATTGTGGCCAAAGCACATGACCTGTTATGAAGGTGGTTGGGAAATCAAACCACCAAACCATCCTATTTCAGCTGAGCTAACTCGAGAGATGGAGAAAGCTGTGGCTGCCTTCTACCAAACCCCCGTGTCAAAGAAGAGTCATCCACTCCCTAGGCCCAGTCAACCACTTCCTAGGCCAAGTCAGCCACTTCCTAGGCCAAGTCACCCAATACCAGTCCGAAGACCAGGTCAACCAATTCCAGTGGTGATTGGACTTGCAGCTCCAAAATTATATGTTGATATTAGTGGCATGGGAGTGTGAAAGGTTATCCCTGATTACCAAGGCAAGGGCAAAGGGAAGCTTGAATAGGTGGTAGGGTTGGTGAGAAGGTGTTTCATATGTGAGCCTGATGTCTCAGTGTGTTGTTTTTGTCTGTAATGAACTGATGTTTGGAAGATGTGCACTGATGATGAATGATGAATTTTGTAACCCCCTTTATCGATGATAAATAAAATATTTTCTTTTAATGTATCTCACGCGATTGAAAACTTAATATATGTGCTTGAAAAACAACCTCAAAAAGGTTAGAAGACACAATACAAGGAATAAACAAGAAATAGATTACAAATACAACAACCATAAGAAAAATAAAAAAAACTACACAAAGTTACCCAAGTCATTACTGACTTGTGCCTGCCAAGGAAACCATGTAGAATAAGGTATTCCACCCATATACATTTGGTCATAATATGAAGGCCTATAGTCATGGTGCAAAGATCTGTTAATATGGTTAGCAGCATTCCTTTTCCAACCAGTAGAATTGGTTCTACCAGCTGGAACAGGCTTACCAGCAGGAACAACTGCCGGTCTACAAGGCCTACCAGCAGCAACAGATGCTGGTCTTTTGGTTGATTTAAACACATAAGGTGGAATCCTATCAGCATTTCTCCATACTGGTCTAGTCTGTTGATGCATGTTACAAATACCCATTCTGGTCTCATAGAAATCACAGTCTTAAATGAGGTGAGAATGACTACCACATACAAAACAAGATTTCTTCACAACACATTTATTCTTCACATGACTTCTTTTATTACAAATAGAATTATTAGATCCAATATCAGAAGCCAAGTTATTTTTATCAGTACCTAAAGAGTTGCTTGCAAATGAAGTAGATTTGCCAATGGGGTTAACACAACCAAGAGTATCTGACAATAATCAAGCAGCACTATCTTCAAAAGTCAACATTAGGCGCACAAAGTTAATTGTGAGATCTAATTGTCGTTCAAACAGTTGTAAGGTTACATATTTTATTTGTCCCCGTTTATTTGTAGGAGTCGAATACACGTTTAGATCTCAGGCCGAATACACCTGAGTACGAGTCTTCATGGTGGATACAGAGCCAAGAATTCTTCCAAAACTACGTTCCCAGGGCTGCAGCCACATCCAATTACACCCTCTTCGATGCTTATCTTAACAGTTTGGCAAAGGCACGCAAACGGGTCACTGAGTCGTTGAAAGTAAATTCCACTCAATGTAGGGCTGGTAATAGTTCAACAACCAAGAGGCTTAAGGACCGTGTCGTTGCTGAGCTTAATGGCCAAGTATTGAAACTTGAGATTATTATTGAGGTTGCGTTTTATTCAGCTTACTATGTCGATAGTATGCACTCTGTATATACGGGTTTATAATACATGTTATAATATTACAGGTTCTTGCTCGTGAGAGACCTGGCGGACTGCAGGTACATTTCAAAAAAAATATGAGTACCTACTTTGACATCCACCCTGTACTTTTTTACAAAAAATATAATGATTTGACAGGAGAAACTGGATATTGAGTCACATTTTCCTAACACGAGTTCTGAATTTTGCCATTCACTTAACAAATTTTACCTGAAATTGATTGCCTTGCCTGATTCTGACGAAGAACTTGCTCAGGTAGAATACGTTATTCCAAATTATCCGTATACCCGATTTATAGCGTAATATTATTTGTGCGGCATATGTAATCCACAATATCCTGTTTCAGGAGTATCTTATTCAAGAGGAATTGAGATTGGCGTTGGCAGAGGAAGAGAGGTTGCAGTTAGAAGAAGAGAAGATGATGGCAAAAGATAATATGAAAAGACAGGAAGCGGCTAAGAGGTTGCGCTTGGAAGAAGAAAACATGTTGAAGATGGAGGAGGAGAAGAAGAAACGCAGAATATCGTTTCTGAATTCGAAACACTATCAAAGATATTTGGCTCGGTTACCACCGAGCAAGAGGCGAAATTATTTGGAACCTGATTCGGAATCAAAAATTGCGGAAAAGGTTATAGTTAGAATTAAAAAACACGGCCCTGACGTTAATAACCCACATATCGCTGAATTGCTGACAAGAGTTCAACCTTGGGTTGAGGTATTGCCATGAACTAAAGTTGGTTTACATTTTCTTTTGTTACCTCTTTTACATTATATCTTATAAATTTGTCCACGTTTGTAGGATCTATCTCGATGGTTCCATAGTGTGGAAAATGTCTGGCTCACCGATGATATTGAAGTATTTCTTGGTCAACCGGGGTACACTCACCAGTGTAAATTTCCATGGTCCGAAGACTACACCGTTGATAGAAATTTCTGGCTACGCTTAGTTTGCTTAGACCCTGGTAGAAAAGGTTGGCTAACTGAGCAGGTGAGCGTACATGCATACTCTAATTCATAAATAAGGTTGCCTCTCACCCTTTCTTAAAACACTTTTTTGCAGCACATAGACTTGTGGGTTGACTACATGTGGCATGTAAGACCTAATAATGCAAACTGGGCGATGGTTAGCTGTTACTTTTTTCAACTTCTTCTTCAAAACGGCACACCATCTTTTTATGCAGATGGCCAGAGGTATCCCTGTCCATGGAGCGATGTGGATCAGGTACTACGTTTATGTGTGTGCGGTTAAAGTTACATGATGACTCAAGTTGTTGTATATGACCATTTTTTACTAAAAGTATGGTCTTTTGGCCGTTTAAAGCTAGTATACGTATTTATGGATATGTCGCCTACTATAAGGATTCATCAGAAACCTTGTATATTGTAGGTTTTTATTTCGATCAACCAAACGGACAAACACTGGTGTCTTGCCCATTTTCATATACGCTCAGGAGTGGTGACATTCTATGATAGCGGCGACACATATGACTACGACACCGGTGACTGGTATATCCGCGTTAGGAAGTGCTTACAGGTACGTGTTGCTAAAATTTTGATTAATACCATATTTTTGTGCTTGTGGTTGTGATTCTTGTCCCACTCTAACATCAGCATCATCCAATGTTTTGGTGTTGATGAGTTGGTATACTTCAGTTGTAGTATTGCATGTGCCAGACTGTTAGCATCATCCAATATGTCAGCGGTAGAATCAAGTTGATTCTCATCAGCAGAATCAACATGATTCTCAACAGTAGAATCAGTCTTAGCAACTTTTGCAACATCTTCAACAGCAGAACCATCTTGAGCTTGAGCAGCATCATCACCCTAGCCTTTAATAGTTTCCTGCATCACTTCAGAAGCTTTGACTAGCTCCTCAGCATCCAAAGTTTTTAGTTTTTCTACTAGCTGCTCCCTCGTTCACCTTTTCAGGCACAACCTCATTACCTATCCATATCCAACTCATCTGCGTTGTCTCCACTATCCATATACAAGTCAACGTCAGCACTCTCCACATTAAACCATCCTACCCCAAACATTATTCAATTTTTGCTGACCCTCCAAATGGTTTACCCATTAACTTAAATCATTTAACTGTACGTTGTTTCTATATACAATTAGCGAATATTAATTTTTTTGAATACCATATCTAGGTCACATACAAGTATCTCAAAGTAAAAACAACATATGTCTATTGGGGAAATGTTTCAACCTTGTTGACGAATTTTAAAATACAATTAGCGACTAGTATAATTTTTTTGAATACCATACTTAGGTCACATACAACTACCTCAAAGTAAACTTCCATGTGTCTAGTTGGGCAATGTTTCAACCCAATTGGCCAATTTTTAAAAAAAGTTGCAAATTAGTACTTGTAGTGGAAGGGAGCAGTATATGACACTCTCTGTCCATAATCATTACATCTCTCTAATCCGCATTATTAATATTTGGTTTACTTTACTTTTCTCTATTCTCCATTTATAACATTTGGCTTAGTTTGGCTAGCTTTGACAACAAGTTGGCCAAATTGAATTGGGTTGCGTTGTAAATTAGTGGACATGAAGGCATCAGTTTATAACAGTCGCTGGCCACAATCATTACATTTCTCTAATCCGCCCTAATAATATTTGGCTTACTTTTCATTTGTCTAATCCGCATTAATAGCATTTGGCTTATTTTGCCCATCTTTGATGAAAAGTTGCCCAATTTGAAATTTGGTTGTGTTGAAAACAAGTGGACAGGAAGGGAGCAGTTTATGACGCTCTCTTGCCACAATCATTACATTTCTCTTATCCGCCCTAATTATATTTGGCTTACTTTTCATTTGTCTAATCCGAATTAATAACATTTGGCTTATTTTGCCCATCTTTAATAAAAGTTGCCCAATTTTGATTTTGGTTGCGTTGAAAATTAGTGGACAGGAAGGGAGCAGTTTATGACGCTCTCTGGCCACAATCATTACATTTTCTCTTATCCGCCCTAATTATATTTGGCTTACTTTTCATTTGTCTAATCCGCATTAATAACATTTGGCTTATTTTGCCCATCTTTGATAAAAGTTGCCCAATTTTAATTTTGGTTGCGTTGAAAATTAGTGGACAGGAAGGGAGCAGTTTATGACGCTCTCTAGCCACAATCATTACATTTCTCTTATCCGCCCTAATTATATTTGGCTTACTTTTCATTTGTCTAATCCGCATTAATAACATTTGGCTTATTTTGCCCATCTTTGATAAAAGTTGCCCAATTTTAATTTTGGTTGCGTTGAAAATTAGTGGACAGGAAGGGACCACTGTATGACACTGTCCACAATCATTTAATAGCAGCAGAATTCCGGTTAAACAATATCGGGCTTATATATTAAACAATATCTTGACATGACCCAACTATTCACCAATTGACAAACATAATTTATTACCGTTGACTAAATTCAAATGTAAGGGTCACCCCACTTTTAAATATTAAACGATCCATCTAATAGTGCAATTTCATACCATATTTAGAACCCTACTCACCTTTACACACAACCATTCACTTCAAATATCAATGGATCAACAAAACCTTTTGAAGGATCTGCTGACTAGTTTGGTTAAAACTAATATTGAGCGTGACTTTAAGCTCATAAAGTCACTTCAGCTGGAGGTGGTAGAGCTCGCACGCCGTTGCAAGGAAAGGGGTGACCAGATCAAACAGCTCCAAACTGTCGTTGGGTCCGGTCTCGCAACTAAGTGTTTAGATTTTCTACTTCAAATTCAAGATGAGGACCTTGAGAAGAATAGGACACTGATGAGACTCATCAGTGCAACTCAAATCAAAGTTCTCAATACAATCTCATTTCTGGCACAGCTGCGCAATAACTATTGAACCTCCATCCCTGGCCTGCTATGTGCTTGCTCTTTATTCCTGTCACGCTATAGTCTCTTGTGCTTTGTGTTTTGTGTTTTGTGTTTCGTGTTTATCATCTATGTACCTCTAGTGTTGGGTGTACTAGTTTTTCATCTTGTAATGAAATTAAACAAGTTTATGTAATAATCAGTTTGTTAGCTAATCAAATATTACAACACTGCATATGAAGTAAGGAACACTAAACCTTTAATAGCTTAACAAATAATCTGATCTAACTATCACCAAAAAAATAAACAATTCAACTGTTTATGGGCAAACCTTGCCGGTAAATGGATCACATTTAATAACATTATTTACAAAGTGTACCTTAAGATCTCCCGTCTATGTATACTTACATTTTATCCTATTATACAGGCTCGACTTCCACGGGTTCTAGAACGTGCCAAAGTTTTCGATAAGAATGGAATGCGTCCGAGCGAATATAACATTACGTTTAGGCTTGCGGAGAAAGTTCCAAAGCAAGGGGGTATCTTTGGTGATTGTGGTGTGTGGGTGTGTATATTTCTATATCGTTTGTCACATGGTCTATCGTTGGATGTTGATGACCCCGTTGACGTTGCCTTAGCGTATCGTGAAAAGATGGTTCGGTTTTATTACAAGCATAGATATTACCCTATGTTCAATTAGTTTGTTTATTTTTGTTCATCTTATGTGTCCTTGTTGTATTCTAAACCTTTATTTATCAATATAATTTACTCTACAAAAAATAGTGCTATTCTTCAAACTTATTTTGCCATGGTATGGTCAACTGTGGACTTTTTTTTATGTGGATAATAATTTCGCTAAATTTATAAGTGTCACAAATATTTAAAAAATAAACCACATATATAAGTGTGTAAAATTATAATAAAGCTACACTAATATGTGTAGCAAATGTTTCCACACTTTTTATTATAAACATTTTTTGCATTTTTGCCACACTTTTAGGTGTGGACATTCAAAAAATATTTCCACACTTTTAAACATACAAATTTGGATAATATCTCCACACTTATATGTGTAAAAATATTTTGTCACATTCATTATTACCACACGTGAGAAAGTGTGGACTCAATAATTGTACACCTTTTTTAACGTGGCCATTTGGCCTTGAAAATCTGGAGAATTCAACTAGTTTTTTGTAGTGAATTAGCTTGTCAAATTAGTTTACAACATTATATGACCGTAAACTTTGGCAAGTTAACCAACATGGGTACATATAATTTTGCGTTAATACAACGATACAAAAACACTAAAACAAGACTTCAATTTACTAATACGTACAACCCTTAATACCTCTATAATATATTTTACTTTAAATTATTACAAACTAATTCACTCTTTGTCACTTGTTCCTATTCAACCAAATGGCTAGCATCTCTTATATATATATATGTTCGACTGACTTACCACTTAATTAAGTCCCACTTACATTATTACTTGTTAAATCATCATGGACCCTCATCAAACTCCTCCAAAGAAAGTCCCTGCGAACCCCAATGCAGATTCGGCTGACATCAAACAAAGGTATGCATGATTTTACTGTGTAATGTAATAGTATGCTTAGTTGCTAACTTTATTTGATTTTGAAGAAATTTCCGTCTGTTGTGTACAGGTCACACCTCATCACTACTACACATATAGTCTTTGAGATTCACTATGATGGTGTTTTCTTAGAATATCCAGCTTTAAAGTATCAATATGGCAAAACAATGACATTGAAGGTATGCAAGTCGAACAGGATGAACTTGGATCAGTTTCTTGACATGTTAACCTTGCAACTAGAGCAAGAAATTCGATTTTTGTATTTTTGTTGTCCAAGACATTCTCTAGCAGAAGGCTTGCATTTGATTGAAGCTGAATGTCATATGTGAAAGATGTATGACACGGCTGATTGTTATGGTTTGCTCCATTTGTATGTTGTCCATGCACCACAAAACCTAGCAGGTTTCTATTATAAAAATCTTACTTATGATTTTTATGATGAGGAAATTTTGTTAAAGTTTAAAAAACATGAACAAGCAATGGTAGTTGCTACATCTAAATCGGCTGCTGCTCTGGAGGCATGGGAGGAGGAAGAAGGTCGTTCACCTCCTCTAAGAACACCTCCTTCAGAACCGAGAATCAAAGGAACTAATTTTAAATGTAGAAATCTTTTTAAAGACTTTTTGCATAGTGACTCTATCGATGATGGGCTTTATTTTTTGAAGAAGATTGCATGCCAGGTGTTGTTGGCCTCGATGTTCCTGCCATTGACGTTGGGTGGTCTCGCTCGCCGCCTTATGAGTGGCAAAATGTTGTACTCAGTTACAATGGTTCAAAACTGCCAAGTCTTTCTAATGACTGTTTTGCAGACGAGGTTGTGCTGGATGTGGGTGGGTCAGCAGTTCATGAACAAGGTGGGACTAGTGTGCATCCTACGACCGGTCGACGTGTTCCGAAAAATAAATACTCAAGGAAGTTCAGGTTTAGATCACGAACTTCATATTTGCGGAGGCGAAAAAGGTTGAGGTATCATAAAGCTCTATACAAGCAGCGGGAGAGTGGAGGTATTGGAGAAACAATAAGTTGGTTCCTTAATGATAGAAAGTTGCAATCTAGGGTTGTTGTAATGAAAAGTTGAAAACAACAAGATTGTAATTATATTTTTTGTTAATCATATTTTCTTGCTACTTGTTTGACCACTCCATAAAACAGACGAAATGCTAGGGCAACCGATTATTTTGGCCGGTGTTTTAGTACTACCAAACATACCCGCTTATAAACCGTAAAAAATAAAGAAAAAAAAAATAACAAAAATAAAAATAAAATGTCAGTATCTAAGAACGGATAATTGTAATCATTTTAATCCGATTAACCATGAAGAAGAACATGCGAACGCCTTATATGACGAATCAATCTTTATTTATATGAAACACTAGATTTGCAAAAGGAAACATATTATTTACTAACAAAAGATACAACTTCATTTCATTCCATGGACTACATCTAATCCACGCCACTACATTATTTTCCTATTATCATCCCAAACCCAACACAAACAACTGCAAAAGATCCTATCAAAATGAAAAACAATCTCTCATACAGCTTCAACTTTGCCTTTATATCATTCATCTCTTCTTCCATTATTGACTTGTCCAAAGCAAGAGCATCAATCACCTGCTGGTACTCCACAGTCTTGTTCAATCGTTTGGCGTTTTGTAAGAATCCATACAACAAATCTTTATAGTATTCACTTGGAAGATCACCATCTAAAAAGTCATACACTTCACAAACTGAGCATTTTACAAATCGTTTACCCGGATTTGTCCTTGTTGTTGAAGTCTTAACTGTGAGTCGAACAGCACACCTACAAAAGTATTCAATTTTACCATCAATTACTCGGGTTGTCGCTCTATTTCGCGAACTCATACTTTAGGGTTTCAAGATTTAAAACAATTGGGAAATAAGGGAAAGCAGTTGGGAGTGGGGGTGTTTATATAAAGGACTAAAATATTTGCACGTGTGAGGCCTTATTTTATTTTTTGTATAAATCCACTTTTTTTTTGCTAAAATAAGACTTATAAAAACTTTAGAGTTAATTTGAAAAAAAGGGACCCTATACTCGAACGGGTTGAACACTTTTAGTACCCATTCTTGCGGCACATAACGGGTTTAGTCCCATGACCTATGACCATATTATAACCAAGTGTGAAACCTGGTTTCACTTGCAAAACCACAACACACATCAAACACAAACATGAATCAAAAGATTGGTTTAAACCATAAGTCTGTTATTTGACTTTTAGACCATAATTTGACTTTTAGAAGTCAAATTACAATGTACCAAATTTGGTAAAGGGACAATGTACATGCTGTAAACAGACAACGACTTTTACAACATAAAATACAGGGACCATTTTAGAAATTAAGTCAAAAGTTTATTATAAAATTGCACGTCTGAGGACCAAACGTGTAATTTGCACGGGAAACACTGTAACCCCACATATCCTTTTTGTTCCCAACAAACACAATATCCCCAAAAAGCAGATCAAACCCTAGGTCATTGTCACCACACGAATCCAAAAAAATAAAATTGCTGTCCTTTTCATCTTTATATCACGTATTCTAGGTTTGTTGTACTTTCCCATAACTATATTATTCCCTTTTTTGTTCATATAAATATGATGTTACAGTGAATAAATCAGTTTTTTATTATTTGATTTTTTGTTTTTTGTTTTTTTTTTTATGTGCAACGTACTTAGTTTGTTACTTATGGGTGCCAAAAAGCTACATAATTGCTTTTAGTTTGTAACTATAAACTATACTCATGTTTAATTAAGTTTCTGGATGAAAGTTGAGTTCAAAGTACACAAATATGGGGAATTTGCTCTCGATCCACTTCGTTATGTTGATGGGTGTGTTGGGAACGTTTGGTGTTTTACCTCTGACAGGGGTGTTTTTACTAGGGCACTTAATAGTGTTATAAATGACATTGGTGGTGATAAATGGGCTTTGTTTTATTGTAACCCCAACATGTCACTTGCAAATGGTTTAACTTTGCTACACATTGATAATGATGTTCGTAGATTTTTCAGTCATGCTTTGAACAATGGTTCCATAGACCTGTTTATTGCTCACAAGCAACAGCCGTTGTCAAAGTATAATTTTAACAACATGGTTTGGCAAGAGGAGGGCGCTGGCCAGCGTTGGTGTACTTCAACTCCGTTCAAATACAATGAAAATGGTTGGTTGGATGTGAATGAAAATGGTACCGATATAGGAGGAAGTGGAACTGGTTAAGAAAAAATGTTACACGAGGTTGGCGTACAAATAGCGAATGCAAATGGTTCAGATAAAGCTAAATCGAAGCTGTTTGAAGATGATCTGCTGGAAAGAAACATAGTTAAGGGTAGAAACAGACGAAATGAAACAATGAATCAATCTGAATCAAGCAATCATAGCATTTTCCATGTTGTAAAAACATACAGTCAGGGCCTTCATTAACGGGCGACCCAATATGGTTGAAGTGCAATCTGATTGATTGCTGGTTGGTACGTTTATTTACTTGCATTTTCAATTTAATTTACCACAAACACACACAACCGCTAATTGTTTGCCTCCATCACACATTCATAACATAGTTTAATACTAATGTTTATTACACACCAAACGACCCACACTTGTTATTTAAGGTTAAACAACACATGGTACCAACTAGGAAGTGAGTGCATACATTTAAATATAGGGTGTGTCATTGGGGGTCTTTACTGTAAAAACTTGTCTGGAGTAGGGAAATCAGAGAGCGAATTAATGTGTGGATTGGATGAGTTCGGCTGTTCCTGTGCTTGACTTGAGTTGGGTGCCTCGGCCGCATTGATAATGGTTAAATTTGGGTCAAAGCAATCACAAGTCAAACTTCTCACGAAGAAAAGTCAACTTGAAATCCTTAACGCAAAAACAACCAATTGTAATAACCGGGCAAGCGTGTACCCGGGTCGTTCTCCCTGCGAGGCGTGAAATTGAGGATATCGTTTTCGGTTCGTAATTAAAATGCTTGAAAAGACGAGAGTTTTTATTTCTAAACCTAATTAAAATAAATAAACAAAGCAAATACGCAAAAATCTAATTAATTAAAAACACGTAACGAAAATCTAAAAAACGCGAACTAAAATATAAATAACGTGCATAAACGTAAAATCTATGAAAAACTAATCCTACGGGTACCAAAATAATTTTCCTACGACTTAAATATAAAAATAAAATTTTGGAAAAAAGAAAAATATTTTTTTGATTTTTTAATAATTTTCTATGAATTTAAAACTAATTAAAACTATTTAAATGATTTAAAAATAGTAAAACGAGTTGGAAAAATCTGAAAATTTTTGAGTAATTTTAATTTTTAATAAGAAATTTAAGAAAAATTAATTCAGAAACTGATTATGTCTAAATAAGCCAAATGGTGAAATAAGCAAAGATGAAATAAGCTAAAAATAAGCACAAATAAGCCAAAAATTATAAGAAGCTAAAAACAGATTACTCTAACTACTGGAAGCTAAAACTAAGGTCTAACTCAACCTAAATAAGCCAGAAATGAAGGCAGATTAGCAGTGCAGACAAGAAAAATTTAGTGACAGCAGGAAAATAACTTGGCGCAAAACTTTGTAAATATCATTCCAAATCATTCCAGCCTTTGCAAATTCACTTAAATGCCTACTAACTACTTGAAAATCCAAATAAAACCTCAAAGCAAGGTCAGCTTAATCTCAGGTGCAAAAGAGCAGCTACTTCTATACTACACTTAATTCTACTAAAACCTTAAGACAATAAAATAAATAAATTACAACTAGCTTCACTAGCCTGGATTGCAAAACAGAATTCAAAATCTAAAACCTATAACTACTCTAAACATGCAGGCTGCTAAAGGGACTTAAAGCAACAAACAACACAACAAGCTCTAAACTAATTTTAAACTACCAAGAATTAATAAAAAGCAGTAAAAAGAAGACAATAAGCAGAAATTAAGCAACAACATAAGCAGTTTGACCACGTTGACCAAACAAGAAACTGGAAATTTCATTAAAATAGCAAACTGACAGTGAAATTACAACTTAAATTAAACATTACACTACAAAGGCACTAAATTAAACAACAATTAAAAGGTCAACATTTTTCTAAGACATGAAAAATGGGACAAAGGAAAAAAATCTGCTAATCCGCATCTATTTATACTACTAAAAATACAAAAAACCCTAGTTCTCTTGTGTGTTTGTTGTGTGAGTGGAATCAACTCTTGCTACTTGTGCTTCTTTCTTGGCCATTGGATCGAACTTGCTCCCCACAACATTTGATTTGAACCGTTGATCTTTCTTTGTAGCCTCGGATCGCTGAGGTGGAGGGGAGGGGACCAAAGGCAAAGTCATGTGGGTGGTTTGGCTTGTAGTGGTGGTGAAAGTGATGGGGAGGTTAGCGGTCGGATTTGGAGGAGATTAGAGTTAAAGAGGGATTGAAGATAGTGCAATAGTGGTTAGGGATTTTGACCATATGAATTGGGGATTTGACCGATTTTATTTACCCCGGTTTGTTAGTTTTAACTATAGGATGCGGGATGGGTCGGGTTTAGTATGGGCCATGGGTTGGGTAGTTTAAGTGGAATGGGTTGTTGGGTTAAGTAAAGTGGTGGGCTGGGTAGTGTATCGATGGGTTGTGTGGATTGGGTATTAAGTTTAGTGTGTGGTGGGTAGTGTTAGTGATAGGTCCGGAAATGGTTTGTTTAGGGGAGATTGGTTTTAGGTGTGGTGGGCTTATAGTGGGTTGTAAGGGTTAAGTTTGGATTCGGTTGTTAAAGTTGAGAGTTTAAAAAAAACACACCAAGGACCAAAGTTGTAACTTATGAACTTGTGAGGACCAAATCTGCCATATTTGTAAAGTTAATCCGAGGACCATTTTTTGCCAAATAAATATAATCCAAGGGCCGTTTGGGATTTTCCGAGCTTGAATTTCATCCGAATAAAAATTGTCTTTTCCAGCTTCGGTTTTCGACTCTTTTCCATAACACGCTCGGTTTTGTCCGTATTTGCCCCGTTTTCAATCCTTTTGTACCTGCAACACATAAAACACAATCCAAGGATATTTGTAGCATTATATAGTCCATTTGGGTGTTTTTGGTCGCTTTTGTGGGGTTTTTCGGGTATAAAATGATGAGTAAAAGGCCACTCATCAATCCCCCACACTAAGCAATTGCTAGTCCCTAGCAATCCGATCATATAAAGTAATGAAAGGATCAAAAATATCAAGGTTACCAAAAATATACCACCCCGTTTTGACTTTATTATAAAATGCAAGTAAATTAAACGAGATAAAACGTAAATAATATGCTTGATTTTCAAAAATGGCATCATGGAACGGGAATCACACAAAATGGGTGACTCCGGGGAATTGTAATCGTCATCCTCTTTTTATACTTCCCAACTAAGTCTAAAAACCCTTGTGCAAACGTTTTTGTAAAATGCTAACACTACTTATATTAGCAACCTATGTAAGCCGAGACTTAACTTTTCACTCCCACAATTATTCATAAGTTAGGTGTGTGTGCTTGTTTTCAAAGTTTTGATCGTAAAAATCGACATTTATTAGGGTTAAAAACCGACAATGATTTAGAAATTAGAGATTCAAAGGTGAGATCACTCCATGTAGCGACTTTCTTCTCAGCTTATCCTTAGTAAACTTAGGAGGCTAGGTTTTTACACCCTCGAGAATAGTATCGGAGCTCACGGGATCTTTGAAGTCAACAATTTCTAAATCACCGTCCAACTTTTAGACAATATTGACGAATACTAGTTCAACTTTCGATTTAAATTTGAGAAGAAGCAAGTTTCTCACACTTATTCATAAACAAACATTTTTTTTTTCATTTTTCATCACTTTTTTTTTTTTTTTTTTTTTTTTTTTTTTTTTTTTTTTTTTTCACTAACTTTTTACTTGTGTACTCTAAACGACGGAGCTTCACGGTTTAGTTCCAAGACCTTACACCTTTCGGAATAAAGGATCCAAGGGCCGTTACAACGGAGTGTTCCAAGACTCTAGACATTCCTGAAATGAGGATCCAAGGGTGTTAGACCAAGACCTCACACATTCCTGAACAAGAGGTCCAAGGGCCGGTGTAAGAGGGTAGCCAAGACCTAAACGCCTTCCGGAAATAAGGATCCAAGGCCCGATCTCGAATCCGTAGCTTAGAGCACTTATTTATTCATACTTAAAACTTTAACTTTTGCAACTTTCAAGCAACGTCTCACTTTCATTTTGCATTCTTATTGGGTTTGTAAGAAAGTATGCTTGTTCCAAAATTAAAAAAAAAACTTGAACTAGTATTCTAAATCAAGATTGTATAAAAATTTATTTGCTTAACAAAAACGGTTTTTTGCGTTCAAAAGTTTGAAAATAGCACTAATTTTAGTCAGATTAGGATCTTCTGGGAGGAAAAGCCATAGATTACTTATATAAGCTCTAAAGAGAACCAACTACTCCACGCTTAGCATTTTCATTTGCACAATTCGCAAAAAACTTAGCCTAAACGTTAAGGGTTGCAGCTAGATCAACACTCTAGCAGAGTCGGGATTCCCCTAGTTCTAGCCTAATCAAGTCTAAACTTCCACTAATACCGAAGCATTAATGTATAGCAAATTATTTTTATTGTGCAAAGCACTTATTTTTCATGCAAAATACGATAAAAAATTTTAAAATTTTTGGTCAAAACGGGGGTGCTAGGAGACTAGAAGGTACAAATTGTGAAAATTTTTCAAAATTTTGAAATTTTGGGTCAAATTCGCAAGAATCCCTCCCCCACACTTAGAATTGAATATTGCCCTCAATATTCAAAGTACCGGCCTGAGCCGACACTATAGAACGTAAAAGGGTAAGACTACTACCTAAGTGTGGAAACGAAATCTTTTTCACAAAAAGGATTTTAAGATATCCCTGGATAATCATAAACATAAAGATAGGATATTGGGCGGCTGGATTGAAAACAGGCGCGTCAATCATCACAATCTACGGGAATCCTGAAAACAAAGGCAAACATACAACCACAAAGCAACAAGTAGAGGAACTCCCCCACACTTAGTGTTAGAAATAAGAAAGAAGATAGAAGGATAAGCATGGGTTGCCTCCCACGAAGCGCTTGTTTTTTATCGAGTCGTATAGCTTAGACTCGCCCCGAATTTAATTGTTCTTGGGGGAGCAAGTGGAAGAGAAATTCTCCATCGGACTTTCATTTAAGATGTTTGGATAAACATTGAAATGCTTGAAAGTTCCACTCCGATGAGATAGACCCGGCTTAAAAGAATGAGAGATGCCGGGGTCAAAAATTTTGTCCTCACTCCCGAGCGAGTGACTGAAAGGACAATCTACCTTATAGGAGAAGAAAGGTAGAAAAACTCGAACGACATATGTGAAGTCAATATAAGGGCGATCCCCAAAAGGCAATGTCACAAATGTCGGAGAAAGAATATCTTTTAGATTCTCGGGATTAACAATTGAGGTCATATTATCAAAAACATTAGAGTCTTTGACCTCATCGTTCTCTAACACTTCGACAAACAGCGGATTAACGTTGCTAGAAAAGCAATCGTCATCAAATTCAAACAGAGTGTTAGAGAAAATCCCGGAAGTAACCTCAGAGATGTCAAGAGATTCTCCAAAAATTGGAGAATCACATTCTCTGTCGAATATCTCCTCAGACTCACTTGGGGTTGGGACAAGGTTCTCAGCACTAGACTTTATGAATTCGTCCGATTCCTTTTCAGGAATAGTGCTAAGATGCTCATCCCCCATATTGAGAGAGTCCTCGGGTCTAGATTGAGAAGGAAAGATGTTTGTGATTGCAATAGACTGAGGGAGTTGAGAAATGGTATCATTCAAAGGAATATCACTCTCCTCGTCGTCTTCCTCATCATCATCATCGTCATCAAGAAGGGCAGCCCTGAGAAATATGGAACGCATTTTTGCTCCTCGTTCTCTGGCTAGTAATTCTGCACAAGATTTCTCATGACGATTTTCTTGTGCTCTTCGTTCTTCGGCTATTTCAGCCTTAAGATTTTTAAGCACATCAAGAAAAACCAATGAGAATTTCATTTTTTTGTTCTGCGAATGATGGCTGAGGTTGTGCATGAATCGTTTGATACTGTGGAGGTTGGTCATGATAAGAATAGTCATAATTGTCACAAGGGCCGTGCTCATAGACAAGCGGGCTCCTCGTTTGACAATCAGAGCTATAGTGAGGACCTCCACAATACTCACAACAATAATATTGTTGTGACTGATTCGGTGAATTATATGGATAATGGTCATACCCAAAGTTTTGATTACATGGAACTTGTTCATAGACAAACGTGTTCCCTGTTTGACAATCAAAACCCGGGTGAGGACTACCTCCACAATATTCACAAGAATATGTTTCCATCTCATGGTGTGGTGGCTGGTTGAAAAAGTCGGTTGTTTCATGGTAGGAATAAGGATTTTGGTCATAGACAAACCCGTTTCCCGATTCCACCATGCTACAACCGGGACAATTCCCGCCATTTGGAGGACCGCCACACCATTGACAACCATAATGGTAAGATGAAGACATAGAGAAAAGGAATTAAACGGATAGAGGGATAAAGAGATAGAATTAAACGGTTAGGAGGATAAGAAGATAAGAATTAAACGGTATGAGAGGATAAAGAGATAAGAATTAAACATATAAGAGGAGACGAAGATTATTTTTGGGTTTTTAAATTTTAGAAACATTGAAAATCACAAAAGAAAAAGGAAAAATAATTTGGAGAAGAAAATATTTTTGGGTTTTCAAGGTTTTTCAATTTTTTTGGATTTTTGGATAAAAAATATTTACAAGATATATACGAAACTTCACGAGGAAGGTTCTTCAAGTCACTAATCGTCAAACCGTGACGATATTGTCGCAACACACCTCCCCGGCAGCGGCGCCAATTTGATAATGGTTAAATTTGGGTCAAAGCAATCACAAGTCAAACTTCTCACGAAGAAAAGTCAACTTGAAATCCTTAACGCAAAAACAACCAATTGTAATAACCGGGCAAGCGTGTACCCGGGTCGTTCTCCCTGCGAGGCGTGAAATTGAGGATATCGTTTTCGGTTCGTAATTAAAATGCTTGAAAAGACGAGAGTTTTGATTTCTAAACCTAATTAAAATAAATAAACAAAGCAAATACGCAAAAATCTAATTAATTAAAAACACGTAACGAAAATCTAAAAAACGCGAACTAAAATATAAATAACGTGCATAAACGTAAAATCTATGAAAAACTAATCCTACGGGTACCAAAATAATTTTCCTACGACTTAAATATAAAAAGAAAATTTTGGAAAAAAGAAAAATATTTTTTTTGATTTTTTAATAATTTTCTATGAATTTAAAACTAATTAAAACTATTTAAATGATTTAAAAATAGTAAAACGAGTTGGAAAAATCTGAAAATTTTTGAGTAATTTTAATTTTTAATAAGAAATTTAAGAAAAATTAATTCAGAAACTGATTATGTCTAAATAAGCCAAATGGTGAAATAAGCAAAGATGAAATAAGCTAAAAATAAGCACAAATAAGCCAAAAATTATAAGAAGCTAAAAACAGATTACTCTAACTACTGGAAGCTAAAACTAAGGTCTAACTCAACCTAAATAAGCCAGAAATGAAGGCAGATTAGCAGTGCAGACAAGAAAAATTTAGTGACAGCAGGAAAATAACTTGGCGCAAAACTTTGTAAATATCATTCCAAATCATTCCAGCCTTTGCAAATTCACTTAAATGCCTACTAACTACTTGAAAATCCAAATAAAACCTCAAAGCAAGGTCAGCTTAATCTCAGGTGCAAAAGAGCAGCTACTTCTATACTACACTTAATTCTACTAAAACCTTAAGACAATAAAATAAATAAATTACAACTAGCTTCACTAGCCTGGATTGCAAAACAGAATTCAAAATCTAAAACCTATAACTACTCTAAACATGCAGGCTGCTAAAGGGACTTAAAGCAACAAACAACACAACAAGCTCTAAACTAATTTTAAACTACCAAGAATTAATAAAAAGCAGTAAAAAGAAGACAATAAGCAGAAATTAAGCAACAACATAAGCAGTTTGACCACGTTGACCAAACAAGAAACTGGAAATTTCATTAAAATAGCAAACTGACAGTGAAATTACAACTTAAATTAAACATTACACTACAAAGGCACTAAATTAAACAACAATTAAAAGGTCAACATTTTTCTAAGACATGAAAAATGGGACAAAGGAAAAAAATCTGCTAATCCGCATCTATTTATACTACTAAAAATACAAAAAACCCTAGTTCTCTTGTGTGTTTGTTGTGTGAGTGGAATCAACTCTTGCTACTTGTGCTTCTTTCTTGGCCATTGGATCGAACTTGCTCCCCACAACATTTGATTTGAACCGTTGATCTTTCTTTGTAGCCTAGAATCGCTGAGGTGGAGGGGAGGGGACCAAAGGCAAAGTCATGTGGGTGGTTTGGCTTGTAGTGGTGGTGAAAGTGATGGGGAGGTTAGCGGTCGGATTTGGAGGAGATTAGAGTTAAAGAGGGATTGAAGATAGTGCAATAGTGGTTAGGGATTTTGACCATATGAATTGGGGATTTGACCGATTTTATTTACCCCGGTTTGTTAGTTTTAACTATAGGATGCGGGATGGGTCGGGTTTAGTATGGGCCATGGGTTGGGTAGTTTAAGTGGAATGGGTTGTTGGGTTAAGTAAAGTGGTGGGCTGGGTAGTGTATCGATGGGTTGTGTGGATTGGGTATTAAGTTTAGTGTGTGGTGGGTAGTGTTAGTGATAGGTCCGGAAATGGTTTGTTTAGGGGAGAGTGGTTTTAGGTGTGGTGGGCTTATAGTGGGTTGTAAGGGTTAAGTTTGGATTCGGTTGTTAAAGTTGAGAGTTTAAAAAAAAACACACCAAGGACCAAAGTTGTAACTTATGAACTTGTGAGGACCAAATCTGCCATATTTGTAAAGTTAATCCGAGGACCATTTTTTGCCAAATAAATATAATCCAAGGGCCGTTTGGGATTTTCCGAGCTTGAATTTCATCCGAATAAAAATTGTCTTTTCCAGCTTCGGTTTTCGACTCTTTTCCATAACACGCTCGGTTTTGTCCGTATTTGCCCCGTTTTCAATCCTTTTGTACCTGCAACACATAAAACACAATCCAAGGATATTTGTAACAATATATGGTCCATTTGGGTGTTTTTGATCGTTTTTGTGGGGTTTTTCGGGTATAAAATGATGAGTAAAAGGCCACTCATCAATGCCTCGGCCGCATTCATCACCCCATGCATAAACTCTGCATTTGCCTCGGGTTGTGTTCCGTTACTTTGATTAGATGAACCCTCCACCACACGGGTCTTTTTCCTTGAACCGGCTGGACCTTTCTGTATACAGGTACACATAAACATTAGGTGCCAATCATCACAACTACTTAATTGTGGCATAATAAAAAAAATTTCAACCTTTTCTATCACAATAGTTGCATTGCACGTTAGCCGGTTATGTCCTGGCCTTCCGCACCTTCCACACGTACTCCTTGTAGGCACCTCGCCTTGAGAGGGAATTCTGTTTCTTTTTTTGGGTCTACCTGGTCGGCTGTTGCAAACAATAGGGGGTGATACAACTTGGATGTCGTCTGGAGTGTCCCACATCGTCATGTCTTTTAAAGGATAAACCATGTCTTCGTATGTGCCTTTAAGTGTTGTATTATAAAACCAAGCTTTAGCCAGTTTCTTCACACTAGTCAGCCCTGCAAATCTACCAACAGCACAGACATGTCCACATGGTAAGCCCGAAAGCTGCCATTGTCGGCAAGTGCATTCACCCTGTTCTAAATCAACAATATGCCTTTTTTTTTGTGTCGCGTACTTCATACACTCTGTCCTTGTCAATCCCCAAAACCTTCCAGTTTGCACTTTTGGCCATTCTGCCATTCACTTTTGCAGTTGCCCATTCAGAAAGATCATCATCCGGGGCATCTAACCATAAATAATAAAGTTTGTTTAGTGTGTAGTATTTCATTATTCTTCAGTAAACGTATTGAAAATTATACCATCTATTACCTGCATATTTTGCTCGGCGGTGGTAATACCAGCTCTGAAGAAGACCTCTATACCATTCCATCAGCGTTGTTATCGGGCAGTGGCGCACAAGCTTTGTTAAAGCATTTATGGATTCGACACTGTTTGAGGTTAAATAATTGTACCTCTGCCCAGGGCAATGTGCCCTTGACCATTTCTCGACGCCTGCTTCAACAAGCTTTTTGTGAGCCTGTCGTCTTACCGAACGAATATCAGACATTAGCTTTGCAAAATCCTCCGTTGTGTACGCTTTGCATGTCTTCCAGTATAAGCATTTCAGTGTATCTGACTGCATCTTTGTATTTAACATCAAATGCCGACAACAATAGCCGTGAAAGGCATTCGGGAATACAGTTTTACATGCAAGGATGATTCCGTGATGTCTGTCAGATATGATGGCCAAATTAGGAACTTCCCCTATGCATTCTTTGAGTTTCGTCATAAACCAAGTCCATGATTCACCAGTCTCGCCCTGAGCAACACCGGTGGCAAGCGGTAGTATCTGATTGTTTCCGTCCATTGCAACTGCGACAAGATTTGTTCCCTGGTATGTCCCTTTTAGATGTGCGGCATCAATTATGATCAGAGGGCGCATATAACACAGGAAACTCTTAATCTGTGAAGTACAATGTAGCATATATCATGGTACATAAGGTTGAAAACATATAAACAGATACAAAATAAAATAAATATAAAATATATAGAATAAAAAATATAGATATATATTTAACAATTTATTGTTTATTGTTAATTGACAAACGAGTACCTAAAGTAATAACAATTTATTGTTTGTTGTTTGATATGAGAGGTGCGTGTGCACATAAGATGGATGTGTTGCTTTTGTTTTAATGCACGTAATATTGATGTGTTGCTTTTGTTTTAGAAAACTAGCTATCAGAAGTATGTTGCAAAAAAGTATCTATTTTGTACCTTTATGTTGTTCCTGCATATGCAGATACATGTTTCTGTGTTTCTATAACTGATAAGTTAAGTTTCAGTGATATGCTGTTGCATTTCATTAAAACTAGATAATTTATGTTGTATACACTTTGCTATGCATAAATCCTACTGGTAATCATTATCCCTATTTTTTTTTTTTTTTTTTTTTTTTTTATTTATTTTAAGTTAGATTTTATTTTTCTTTATTCATACCCCTAGGATAACCATAGCTATTTCTTTTGATAACCTTATGAAAAAAAAATCTTTTGCAACTAAACAAAGAGGATTAGAATCTTAATAATATGCTTACCACAGCACCGAAACCTATAAATAGGTTCTTAAAACACCTTGCATCGTCGGTATGTATGTGTGTAACTGTGCCCCTGTTTGCAATCTTTAGATTATGGCAATATATGGGCAGCTGCGAAAATGAGCCTTTGGGCAGCCCTGATTTGATTCCAGCGCCAACTGTCTCCCTCTCCAAGCTCGTTTGTATGAAATGTCTATCTTCATATCCAACTTCAGATCATGTATAATGTCCTTCGGCTTATACACTCTTGACGGATCTCCGAGCTTCGGGGATATTATTCTAGCCAATGTTTTTGTATATGCATTTCGGTGATTTGGATTGAATTTGATTTTTGAACATTTATGATTGTCGTATAGTGAAGTGATTCTAAATCGGCTAGTTGGCCCATATCGACGACAGCTTATGTGCCAATCACATTCTGGTTGGACACACTTCACAGCGTATCTTGCCGTACACGATTTAGAAACACAAAACTCATACCCTTCTTTTAAACATTTGAAACTTATCTCATACATGCACTCTTCCTTATCTTCAAACAGATGATGAAGTTTTAAACCACCTTTATTCTTATATGGTGCGGTATAATCAAAAGTGGGTGGTTGGGGTTGGGTTGGCATACAGTTAAGACTAGTGCGGTGCATTTGGTGATCTGGATCTAAATTAACGACAGGTGTATGCATAGCGCGGTGTACGATTAATGTGTGCTCTTGTGACGGCGTCGCCGAAACAAGAGTTTTGAAAACTTCGAGGTCGACTTCATTAAGTATAGTCCTGTTGTCTGCACCGGTGTTGTAAGATAACCGTATTGCGTATGCATCGTTAACCTGAAACTTCTTCCATACATACTTCACAAGATTGCCAAAGTTGACGGCTTTTGGAAGTAAAACAGAAATCACATTCTCTTCATACCGTATAAACACCTTGAACTTATCTGTTGTGCAAGAATTCATTTTGTTTTTTTTTTTTTTTTTATTTTTATTTTTTTTTTTTTTTTTTTGGGTTGTGTTGTTTGTGTTGTATATGGTTAAGAATTATATATGCAAACTTTGGTTGCCCAAAGTACAAAAGTCTACAAGCATACACAAGAATTTGTTGCCCAAAATGAAATGCCAATAGTTATGTGCCTACAAGACTCTCATTGATTATGATTACACCTATCAAGTGGCATTAAATAAAGTTGATGTACTTGTGTGTACTGTAGTGCAACCAGCATGGCAAAATTAGCCAACGTTTTAAATAAATGGGCCATTTTTAAAACATTTGCAATTAAAAAATGGGCAACTTAAATTAGGCAACTTTACAAAAGTGGGAAAAGTTCCTGCTGCTCTTGAGCAGACATTCTACTGCTTGATACAAAGTTCCTGCTGCTTGGCTATTATTTCGGCAGCTGATATGGTTCTTCTGATCGGTTTGTAAGTGGTGGAATCTACTGCTTGGTTTCTAAGGGTTTAAAAAGGTAAGTGGACCTCATAACTAGTTTCACGCTCTCATAAATCACACTAATTCAAAGTATAGCTAACTGATTGATACATAGCCAAATGATTGATACAAAAATATTTCATGCATCCCACCATACACAGACACGAAACATTATTACTTCCAAATTAAACACACTAAAGTCACCATAGCATATGGTGGATTATAATAATAAAACCTTCAACAATTACTAAACAAACTAAAAACATAAAAACACCGTCATCCTAAAGATCGCCAATCCTCTTTTCTAGATAATAAGGGCTTTGAAACCCATCTTGCCGGTGTCCCTGGTTTTGAGGAACCACCACATTTTGTGATCCACCACATTTTGCTGCTCATCCTATTAATTTTGCTCCACCGCCTCACTTTCAGCCATCTCCTCCTCTTCACTATGGACGGTTTCTTGGTTGGTTTGTTGGTTTGTAGTTGTTAATGGAGTTTTTTGTTTGACCATAGTAGTTTTAAAATTTATTTAAGAAAACATAGTAGTTTCAAATTTATTTAATAAAATATAGTAGTTTTCAGCCATCTCCGCCTCACTTTCAGCCATCTCCTCCTCTTCACTATGTGATTTTAGTTTGTTTTATTTTTTTTATAAAGCATGTTTTTTTTTATGAAACTACTATATTTTGTTAAATAAATTTGAAACTACTATGTTTTTCTTAAATAAATTTTAAAACTACTATGGTCAAACATGCAGAAATTAAAAATAAATAATAACAAAATAAAACAATACATACAAATTAAAGGAAACTGAAATGTTAATACACTTATGTTAATCGTATCCTCATTCTAATGATGTTGATGAAATACAAATAGCCTCTGATTAGACCTACATTTTGATGAAGTATAAAATAAAATAAATTAGATGTACTTGTGTGAACTGTATCGCAACCTACAAGGCAAAATGTGGTAACGTTTTAAGAAATGGGCAATATTTACAATAAACGAGCAAATTAAAAGTTTGGCAACTAAAAAATGGGCAACTTTATAAAATTGGGCAAAAAATTAAAGAGGCTTTCCAAAAAAAAAAAAAGTTATAGGCAGTTGAGCAGACTATCCACCTTTGGAAATTTCAGTCTTTGAAAAGACAAGACAATTTACTTTATGTCTAATCCAACATGCAAGGTAGGCACTCCAGCTACAAGTTTAGGCACGTGGCCAGACTCATAAGAGTCAGGCAACGTCACTGTTCACACGTGAAACTACAGTGTTTCCTCTTCTATAAAAGGTTATTACAACGAAAGAAGGCGCAACCCACCCCGAAACAATAAAGACATCTAACACACAGAATAATACTTTGTATCACAGCGATCAAAATCACAACCGTTTTAGAGAAGTTGAAGATGTTATCGATTTTTTACGACTGGTTCCTGAATAACAATATAAAGTTGCTTACCATATATTATAACCACGGTCTTCACTCAATGACAAAACGTCATTTGCTGATGATCATCATTTACATACTCGTTTATTCAAGCATGTACTCACACATTACGTGGGTTAGCAAGCAGCGTCAAGAGGGTCATCTCACGGCCCACACATGTTCTTAAATGACTACTAATAGCACTTAGTCGTTCTTAAATGACGACTAATAACCCTAAACCATAACACTCTACAAATCTCACTCATCTAAACTCCCTTCCAGTGAAGTAGACTCTCGTTGGCCATCAATGGTCTCGTTGGCCATCAAGGCTCTCATTCATTGTGGTATCACGAAAAGGGAGATAGATAATGAGAAGAGCCCACGTTGGTAGGGAGATACAGGGGCAATTCATTGCATAGAGTTGGACCCGATAAAGCTCAAAAGGCTCCTACAACATCAAGCAACAAAGGATTAAAATGACTTCAATTTTTTTGCTGGCCAGACATGGAAAACTTGTAACCATACTATGTGGTATATAGACTTCTTTTAAGCCACTTTTCACCCAAAACACCACATTATTTCGTAGTGTAACTATTTTATAAAAGATTGTTGTGTACTTTATTTTTAATTTCGTAGATTTTAATTTTTTTCTGTTTTGTTCTTTTATTTATGTTACTTGTTGTGTATTTATTTTTAAAAATTCAACGTTTGTTTCCATTTTATAAAAATGTTAGAATATATGGTTTGCAAAGTAGAAACAATAAATAAAGTAAATGACACATATATATAGTTATGATTACACCTGGAGGTTTACGTGACATTAAAAATAATATAAAATAAATTATATGTACTTGTGTTGGCATTGTACCAAATTTGGTAAAGGGACAATCGCATGACTATGATTACACCTACCATGTGGCAGTGAAATAAAATAAAGTTGAAGTACTATTGTGTACTGTATGTATCGCAACCTACATGGGAAAATTAGGCATCGTTTTTAAAATGGGCAACTTACAATGGACGGTCAACTAAAACTGGGCAACATAAAAATGACTATACTAAAGTGGTTAAATTGGTAGTGCCAGTTAACATACATTCTACTGCTGCTAGGCTAAATGTTCTACTACTTGGTTTAGTTGGTACATGGCCGCCATAAGCAAATTTTAGACCGTCACTCGAAATAACAAACAATATGTGGTTTAAGTATCGACGTTTAATTGGTTTGTCTTTTTGTTGTACAAAAAAATCAAAATTTAAAGGACAACTTAAATAAATGGGCAACGTAAAATGGGCAACTGTACAAATTGGGCAACTAATAATGGGCAACTAAAAATGTGATGCTACTGGTAGATCTTCCATTGCTACTGGTAGTGACACCCTTGCTCCTGCTGGTGACATTTCTCTTCTTGCTAGCAAAATTAGGCATTGTTTTAAAAATGCATTTTATAGCGCAACCTACATGGCAAAATTAGGCAATGTTTTAAAATTGGCAAATTTACAAATAGGGCAATTCATTGTGGGCAACTCAAAATGGCCAAAGAAGAGTGATGCTGCTGGTAGCTCTTCCATTGCTACTGGTAGTGACACCCTTGTTCCTGCTGGTGACATTTCTCTTCCTGCTGGCAAAATTAGGCAATTTTTAAAAAGGCATTTTATAGCGCAACCTAAGTGGCAAAATTAGGCAATGTTTTAAAAAATGGGCAAGTAAAAACTGGACAACATTTTAAACTTGTGTTTACTGTAGAGCGACATTGTTGTTATTTGTCGCTTTCCATCAGTTCCAAACCAGATAGAACTTTGGTACATTGTGGTTTAACTATGGACGTATTCTTGCTTGGTTTTTTTATGTAATAGTCATGAAAAAAAAATTAATAAGTGGTAAAGGTACCTACTTTCTTTTGTAGGAAATTAAAAATAGTTACAATTAAGCTCCTTCATTATATCACGAATACATGTTATCTCCATTCAATTATAAAGAAAAGTAGGCAACTTTCCTACTTTTATAAAGTAGTCATCATTTGCCCATAACTAAATGCATACAAATTAAAGGAAACTGAAAAGTTGATTGTCATAGGGTATTCAACCCATACATAAACTAAAAGACTAAAAGAATTCCACCAAGGCTGTGCGGGAAGCTCGGTGGAGTTTCAACAGCTTCCTAGCCAACTCCCAATTCATCCTCAAATTTTCAGACTCATCATAACTCAAATTGCTGAGCTTGATATAAACCATCTTCAGCAAGGGGAACATGCAAGTATGAGCTTTATTATTGTTAATTCATTCTCTGATCTAGGAAAAGATCGAAACGCCACACTCTTGAGCTGCCCCGACCTCATTCCATTGCTACCTAAATCTAATGAATAAACTTCCAAAGGTAGATCACTTTCCAATGCAGCCTGCAAATTGAGATAGTATTGAGATGCACAACCATGTCAATTTAAGATGACGTATTTCATACATATGCATTCCACTTACCATGGTTTCTAGAGTTTGCAATTTTTGAGCTCCACAAATCATTTGAATGATGAATGACACCATTGCATTGTTTCCAAAATCGACTCCGGATAGATTTAGAGTCTTAAGGGTTACAAATGCCACAGGGACATTCATCCAGGAGCTTCCTTCTTCCAACAACTACAAATGGTCGACTTTTCGTAAGTTTTAAAGATTATATTTCATAAGTATTAGAGATTACTTTAACATTATGTAATTTGAACTGTAAAACTCAAATTTGTCTAACCTTGCACTCCTGAAAATCCAATGTAAGGGACTCAAGATTGGGAAGAGTTCTAAGCTGAAAGATATTGTAAGTTGTGATTGTCGTGGGATGGTTCGAAACACCGAATGACAAATACAACTTCTTCAAATTTCCAAGCTGTGCAATATCCAAAAGTCTCATGTCGTTTTTATGAATACGATTCATTTTAAGAGACTCAAGTAAGGGACAACGAGAAATAAATTTCCAAACTGAACCGGTTTGAAAGTCAACATATAACAATTCTAAGCTCAATAGATTTGGAAAGCTAATAAAAGATACCAAACTAGGAAGAGTACACACAATGAAGTTCAAGATGTTTCAACTCCATACGAGAGTACAGTTGGGTTGGCAACATAACTGGTTCACCATACCAGTTTCGAATTGTCAGCTCCTCGATTCCTTCCCGAGCCAAAAACAACAGCCAATCATGAATCTCTTCATATTTGAAGTAATCTTGTCCAAACAGTGGTTTGGGATCTACGGAGAAGACAAACCTTCTTACTGGACCTCTGAGCTGAAGTAGCAGTCTAGTAAGTTCCTTCCCATCAAAATTATTCGTCAAAAAATAAAAGAAATCCTCATCAACTATAACATCGGTGAGCAAAGTCCACTTAAACCTCCAGTTACTCGCTAAAGTATCGGTCCTCACCACATCTTTTAGTGGCAAACGATTCATAATATTAGTGATCACGTTATCTGGCATGTTGCTAATATAATCCATCATTTTAGGGCTAACATTACGTCCAAAAGACATGGTATTGCTGGAATTTGATTTGCTTTTGTGAGTTCTCGAAAATGAGAGTTTGGATTTCGTTTTGGATTTATTTTTTTGATAAGGGTTTGTGTAATTATGGTGTGTATAGGGGTTTGGTGGGTGGGTTTATTATTTCCCGCGGGAAATAATTAAATAGTTGTCAGAAAAATCAATGTTAATTAACGGTGGGTGGATGGTCAATTGGTGAATAGTTGGGTCTTGTCAAGTTGGGCAACTTGTAAAGTTGGGCAACTTGTCAAGTTATATGACCATGTTCATATACGCTGTTTTGAATATATAGTGTAAATACTTGATTTTTAATTTAACATAAAGATCCAAATTGAAACACAAAAGGCCCTGTTCCAAAATAGAAACACAAACTTACAATTCATACAACCATTCAAATTCCATTACACAAACATTACAATTAATCACAAACCATTACAACTCATTCGCCTTCTTCATTTCTTCTCTTCTTTACAAATTTCCATTACACAAACCATTACAAATTGAATCACAAACCATTACAAACTTTCATTCGTCCTTTTCTTCATTTCTTTTTCTTCCTTGTCCTTCTTATCCTTTAGATGATTAAGCACAACTTCAACATGGGATGTAGCAGTAGAATGTTTTACCTAGCAGCATAAACTTTGTAAGTAGCAGTAGAATGTCGCTGAAATTTCCAAAGTGGAAAGTCTTCTCAATTGCCCATTTAAGTTGCGTCACAAATTTGCTCAATTTTATAAAGTTGCACCATTAAAGTTGCACTTTTTTTAAGTTGCCCATATTTAAAGTTGCCATTTTGCAAGTCTGACTACCAATTAAGTGATCATTACACCTGTCACTTGGCCCCATAAGTGGATTACCATCCACAATGGCAAAAGTCTTTCACGACCTTTTTTGCATTTAATAGCATTAAATGGGAACCATTCATCTACCTCTCAAGCCTATTTTTGTGCACGATCCGCTTCACAATCAAATGCTTTTTTTATTAGACTACAAATAAAAAATTCAGAAATCAAATAAGATAACTAGTCTCACGTGCAACAACAGTAATCTATCTGCTATATAAAGCACTCCCAACCGAAGCAAAATGTGCGCGTTGAACGAGATTAACAACTTAGAATTCCATAACATAGTTAGATTCTTACAATCCTCCAACAAACTTAACCCAAGCCTACTAGTTACTTTTAATTGTCTCTCACCGTAGTAACCTTGTAATTTTGCCCATCATGAATCATAAACTCGTTATTCTTTCAATGTCCAAGCGGCACGCGTTTATGTTTATCTTGTTAATTCATCAGTTGCTCAAGTTTAAAGCGCACCAACAAATGGTATCACAGCGGGTGGATCACTCTTATGATCTAGATCCGTTCTGAAATGACTGCTAATAACTTTTAGCCGTTCTTAAATGACGGCTAATAACATACAACCACCATCCTCTACACAAACCCTAACATCAAAATCCCCTACATGTTGTTGTCGAGTGTCTCCTTAAACAAGAAAATTACATTCAACCTTTCTGGTGCGAGGATTTGCTCTAACCGCCTATCCACGATCTTTTCCTTCACTCCAACTCAGGACCACCAGTTTTTAAAAACTGGTGGAATCTTGGTGGGAACTTAGTCCCATGCAAGATATAACAACCATATGTGAAGCGAAAAATGGTGGATCATCAAAGGCTATTAAAGGGGTAGATAAATTGTGTTTGTGTGGTGGATCAAGAAAATAGAGGATGAAAATCCATGATTTCTCATCCTTGTTACTGCCCTGCCCGGAAGCACAAAGGACATTGTTGCCGGCTACTTAGGACTGATCTGGAATGGAAAAGCTACTTAGGACTGAATATAACTCAAGCACTAGTCTCTATCTGTACTTCATCAACATCATTAGAATTAGGATATGATTGCCATAAGTGTATTAACATTTCAGTTTCCTTTAATTTTTATGTATTTACTTATGGGAAAATGATGCCGACTTAATAGTGAAGGGGGTTAATAGTAAAAATTTTAAAGTTTACAAGAAAAGAAAGTAGGTACCTTTCCTACTTTCTTTATTTACTTATTTAGTTATTATTTATTTTTATTTTTTTCATTATTAAACCACATATTCTACGCCTTCCAAAAAAAAAACCCACATATTGTTTGTGTAATCATGGTGGGTATAGGGGTTTGGTTTGCGGGTTTATCGGCAGAAAAGTCAATGTTTGATAGTGAATTGGTGAATACTTGGGTCTTGTCACGTTGGTCAGCTTGTTATAAAAGCTGCTCCCTTGGTGTCCACTAGCTTACAACACAAATACACAAGCAATTATTAAATTTGGGCAACTTGTATTAAAAATTTGGGCAACTAGTTATACAATGGTAAAAGTGAACCCCCCAATAATAGTATGACCCCATAAGTTACAAAGCGATCAGTAGAACCCTCAACTTAAAAGATGTAATCTTTTAAGTTGGCCGTTTTTAAAGATGTCATCTTTTAAGTTGCCTGTTTTTTAACTTGCATATCTTTTAAGTTGCCCAAGTTGTTGGTTGCCCAAGTTGTGTTGGTTGCACAATTGTTGGTTGCCCAAGTTCTAAGTTGCCCCTTTGTTTAGTTGTAACTCTTTTAAGTTGCCCATTATTTTATGTTTGATGAACTGCCATATTAAGTTGCCCAATTTTTATGTTGCCCATATTTTGCACGTTTTTTTAGTTGCACTTCTTTTTAGCCAGCGCGAATCCCATTTTAAGTTTCCCAAATTTTAAGATGCCCATCTTTAAGTTGCCCATTCTTTTAACCCTGCCCAACAGCCATTATAGTTGTTGGTTGCCCAAGTTGTTGGTTGCCCAAATTGTTGGTTGCACAATTGTTGGTTGCACAATTGTTGGTTGCCCAAGTTCTAAGTTGCCCCTTTGTTTAGTTGTAACTCTTTTAAGTTGCCCATTATTTTATGTTTGATGAACTGCCATATTAAGTTGCCCAATTTTTATGTTGCCCATATTTTGCACGTTTTTTTAGTTGCACTTCTTTTTAGCCAGCGCGAATCCCATTTTAAGTTTCCCAATTTTAAGATGCCCATCTTTAAGTTGCCCATTCTTTTAACCCTGCCCAACAGCCATTATAAAGACCATTTGGTGTTTGGTCTATTTTGGTAATTATCCCCCTTTATAATTTAAGTTGTTGGTTGCCCATCTTCTAAGTTTCCCGTTTTATTAGTTGCAAATCTTTTAAGTTGCCCATTTATTACAACAACAAACCAACCAAGAAACCGTCCATAGTTAAACCACATATTGTTTGTCCTTTCCGGTGACGGTCCAACATTTATTCCCTCGGGCCAATATTAACAAACCCGATCCCAAATCATCCCATATTTCACAAACAACCAGTTGGTAACATTGAGTTTGTAAGTTTATTATTCACAAAGCATGAGATACACCTAGTTGTTGCGTCAACTCATTGTCCATGGAAGGTCAATACTTGGTACAAGGATATTCGAGACTTTTTTCGTACATCTTCGATTCACATCTATTACTTTTGGCGCGCGCCTTTGTCCCTTTCCCGCCCAAAGTGTTGGGAACCTTTAATCTAACTCTCCAGCCTATTTATAACTATGCATTGTATACCAAAAACACACACACAAACACATATATCCCTTTCAATTGAAAGAAAACATAAACAATGGCAACAAATAATGGCAACTTTCAAAATGATGCTGAAGAGTACGAGTGGGTGTTAAACAACACATTGCTATTTGACGCAGTGTTTGATGCTTTCGGGTATGAACCGATTGCAGAATATGGGTCGTATAGGCAGGTAGATACGTGGATGAGGGGTCAAATTTTGAACTGGCTGCATGCGCAAGACTTTTACTGGGATGAGGTTTGGGGAGTGAATGATTATGGGGAGGAGGAAGAAGACGAAAAGGAAGATGAAGATGAAGAGGAGGAGGAAGGTGAAGAGGATGTGGTGGCTCAAAGTGAGTTACTGGTGCAGCAAAATGAAGATGATCAGCAGCAAAATGTGGTGGAGCAGCAAAATGTGGTGGTGCCTCAAAACAAGGGGGAGCAACAAGGTGGGTTTCACGACCCTTATAATCTAGAAAAGAGGATTACCGATCTTGAAATTGTGTTTAAACGACTCAAGGAAAGCAAGAATATGATGGAAAGCAGGGAAGAGAGCTCCGGTTCTAACAAGTTGGGGTGAAATGCATTGAAGCAGTTTAGTATGACGTTGTTTTTATGTTTCTAGTATGTTTAGTATTTAGGTTGGATAATTAAATTAATATTTGTTTGTACCTTTTACAAAAATATCAATGAATTATTTGATTTACCGAAGTCAACAAACCAAAATTTGTGTAAGGGTAAGTGGTGCAAAAAATATCACCAACTATTAGTGTAGTTTTAACCAAAAATTGCATAAGGGTAAGTGGTGCAAAAAAAGTGTTACAAACAATTAGTTAGGCAACCCTGAGTATGTACTAGCACCATTTATTATTTTGTACTTTGAGTACAATATATTCTTCTGAACGACTGACAACACCATATATACTACTGTAGCACCATTTGTTGGGCAACCAAGTTATGTGATTACTATGAGTGTATTAACATTTCAGTTGCCTCTATTTTTTACGTATTTATTTGTTTATTTTTATATTTTTTTAATTCCGTTTAAAACAACAAACCAACCAACATTTTTACTCACCGTAACGGTTACTTTTTTTTTCCAATGAAATTAAAGGGCCTCAACTGTTCAATGAAACTAGCAGGGTACCCGCGCGTTGCGGCGCCGGGTACCATAAATTAATATTTTCCGGTGAATCATGTATTTTAGTTTATTATGTTATTTTTGATAATAAATTTACGCATATCAAGAATTTCATGTGACGTATTTCAACTCCTTAACTAAGGAATTTATGTCGTCTTTTTGGGTTTTTTTTAATGTCATTCTTATAACATGAGCCCGTTTGACCAGTGCCCGTTTGGCCCGTGCCCATTCGGGCTCGAGCCCATTTGGCCCGTTGACCGTTCGTGCTTGAATATTTCTATAACGTGTTTTATTATTTGTATTAGTAACATTTAATGCAGGAATTGTGTTTAAGTTGATTGTACAATATGCTTGATAATTTGTATTTCTTATGTAACGGGTGTTTTAATAACTACATTAATTGTATTTATTGACCTGTTAATTAATTGACTACATTAAATATCTTGACCAAATTAATAGTGCTTTGTATTTTGTACATTAAGCTTTAACACTTGTAAGTCTTCAAATTAAGATTTTTGAGAAAGTTCATTAATAGTGCTTTGTGTATTGTACAATAAGCATTATATCTTGTAAGTCTTAATTTTAAGACCAAGAGGAGAGAGATTCATCCATGCATTATATGTAGTATAGATTACAATAGGTACACCCCTAGTAAATCGACAAAATGTTCAGTTATTAATTACAATAGTTAAAGGGCCACCACCCAAACGGTTATATTTTGTAAGTATTTAAGGCACGCTTCACCAAAAAAACATATCATCGTTATTATCCATCAACCACTAAAAAAAGAAAATATGGACCGGCCAACTTTAGAAGAACTAGCAAACACAGCAAACTCTCACCGTATGTCAGACATGTGGCTAATTGTAATCCAAGAGGAGACCGAAAGAGATTTTCAAATAGCGAGAAAACTTTTTGATGTTGTTAAAGATCTGAATGATAGTATGGAGAAGAGGCAAGCTATTATTAATGACTTGAAATTAGATAAGAGTCTGCGTGCCGTGGAAAGTGCAGCATTCTTCAATGCCGTTCAAGAAAAGGAACTCACCTTGAAGATGAAACTCGAAATTGACTGTAAGGAAGCACAGTTTCGGACATTCGAAAAAAGGGCATTCCTTGAAAAGATAAAGAAACTTTGTTGAAGGTTTTATTGTTAGATTCCACCATATGCTATCGTGACTTTAGTGTGTTTAATTTGAAAGTAGTAATGTTTCGTATCTGTGTATGATAGGATGCATGAAATATTTTGTATCAATCATTTGGCTATGTATCAATTAAGAGTTTTCGAATTCGTGTGATTTGGGGGTTTTAAATCCGTTCAGACAAGAAATTACACAACAAACCATGCACTTACAAACCAAGCAGTATATTCCACCACTTACAACCACTGCTCACGAGTAGTAGCAAGTTCTCTAATTTTGTAAAGTTGCCCAATTTAAGTTGCCCATTTTTTTGTTGCCCATATATTAAAAATTGCCCATCTTTTAAAAACGTTGCCCAAAGAGCATCCGCAATGAGGGGTGGTCCTTCCGTTCCATAATGCGATGAGGGGTTTTCCAAATGCTTTTACAATGACTTTTGCCAAAGACTTGTAATTCCTCAACCGGTTGATACAATATATATCAAGTTGTTTTCATTAAATGCAAACATGTTGAATTTCCATCTTATACCCTCCATTAAACACATTTCTTCACTTTTTACTTAATTTGAAGGGTTGCTTTTTTATTCTTTTATTATATTACGCATGTGAATATATATACAAGTATACTTGCAAAGCATTTTAAGCATTCTCATCCTGCATAAACTTTTACACCATCAATTATGTGATGAAGCTGAAAGTTCAAGCCGACTACGTATTGATCGAGGTCGAGAAGACTGACATCATTAGCGTACCAGAAAAAAAAATACCGAGCAGTAGAATGATCAAAAGCTAGCAGCAGTATAAACCAACTAGCAGTAGAATGCTCAAAAGCTAGCAGCAGTATAAACCCACTAGCAGTAGGAACTTACAAACAGCAGCAACAGTAAGGAAAAAACAAAAAAAATCTTTATATTAAAAAGTTTGTAAAGTTGCCCATATAATTATTTTTTTGTAAAGTTGCCCTATTTGAAGTTGCCCATTTTTTAGTTGCCCATATAATAAAACTTTTTCCATGTAGGTTGCGCTACAGTACACACAAGTACATCATCTTTATCTTATTTTAATGCCACTTGATAGGTGTAATAATCAGAGTCAATGAGAATCCTGTATATATGTGTCATATTTGCCACTGACAAAATATTGTGTGTGCTTGTAGACGGTTGTACTTAGGGCAACTAGATTTCCTTATATAACTTTTCACCATATACAACACAAACAACACAGGCCAAAAAAAGGGAAAAAAAATAATAAAAAAAAAAATTCTTGCACAACAAATACGTTCAAGGTGTTTATACGGTATAAAGAGAATGTGATTGCCGTTTTACTTCCAAATGCCATCATCTTTAACGTTTTTAAAACGGAAAAACGTTGTATTTTTTAAAATAAATACGCAACAATCTTTTAGAAAATAGGTAACCAAAAAAGCACAACAATCTTTTACTAAGTACAAAACCCTATTAAAGTAATATAAAAAAAAGAACAAAACAGAAAAAAAATTAGAATCTACGAAATTAAAAATAAAGTACACAACAATCTTTAAGAAAATAATTACACTAGAAAATATTGTGGTTTTTGGGTGACAAGTCGCTTAAAAGAAGTCGTTTGATTACATGCATGCCATTTGAATAACCGGACTGAAGTCAGAATTACTTTTGTCTATATACCACTTAGTATGGTTACAAATTTTCCATGTTTGGGTTGCGGATATTTTCCACGTGTCCGACAAAATAGTGATAATACAGTTGTGTTTTTTGCTCTTACTTATGGATATTTTGGTCATTTTAACCCAAGTTGTAAGCGCGTCTTCCAGCTTACAAGTTGGGAAGAACAAATATGAAGGCCTATAAGTTACATCAAAAACAACAACGTCACCGAATTGGCAATACGATGTTCTTGATCTCCCATCTGCCCAAAACACATTTTGTAATACGCCATCTTCATTTATGTCCATTGCAAAGTAAAAATCTTTATCCACCTCAGCCTTTTCTTTAAAATGCATGATAATTCCATGACATTCTTTGCCTAAGTTACATTTTCTCTCTTCACTAACAATAGTGGAACATTGAACTCGAGTGAGTTGATCCTCTTCACCACCTCTAAAGGCATTAACTAATCGTTTTCATCCTTTGTTGTTTGATGTTGTAGGGACTCTTTTGATAATCGGGTCCAACTTTATGCAAGGAATTGCCCCCTGTATTTCCCTAGCAACGTGTGCTCTTCTCATTCTATATATCCCTTCCGTGGCACTATATCTCCTACCCATGGTTGTCATCTCCATCAACCATTAAACATACATGCTTTTTACCACTTTGATGGCCAACGAGAGCCTGATTGGTAGTAAGGCTTTCGTCGTCCATGCGACCTTTAAAAAATAAAAGCCGTTACTCTTGACCGCATGGTCCAGGTAAGCTTTTTTCTTGGCCAGGTAAGTGGTATTGGGAATGCTTGTAATGGAAGGATGGAGGGTGGGCAGTTGAGACGCCTTTCTGCACAAAAACGGTTAGAAATTCACCATATTGATCGAAAGGACGCTCTAGGATGTTATGGAAGGGTGTTGAGAATGAAAAGGATTTGTGAGCGTTATTGTTTAGGGTTATTAGTCGTCATTTAAGAACGACTAACTGCTATTAGTAGTCATTTAAGAACATGTCTGGGCTGTGAGATGACCTTCTTGACGCTGCTTGCTAACCCACGTAATGTGTGAGTACATACTTGAATTAACGAGTATGTAAATGATGATCATCAGCAAATGACGTTTTGTCATTAAGTGAAGACCTTGGTTATTTATATTTGGTAAACAACATTATATTGTTATTCAGGAACCAGTTGTAAAAAATGGATAACATCTTCAACTTCTCTAAAACGGTTGTTGTGAGTTCGATCGCTGTGATACTCTGTATCACAGCTTTGTGTTAAATGTCTTTATTGTTTTCTGTGGGGTTGGTTGGGCCTTCTTTCGTTGTAATAACCTTTTATATAGGAGGAACCACTGTTGTGTCACGTGTGAACAGTGACTTTGACTGAGTCTTATGCGTCTAGGCACGTTGGATTAGACATAAAGTATAGTGTCTTGTCTTTTCAACGTCTTGGGAAGGTACACAAATTTGTGTTTATGAGATCCAATTTCAACGTCTTGGGAATGTCGACTGAAATTTCCAAAGGTGGATAGTCTGCTCATCTGCCTTTAACTTTTTTTTGGAAAGCCACTTTTTGGAGTCGAACCCACCACATCGGCAGGCCCTCATCCACCACGTACCCAGAGTATGTTGTCTGAACCGGGCCCACGCTGTCGTAGTGGGGACTTTTAACGACTTCCGGCCGGAAACTGGCCGTAGAAATTTGCCCAATTTTATAAAGTTGCCCATATTTTAGTTGCCCATTTTTTAAGTTGGTCATCTTTTAGTTGGACATTTTAAAAAGTTGCCCATTTTTTAGTTGCCCATTTTTATAAACGTTGCCCATCTTTTAAATATTGCCCATTTTTATAAACGTTGCCAAATTTTGCCATGTAGGTTGCGCTACAGTTCACACAAGTACATCTACTTTATTTTATTTTAATGCCACTTGATAGGTCTAATCAGAGGCTATTTGTACTTCATCAACATCATTAGAATTAGGATACGATTACCATAGGTGTATTAACATTTCAGTTTCCTTTAATTTTTATGTGTTTCTTTATTTAGTTACGAGTATTATTTATTTTATTTTTTTTCATGCCGTTTACAACTACAAACCAACCAAGAAACCGTCCATAGTGAAGAGGACGAGGTGGCTGAAAGTGTGGTGGTGCCGCAAAATTAAGAGGATGAGCAGCAAAATGTGGTGGATCAGCAAAATGTTGTGGTGCCTCAAAACTAGGGAGACCATCAAGATGGGGTGAAATGCATGGAAGCAGTTTAGGATGACGGTGTTTTTATGTTTTTACTTTGTTATTTATGGTAATCCAAGAGGAGACCGAAATAGATTTTCAAATAGTAAGAAATCTGTTTGATGTTGTTAAAGATCTGAATGCAAGGAAGCACAGTTTAAGACATTCGAAAAAACGGCATTCCTTGAAAAGATAAAGAAACTTTGTTGAAGGATTAATTGTTAGATTCCACCATATGCTATGGTGAATTTAGTGTGTTTAAGTTGAAAGTAATAATGTTTTCGTATCTGTGTATGATAAGATGCATGAAATATTTTGTATCAATCATATGGCTATGTATCAATCAGTTGGCTATAGTTTGAATTAGTCTGATTTATGAGCGCGTGAAATTAATTATGAGATCCACTTAGATTTTGAAACCCTAATTCAAGCGATTTGGGGAGTTTTTAATCCGTTCAGATAAGAAATTTACACAACATCCATTCACTTACAAATCAAGCAGTAGATTCCACCACTTACAACGCCAGCAGTAGGACCCTCTAAGCAGTAGAAATTTTATCCAAGCAGTAGGAACTTTCTAACTAGCAGTAGAATGTCTGCTCACGAGCAATAGCAAGTTCCCCAATTTTGTAAAGCTGCCCATTTTTAAGCTGGCCATCTTTTAAAAATTCAATGTTTTTTAAAAACGTTGCCTAATTTGGCCATGCAGGTTGCGCTACAGTACACACAAGTACATAAACTTTATTTTATTTTAATGCCACTTGATAGGTGTAATCATAATCAATGCGAATCCTAAATGTATGTGTCATATTTGGCATTGCCTTTTCATAAAAATGGAAAGTTAATTAGTACTTGATTATATGCACCTACAATTGGCTTTTCATTTTGGGCAACAATATATTGTGTATGCTTGTAGACAGCTGTACTTTGGGCAACTAGATTTGCTTATATAAATCTTCACCATATAAAACACAAACATCACAAGCCAAGGAAATAAAAAATAAATAAATAAAAAATTAAAAAAATAAATAACTGATGCGCGTGATGTGTCGTTGCGGTTTAGCAGTTTTAATGCCTACTCAAGTTTTAAATTTATTTAGCCGACTTATCAATAACACACACACTTAACGAGCAGTGTACCCGGTCAGTATGAATATAATGGTAAGTAGAGTGTCGATCACTAAGAGTGGAACGTATTATCTAGTTATTTTAATCAGTATTTTAATATATTAAGTTAGCTATACAATCTAATCTAACGCAAGGGGGTTCAGCCTGAGAGACTGGCACGATTTAGTTGCAATTAAATAATAAACTAAACCAATAGGCACGAATCAGCAAGTAGCACACACGTACACAGATAAATACTCGAGACAATAAGAGGGCTGTCCTTATGATAAGTAGTTTGTCACTTGTTTTATTGCTAGTGTTATATGAAGTGTATAGTTCGATGCAACGCACCGAGATTAAGTCCTTTCTCGTTGGTTCTAATCTTATCGGCGAGTAAACCCTTAATGATTACTTATGGCTATCCCGTTTACCTTTCTCCTACTTTTCTACAGACCATAGAATACATAGGCATCTAATAAACAGGCGAGGGCAGAGGCATGGCGACCCGATCAACGCTCAGCTAGACACAGAGGTTATCAATGCACTAATAAAAGTTACCAATGACATCAACATATAAACTTTAATTAATGAGAAAGCAGTTTTAAGGGAGTGCAATCTTTCCGTTGTCACATTACACAAGCCACCAATCTTGATGAATTAAAGTTTACTAACACAATAAAACAAAACTACTTAATGAATTAAACATATGCAGCACCTTCTTACAGCTCTTGTATCTTTGATTTGGGTGTGTCTTGTGCTGCTACCTTGACTGAATTCGTCCTAGGTTTCTGGTCTTCGGTCTTCGGTTATAATATATGTCCTACGAAATTCGTTTGGTCTTGGGGTATTTATAGTTTCTGTCTGAGGGTGAGATGCGGCGCATCTTGTAAGTAGATGCGGCGCATGTACTTAACTTCGCGTGGGGTCCAAGATTATAATATTCAGGAATATTCGTACACCGCCAGAAGATGCGGCGTATCTTCATCTTTGGATGCGGCGCATGTCCTCTTGTATCTTGGATCGTATCTGGTGAGATCTTGATAGTGATGCGGCGCATGTAATGAGTGAGATGCGGCGCATCTGGAGCAGATTTGACTTGATCTTGTCCATTTCAGTAGACTCTTCACTTTATGCATGTTTTGCTCCATAATTAGTCCAAAATCGCCAAGTTTCACCAAATGCTTGTTTTCAACTGAGAATTACAAAAGTAAACGATTAAGTATCAATCCTCATACATAATATAGTAAAACAAGTCAAATTAATAGGATAAATGATGGTAATAAAATGTACTTATTTGAGTTCATCAAATATCCCCCCACTTGAACTTTACTTGTCCCCAAGTAAACCTTAGATTAAAACTTATGAAAATGTATCCTAAAAGACATTAGGATGTATTTTTATATTTAAGCATGTATTCGTTTTATCATAATCACACAACTAAACACTTAACGAATTAGAAGTAAAATAAAATAATCTGATAAAAGCAAATCTAATCGTTTAACTGTCCAGTCGCGACGAATATTCTATCATAAGCTTGGCAAGTATACACATCTCCACCACTAAAGCTAAGGAATAACAAGTCTAAAGCGGTAAAAAGGGTTTTTAGGCTTAAGGGTTAATTATTCTTAATCTCCATCGATCTCAAATTCCAGAAAAGGCGACAAAATCACAAATACATGATCGAATCCACGAACAGACAAAGAAGATTCATGACTCTAAAATCAAGAACCGCGTTTTTAACGTTGGTGATCGAGTCCTTCTTTTCAATTCAAGATTAAAGATCTTCTCAGGCAAACTCAAATCCCGATGGTCTGGTCCATTCACTATCACAAAGGTTTATCCATATGGTACCGTTGAGTTATCTCAAGCTGACGGTCCTAATTTCAAAGTGAATGGTCATCGTTTAAAACACTACTTTGGAGAGGACATACCATTCATGGTTGTCCCGGATCTTCAAACTTTCCCCATGAACCAATGAATGCGGGGATCGAGTCAAGCTAGTGACTCGGTGATCAAAAACATTAGCAAAACATGGGTTTTCACCCGTGTCTCTGTTTTCTTTCTCTTTTCTACCATCTAGTGTGGGGGAGATGCCCCACATGTTGTATATCAAAAAAAAAAAAAAAAAAATGTATATAAAATAATGGCTATTAATATTTCCTTTTTCCGTTCTAAGTGTTGGTTTAACAACCGGTGCTTTGAATATTGAGGGCAATATTCAGTTCTAAGTGTGGGGGGGAATTCTAGCGAATTTGATCAAATGTACCATCTAGTACCCCCATTTTAGCCAAAATTTTAAAATTTTTTTCTCACTTAGAACTCAATAAATGGTTATCAGTCCGCCATGTCTAACCCACATAAGGATTGGCTAATCCGAGAGCAAACGGCTCTTGGTAAAGATGTCTCAAATCCGTTGATGGCTTACAATTTGCCCAAAATTGTATGGTATTCGACTCACCATATCTTCATAAGTGAAGAGTTGGCTAGCCCGCAAGGTTATGGCTTGTGGTTAAGGCAGTGAAAATCCATGATTGGTAATCAGCTCACCAAAGATAATATTGATAATTTATCTAAGAGTTGGCTAGTCCAGAAGCAAACGGCTTTTGGTAAAGACAAATCAAAACCGTTGACAGCTTGTGGTTTGCTCAAAATCACTTGGTTATCATTGTACCAAAGTTCTTACTTGAACTGAAACAATTGGCTACTCCAGAAGTAATGGCTTTTGGTAAAGAGTCTTTCAAATCCATTAAATCTTGATAAAATATTGCTAGGGACTAGCAATAGTTTAGTGTGGGGGATTGATGAGTGTCTAAATACTCATCATTTTTACCTAATCTGAACTGCCAAAACATCCAAAAACACTCAGAAATGCATCATAATACTGAAATTATCCCAGAATTGTGTTTTATATGTTTCAGATGCAAAATGTTTAAAAACAAGTGAAAAACGAACAAAGTTTGCATAATTGGCAGTTTCAGTCCCTCAACTTTCAAAAGTTGTCAAAACTAGTCCCTGGTTATTCTAAAAACAGGAAAAGTCATCAAAGGTCCTTTAAGAATCATGAAATTACATAATAAATCCTTTGGTGCAAAGTTTCATAAAATTACAACTTTGGTCCCTCAAGTTTGGAAAATGTCAAAAATGGTCCCTGGGATTTAAAAACTTTGAGAAAAATAAATATGGTCCTTGTGTTATTGAATTATGGCAGGTTTAGTCCTTTGAAGTGAGTTTGGAATGTTGGCAAATCAGGTCCCTAAAGTTTCAGCATATTACACCTTTGGTCCTTGTGATTTATTCTAAAAACCAACCGGATCCTTAATAAATAAAACCAACCCACCCTTTTTATTAAACCCAATCCAATACACAACCACACCAGCCCAATCCCCAAGCCCAATCCATAACACAACCCGACCCACCCTCTTTTGTTTAAACCAAAAGTTTGACTCAGTCAAACTTATCCCTTTCCCCTAAAACCCGCCAAACCAGTAAACCAATACCACCTCACCCATGGTTTCTCTGCTATACCACCCCCATCCAATCCCACTCACCTAACAATACAAATTTAATTGAATGCTTCTTCTCCACCTCCCTGATTTGCATTTAATGCTAAAACCTGTTCAACCCACTACTATCAATTTTGGCGCCAAAAAGTGAAATCAAGGGCTGAGATCGAATTGAAGTAATCCAAGGGTGCTAAAAGATTCAGAGGATGTCGACATGAAGTACCCAGTTAGTTTTGTATAAATAGAATAGTATTGTAAGCTTTTTAGTTAGTTAGTTTAATTTTAGTTAATCGTTTTTAATTTAAGTACTTCTCTTTGTATTTCCAAGTTATTGAATGATCAATATAAGTTAATTCGAAGTCATTGTTCTTGTTTTATTAGAATCTAACTCAGTTGCATTATCAATTTGAATTTCAAGTTAAAGTGTGATTCGTATAAGCTATAAGCTCTTTTAAGTAACCAACAAAAGCTCCAAATAACCTTGCATTAAGCTTATAAAAGCTCTATATAGCTTTTAGTAAACTTAATTAGTGGATACTAGTTCTAAATTCAAGATATGAAGACCAGTCAACAAAAGTCAACTCGGATCAAATAAGCTACCATGGAGGTCAACAAGCTAAAAGTCTGGAAGCTTATGGTTTAGTGGTTCTGTGGAGAGCCTATAGGTTGTTTCTGTTCTTGGTTCTTTGGTCCACAACCTCAGTTCGATTGTAAGCTCTTTCTTAGTTTTAGCTTAATTTTCTATTTCTATTGTTAAGTAGCTTATAGTAGCTTATTCAAGTCCTTTATTGCTTATCAGTACTATATAATCATAATTCAATAAATTTCATAAGTTCTAGATAGCTTGTTTTTAGTTTTACTTAAAACTCTAAAAAAAGGTCAAAAACAGTCACACTAGCTTAAGCTTATTTAACTGCTTATTGTAGCTTTTAAACCTGCTCAGTATCACTCATATAAGTTATTTATCAGTTAAAATTCCATACCATAGCTTAAAACCATCCACTTCAGTTCAAAACTCACAACAGTCAACCCTTAAGGGTTGTTTGGTTCTAGTTTGTCACAAGCCACATATCACAGTTACTGTTGATTAACCATTTGGTCAAGTTTGCACAAGCTTATTTAAGTCCTTAGAAGCTATTTTCAACATTTGATCAGACCATTAGCAAAATATAGCAGTTTTATACCCCTTGTGAGCAAATTGGACTGTCAAAAGCTCAAACAAGCTTATACCAGCCACAAGCTCATTTAGACCAGTTTCTTGGCATTTTTGAAGTTCATTTAGTCCATTTAGTCTGTCCACAAAAGCTTAGACCAACTGCACAAGTTGTGCACAAAAACACAACCACAACAGATCAGCAGATCACTCAGTATATACTGAGCAGTCTGAGCTGCTGATCTAGGCATCAATTGGGCATCAATTGGGCATTTTTTGATGGGGCTTTTAGGATTTTTAGATACTCAGTAGTGCTACCTAAGTTTTGCCCCCATAAGATTGCATTTCAATAGCTTATTTAAGTGCTTAAATTGCCCTTCAACTTGGCCACTTTTCTGAGTTTCTGTCTTAAAATCCACAACAGCCAAGTGCTTATCTAGCTTAATCCCTTGTGTTTATTTGTATTATTCAGTTGTTTTAAGCTTATTATAGCATATTTAGCTTGTCCTGATCATTTGGTCAATTTTCCTGCTTTTTAGCTTATTTTGGGCTTATTAGCAAACTGCTTATTAGCCCAAAAGTGCTTTTCAGGCCTATTAAACTTCAACTTTTATTTTTCTTATCTTTCTAATATTATTTTAGACTATCCTGAATTTTTCAGAATTTTCCTAAGTCATTTAATATTTTTAATCTTTTTAATTAGTTTATAATAATAATTAAATCATAATAAATAGAAAAATAATCAGAAAAATACAAATCCAATTTTCATAATTTTATTTTGTTATTTTTAATCTAGGAAAAATATAATTTCATTTTTAGTCTTTAAGAAAACCAAAAATAGAAAAATAGTGATAGCTTCTATTTAATAGAATTTATCTTTTTAAATTTTAATTAAGTAATTTTCATTTTTATAATTTTCTTAGTTTCTATTTACTTAGTAATATTTTTAGAAAAAGTTTTAGATTTTTCTTTGTCCATTTAGTATTTTTTTTAAAATTTAAATAGTTTAATAAGTTATTAAATAATAAATAATTAATCATAAATAAATAAAAAGTGTAAAAAAATATAATTTAAATTTTTAAATAAGTTTTTAGTAATTTTACATTTTTAGGTTTTAAATTTCATAAATTTCATAAATTTTATTTTTGTCCCATTTTAGCTTTCTCGTTACGCGTTTTCTTAAATTAAATTCGCGTTTAATATTATTGTGCATATCTGTTTTAATTTGTTATTTAGAATTGTTAAATAAAGCAAAATCAAAAGCAATCTAAATCATCAGTCACACTAATCCTAGCTTTTCACAGTTTTCCATTCACATCTCGTTGGGAAACGATCCGGGTGATCACTTGCCTGGTTTCACACACTACACATGAGCATTCGTTCTGAGGCTGTTTGTCTTTTATCATCTATTACGGTTGACCATTCACAAGTGGTTGACTTGTGTGATAGAGAAATAAAAGATAGCTAGTCTGGGAGGAATCAAATTTTGGCGCCGCTGCCGGGGAGGTGTGCTGCGACTATTGTGAAGAATTTTAGCGATTAGTGATTCGAGATCCTTCTATCAGAAGTTCCTATTTCCCAAAAACAATATAAAAGACAAAAATATTTTTCTTTTCTTTTCTATATATATATTATTATTATTATTATCATATAAAAATAAAAAACCCAAAAATATTTTCCGTTTTCTTTAATAATAAACAATAAAAATTAACCATCGAGAACCAAGACTGAGTACTACCTAACTGGGGGTACGGCCATAATAAGTTCCCAAACCAAAGAATTAAAACTTTACCTTTGTATCACTTGCGAATATCGGCTCACCTTTAATTGATAAACAAACTCTAACGGAGGTTCTAGGATAGTCTGACATTAAATTGTCGGACTGAAAGAAGCGGGTTTTTAAGGAGCGTAATTGCCCACCTTTGCTTCTCCGCCACTCTGTGCGTTTATCTTTTAGAGAGCTACCGTACGCTTGTTGATTGTTGGTTAAGTTTACTTGTGTTTTCTCTCGATCTTGATTTTAATTGAAAATTTTTGCTAAGTGCATGCGCACTCGTTCTTCTAGGTCTACAAGCCCTTTCCGTGAGCTTGGAAAAATACCTCGAAGACGTCGGAGACGTTCTGCTCCATCAGTCGTACCCGAGATACGGACTAATCCCGAAACCCCTGTCATCATGGCAGAAGACCGTCCTATGAATGAGCTTCTCCAGGCTCCCACCGAGGGTTATGGAGATGCCATTATTGTTCCAGCCATCGTGGCTGAGAATTTTGAGCTGAAAACTGGGTTGATAAACCTTGTTACATCGCGTCAATTCTATGGTTTTGAGAGGGACGATCCTCAAGATCACGTTCGATGGTTCAATAAAATCACATCCACCATCAAATGTAAAAATGTCCCGGAGGAATCAATCAAACTTCTTCTTTTCCCGTTTTCTATAGATGGGGCAGCCCGGATATGGCTTGACAAACAACCCCCTCGATCAATTAGAACATGGGAAGATTTAGTTCAAAAATTCGTAAATGAATTCTTTCCTCCTTCCAAAACCACGCATCTTAAAAATGAAATCATGAAATTCACTCAAAGGTTTGATGAACCATTTGGAGAAGCATGGGATCGTTTCAAAGAATTGCTCCGCAAATGTCCTCATCACGGTTTCACCGATTTGATGCAGATGGACACTTTTTACAGTGGGTTAAACCCATCTGATCAAGATTCTCTTAATGCCTCAGCTGGAGGTAATTTTCTGAGCAAATCCACTAAGGAAGCCATTGCTCTCATTGAAAATAAGTCTAAGGTCCGCACTACACGAAACATGACATATAACTCCCAGGCTAGTGCTGGTCCTTCCACTTCATCTCCCGTGAGTCAGTCCAGTACTGATTCTCAGCTTGCTGAACTAACAAAGGTTATTCAAGCTTTGGTTTTCTCCACACAAAAGAAAGAGTCCGCTCCGCAAACTTCTCACACTGCTGAAGTCAAAAAAATAGAAGTTTATGTTACTTGTGGTGGTCCTCACGCTTACTATAATTGTACTGCCACCGATGGCAATACATTTGATGTCAATGCTATAGCCGGAACATCCAATCAAGGAGGTAATCAATACCGTCCTCAAGTGGACCCAAACCACCGTGCTAGCAATCAATTTGGACCACCCGGATTTCCTCCTCCCAACAATCCAAATAGGATTAATCCTAATCAACAGAGAGGGCAAAACATGCAAAATCAATTTACTGCCCCAAACAATCAATACCCACCCCAAAGGGGTAATCAAGGGTATTCTGCTCCTAATCACCAAGGACCTCTCCCAAACGAACTTGATAACTACATCAAGTTTAATGAGAACAAAATGAAGGCAATACAAAATCAGATCTCTGGATTGAGGAATGAATTTCAAACTTCAATATACAAGCAAGGAACTGAGCTTAAGAATGAGCTTTCTAATAAAATTGATCATTCTCAAAGCGAAGTTAAGAATATGCTTACCAGTCTCATGAATCATATCAATCCACCTTCTACCTCGGGAGGTCTCCCTGGTAATACCATTCCAAAACCAAAGGGTGAACTGAAAGCTGTCACCACACGCAGTGGTAAAGCTTATGATGGACCCACTATTTCTACTACCACTTCTTCTCCTCTCCCCAAGGTAGTGGAAAGTGAACCTGAGGTGACTGAGGACAAGGAACTTCCTATTAATAACGGAGGTGCCGACAACGTCCTACCTCAAGTTGTCCAGAAACCAAAACCCACACCAGGAGTTGTTTTTGAAATCCCTGTTGAAAACCCTAAATCCAAACCTTCTATTCCTTATCCATCACGTTTACATGAGCAAAAGCTCCGCGAAAAAGCTAGTCAACAAATGGAAAAGTTTTTCAAAATTTTCCAGGAATTACATTTCGATATAAGCTTTGCGGATGCTATCATTCTGATGCCCAAATTTGCATCCACAATCAAACACTTGTTAAGCAACAAGGAAAAGCTGTTTGAAATGGCAAAGACTCCGTTAAATGAGAACTGCTCAGCAGTTATCTTGAAAAAGCTTCCGGTGAAGCTTGGAGATCCTGGAAGATTTTTACTACCTTGTGTCTTTCCAGGAATGGTTGAATGCTATGCCTTGGCCGATCTTGGTGCAAGCATTAACCTGATGCCTTATTCAGTCTGGGAAAAACTTTCTCTTCCTGCACTCACTACTACCTGCATGACTCTTGAGCTTGCAGATCGTTCCACATCTCTTCCTCGCGGCATTGCTGAGGATGTATTTGTGAAAGTAGGGAAGTTCCATTTTCCGGCTGACTTTGTGGTTGTCGATTTCGATGCTGATCCTAGGGTTCCTCTCATTCTTGGGAGAGGATTCCTAAAAACGGGACATGCTCTCATTGATGTATTTGAGCATGAAATCACATTACGTGTGGATAATGAAGCTGTTACTTTTAACCTCGATCAAACTTCGAAGTACTCTTCAAATAAAGATCCTGAATCGGTTAACCGAATCGATGTCATTGATATTGTTTCAGAGGAGTACTCACAAGAGTTTCTTGGTTATTCTCATAATTCTGTGAGTGGGGATACCACCACATCTTCTCTATCTATCATTTCCGACTCTTCCCCTTCTCTCACTCCGTTTGAGGGAAGTAATTTCAATTTGGAAGAGATCGAGGCTTTTCTCGAGTGTGATTCATTTCTGGAAGGAATTGATGACGCTGAGATCGATCTGGAGGGAGATATTCTTCTTCTTGAGACATTGTTAAATCAAGACAATTCTCCTCCGCTCCCTCCCGTTAAACTTCATAATGAGGAAATCAAATCAGTTGAGAGAACTGATGGATTTCCTGTGGTCGAACTCAAAGACTTGCCACCTCATCTTGAGTACGCATTTTTGGAGGGTAATGATAAATTACCCGTCATTATTGCTAAAGACTTAAGTGATGAGGAAAAGACTGCTCTAATAAAGGTCTTAAAGTCACACAAGCAAGCAATTGCTTGGAAACTCTCCGACATAAAGGGTCTCGACCCTGAATTTTGTACTCACAAAATATTAATGGAGGATGACTTCAAACCAGCAGTCCAACACCAGTGAAGGGTAAATCCCAAAATCCACGATGTTATCAAACAGGAGGTTATCAAACTTCTTGATGCAGGATTGATTTACCCCATCTCTGATAGTCCTTGGGTTAGTCCCATTCACTGTGTTCCAAAAAAGGGTGGCATAACTGTTGTCACAAATGAGGAGAATGAGTTGATTCCAACTCGATTGGTTACTGGGTGGCGTGTTTGCATTGACTATCGTAAGTTAAATGATGCCACCCGAAAAGACCATTTTCCTCTGCCCTTCATGGATCAGATGCTTGAGAGATTAGCGGGAAACGAGTACTATTGTTTCCTTGATGGTTTCTCAGGTTACTTTCAAATCCCCATTGATCCGCAAGATCAAGAAAAGACCACATTTACATGCCCTATGGAACCTTTGCTTATAAACGTATGCCTTTCGGCTTATGCAATGCTCCAGGCACATTCCAAAGGTGCATGATGTCCATATTTTCCGACATGATCGGGAAAACGATGGAGGTCTTTATGGATGACTTCTCAGTCATTGGGGATTCATTCGAAACATGTCTCTCCCATTTAGAAAACATGTTGAAGCGGTGTGAAGACACCAATCTTTGTCTAAATTGGGAAAAGAGTCACTTTATGGTCAAAGAGGGCATTGTCCTCGGCCATAAGATATCAAAGAACGGGATTGAGGTTGACAGATCTAAAGTTGATGTCATTAGTAAATTACCTCATCCCACTACCGTCAAAGGTATTAGGAGTTTTTTGGGTCATGCCGGTTTCTATCGTCGATTCATACAAGATTTTTCTAAAATCGCCCGGCCTATGACTCATCTTCTTGAAAAGGATGCTCCTTTTATCTTCTCACCCGAGTGCATCGAAGCTTTTGAAACATTAAAGAAAAAGCTTACTGAAGCACCCATTCTGGTTGCCCCCGACTGGGATTTTCCCTTTGAACTCATGTGCGATGCAAGCGATTTTGCTATCGGTGCAGTCCTGGGGCAACGAAAAGCTAAACATTTTCAGCCTATCCACTACGCAAGTAAAACCATGACTGAAGCTCAAACTCATTACACCACTACAGAAAAAGAATTGTTGGCTGTGGTGTATACCTTTGAGAAGTTTCGGCCATATTTAATCTTGACAAAATGTGTAGTGTATACGGATCACTCGGCTCTCAAATATCTCTTTGCAAAACAAGATGCAAAGCTGAGATTACTCCGTTGGGTTCTCCTCCTGCAAGAATTTGATATCACAATACGTGATAAAAAAGGAGCTGAGAACCTAGCTGCTGATCATCTGTCCCGATTAGAAAACCCACACCAAGATGTTTTCGAGAAAAAGGAAATAAATGAAACATTTCCTCTTGAGACACTCAGTGCGGTTGCTCTTCGTGGAGATTCTACTACCCCGTGGTTTGCTGACTTCGCAAATTACCATGCGGGTAACTTCATAGTGAAAGGGATGTCGACCCAACAGAAGAATAAATTCTTCAAGGATGTTAAACATTACTTCTGGGACGACCCCTACTTATTCAAAATCTGTGCGGATCAAGTCATCCGACGGTGTGTTTACGGGCAGGAAGCTGTTGACATTCTCAAAGTTTGCCATGCTGGGCCCACTGGGGGCCATCATAGTCCAAACTACACCGCCAAAAAGGTGTTTGATTCCGGGTTTTATTGGCCCACAATCTATAAGGATGCCCAAGATCTTATCAAAACTTGTGAAGCTTGTCAGCGTCACGGTAATATTTCACAACGAAATGAAATGCCACAAAATGCTATTCAAGTTTGTGAAATCTTTGATGTCTGGGGCATTGACTTTATGGGGCCATTTCCATCATCTCGAGGAAATAAATACATTCTCGTGGCTGTTGACTATTTGTCAAAATGGGTTGAAGCAAAAGCTTTACCCACTAATGATGCCCGAGTTGTTGTAAAATTCCTGAAAGCTCTGTTTGCCCGTTTTGGAACTCCACGTGCTATAATCAGTGATCGTGGTACGCATTTTTGCAATGACAAATTTGACAAAGTCATGCAAAAGTATGGTGTAACTCACCGTCTTTCTACTGCGTATCACCCACAAACAAGTGGACAAGTAGAAGTTTCAAATCGGGGTATTAAAAGAATACTGGAAAGGACTGTAGGAGAAAATCGTGCATCCTGGTCGGATAAATTAGATGATGCACTATGGGCCTTTCGTACAGCTTACAAAACACCCATTGGGTGTACGCCTTACAAACATGTGTACGGAAAGGCATGTCATCTACCGATCGAATTAGAGCACAAAGCCTACTGGGCCTTGAAACATGCTAACTTTGACCTCCAAACTGCGGGTGATCACCGTAAAGTTCAAATGAATGAACTAAATGAACTGCGTGATCAGGCCTACGAGAACTCTTTGATCTACAAAGAAAAGACAAAGAAGATTCATGACTCTAAAATCAAGAACCGCGTTTTTAACGTTGGTGATCGAGTCCTTCTTTTCAATTCAAGATTAAAGATCTTCTCAGGCAAACTCAAATCCCGATGGTCTGGTCCATTCACTATCACAAAGGTTTATCCGTATGGTACCGTTGAGTTATCTCAAGCTGACGGTCCTAATTTCAAAGTGAATGGTCATCGTTTAAAACACTACTTTGGAGAGGACATACCATTCATGGTTGTCCCGGATCTTCAAACTTTCCCCATGAACCAATGAATGCGGGGATCGAGTCAAGCTAGTGACTCGGTGATCAAAAACATTAGCAAAACATGGGTTTTCACCCGTGTCTCTGTTTTCTTTCTCTTTTCTACCATCTAGTGTGGGGGAGATGCCCCACATGTTGTATATCAAAAAAAAAAAAAAAAAAAATGTATATAAAATAATGGCTATTAATATTTCCTTTTTCCGTTCTAAGTGTTGGTTTAACAACCGGTTCTTTGAATATTGAGGGCAATATTCAGTTCTAAGTGTGGGGGGGAATTCTAGCGAATTTGATCAAATGTACCATCTAGTACCCCCATTTTAGCCAAAATTTTAAAATTTTTTTCTCACTTAGAACTCAATAAATGGTTATCAGTCCGCCATGTCTAACCCACATAAGGATTGGCTAATCCGAGAGCAAACGGCTCTTGGTAAAGATGTCTCAAATCCGTTGATGGCTTACAATTTGCCCAAAATTGTATGGTATTCGACTCACCATATCTTCATAAGTGAAGAGTTGGCTAGCCCGCAAGGTTATGGCTTGTGGTTAAGGCAGTGAAAAATCCATGATTGGTAATCAGCTCACCAAAGATAATATTGATAATTTATCTAAGAGTTGGCTAGTCCAGAAGCAAACGGCTTTTGGTAAAGACAAATCAAAACCGTTGACAGCTTGTGGTTTGCTCAAAATCACTTGGTTATCATTGTACCAAAGTTCTTACTTGAACTGAAACAATTGGCTACTCCAGAAGTAATGGCTTTTGGTAAAGAGTCTTTCAAATCCATTAAATCTTGATAAAATATTGCTAGGGACTAGCAATAGTTTAGTGTGGGGGATTGATGAGTGTCTAAATACTCATCATTTTTACCTAATCTAAACTGCCAAAACATCCAAAAACACTCAGAAATGCATCATAATACTGAAATTATCCCAGAATTGTGTTTTATATGTTTCAGATGCAAAATGTTTAAAAACAAGTGAAAAACGAACAAAGTTTGCATAATTGGCAGTTTCAGTCCCTCAACTTTCAAAAGTTGTCAAAACTAGTCCCTGGTTATTCTAAAAACATGAAAAGTCATCAAAGGTCCTTTAAGAATCATGAAATTACATAATAAATCCTTTGGTGCAAAGTTTCATAAAATTACAACTTTGGTCCCTCAAGTTTGGAAAATGTCAAAAATGGTCCCTGGGATTTAAAAACTTTGAGAAAAATAAATATGGTCCTTGTGTTATTGAATTATGGCAGGTTTAGTCCTTTGAAGTGAGTTTGGAATGTTGGCAAATCAGGTCCCTAAAGTTTCAGCATATTACACCTTTGGTCCTTGTGATTTATTCTAAAAACCAACCGGATCCTTAATAAATAAAACCAACCCACCCTTTTTATTAAACCCAATCCAATACACAACCACACCAGCCCAATCCCCAAGCCCAATCCATAACACAACCCGACCCACCCTCTTTTGTTTAAACCAAAAGTTTGACTCAGTCAAACTTATCCCTTTCCCCTAAAACCCGCCAAACCAGTAAACCAATACCACCTCACCCATGGTTTCTCTGCTATACCACCCCCATCCAATCCCACTCACCTAACAATACAAATTGCATTGAATGCTTCTTCTCCACCTCCCTGATTTGCATTTAATGCTAAAACCTGCTCAACCCACTACTATCAATTTTGGCGCCAAAAAGTGAAATCAAGGGCTGAGATCGAATTGAAGTAATCCAAGTGTGCTAAAAGATTCAGAGGATGTCGACATGAAGTACCCAGTTAGTTTTGTATAAATAGAATAGTATTGTAAGCTTTTTAGTTAGTTAGTTTAATTTTAGTTAATCGTTTTTAATTTAAGTACTTCTCTTTGTATTTCCAAGTTATTGAATGATCAATATAAGTTAATTCGAAGTCATTGTTCTTGTTTTATTAGAATCTAACTCAGTTGCATTATCAATTTGAATTTCAAGTTAAAGTGTGATTCGTATAAGCTATAAGCTCTTTTAAGTAACCAACAAAAGCTCCAAATAACCTTGCATTAAGCTTATAAAAGCTCTATATAGCTTTTAGTAAACTTAATTAGTGGATACTAGTTCTAAATTCAAGATATGAAGACCAGTCAACAAAAGTCAACTCGGATCAAATAAGCTACCATGGAGGTCAACAAGCTAAAAGTCTGGAAGCTTATGGTTTAGTGGTTCTGTGGAGAGCCTATAGGTTGTTTCTGTTCTTGGTTCTTTGGTCCACAACCTCAGTTCGATTGTAAGCTCTTTCTTAGTTTTAGCTTAATTTTCTATTTCTATTGTTAAGTAGCTTATAGTAGCTTATTCAAGTCCTTTATTGCTTATCAGTACTATATAATCATAATTCAATAAATTTCATAAGTTCTAGATAGCTTGTTTTTAGTTTTACTTAAAACTCTAAAAAAAGGTCAAAAACAGTCACACTAGCTTAAGCTTATTTAACTGCTTATTGTAGCTTTTAAACCTGCTCAGTATCACTCATATAAGTTATTTATCAGTTAAAATTCCATACCATAGCTTAAAACCATCCACTTCAGTTCAAAACTCACAACAGTCAACCCTTAAGGGTTGTTTGGTTCTAGTTTGTCACAAGCCACATATCATAGTTACTGTTGATTGACCATTTGGTCAAGTTTGCACAAGCTTATTTAAGTCCTTAGAAGCTATTTTCAACATTTGATCAGACCATTAGCAAGATATAGCAGTTTTATACCCCTTGTGAGCAAATTGGACTGTCAAAAGCTCAAACAAGCTTATACCAGCCACAAGCTCATTTAGACCAGTTTCTTGGCATTTTTGAAGTTCATTTAGTCCATTTAGTCTGTCCACAAAAGCTTAGACCAACTGCACAAGTTGTGCACAAAAACACAACCACAACAGATCAGCAGACCACTCAGTATATACTGAGCAGTCTGAGCTGCTGATCTAGGCATCAATTGGGCATCAATTGGGCATTTTTTGATGGGGCTTTTAGGATTTTTAGATACTCAGTAGTGCTACCTAAGTTTTGCCCCCATAAGATTGCATTTCAATAGCTTATTTAAGTGCTTAAATTGCCCTTCAACTTGGCCACTTTTCTGAGTTTCTGTCTTAAAATCCACAACAGCCAAGTGCTTATCTAGCTTAATCCCTTGTGCTTATTTGTATTATTCAGTTGTTTTAAGCTTATTATAGCATATTTAGCTTGTCCTGATCATTTGGTCAATTTTCCTGCTTTTTAGCTTATTTTGGGCTTATTAGCAAACTGCTTATTAGCCCAAAAGTGCTTTTCAGGCCTATTAAACTTCAACTTTTATTTTTCTTATCTTTCTAATATTATTTTAGACTTATCCTGAATTTTTCAGAATTTTCCTAAGTCATTTAATATTTTTTAATCTTTTTAATTAGTTTATAATAATAATTAAATCATAATAAATAGAAAAATAATCAGAAAAATACAAATCCAATTTTCATAATTTTATTTTGTTATTTTTAATCTAGGAAAAATATAATTTCATTTTTAGTCTTTAAGAAAACCAAAAATAGAAAAATAGTGATAGCTTCTATTTAATAGAATTTATCTTTTTAAATTTTAATTAAGTAATTTTCATTTTTATAATTTTCTTAGTTTCTATTTACTTAGTAATATTTTTAGAAAAAGTTTTAGATTTTTCTTTGTCCATTTAGTATTTTTTAAAATTTAAATAGTTTAATAAGTTATTAAATAATAAATAATTAATAATAAATAAATAAAAAGGGTAAAAAAATATAATTTAAATTTTTAAATAAGTTTTTAGTAATTTTACATTTTTAGGTTTTAAATTTCATAAATTTCATAAATTTTATTTTTGTCCCATTTTAGCTTTCTCGTTACGCGTTTTCTTAAATTAAATTCGCGTTTAATATTATTGTGCATATCTGTTTTAATTTGTTATTTAGAATTGTTAAATAAAGCAAAATCAAAAGCAATCTAAATCATCAGTCACTCTAATCCTAGCTTTTCACAGTTTTCCATTCACATCTCGTTGGGAAACGATCCGGGTGATCACTTGCCTGGTTTCACACACTACACACGAGCATTCGTTCTGAGGCTGTTTGTCTTTTATCATCTATTACGGTTGACCATTCACAAGTGGTTGACTTGTGTGATAGAGAAATAAAAGATAGCTAGTCTGGGAGGAATCATATATTAAGCACATTTTAAGCATATTTTGAAAAAGTTTAGGACAAGTAAGTGTTAAGTGTTCTAATTCTCCAATCCCCTCACTTAAGTTAAACAACGTCCTCGTTGTTTGTAATAAAGGTTAAAAACTGGAAAATAAAAGAATTAGAACAGAAAAACTCCCCTGAGATTTGCTCGGTATGATCCTCCATTAGTAGTAGAGCAAAAATCATCTTTCTTGTGGATTAGAACGTTTAAGCTTCATATTAGATGTATCCACAGGAAATGCAGGAATCTATAATACCACCAAGGCTTCAAAACACACCTAAGGTAAGAAAGGTTCAAACTTGCATAATTCATTAGTAGTTAGGAAAAATAAAGCATAAAAATAAAAATGAAAATCATCAGGTCAGTCGATGCGCCGTATCTTGTGGAAAAAGATACGCCGTATCGAGCCTGGAATAAATACGGATCAGAATAGAAGATGCGCCGCATCCTTAACCAGGGATGCGCCGCATTTAAAATAAACTGATAAAAAGTTTTAAATTCGGAAAATATAAAATGCAGAAAAATAAAGATATGACCATTGCAGGAGATGCGTCGCATCTCAGAATTGAGATGCGCCGTATCCTCTGCGGTCTGACTGACTCGACACATAAACAGAATAATAAAAAGATAAATCCGGGTTGTCTCCCGGTAAGCACTTGTCTTTATTCCAGAGTCTTCAAGTTAGACTCACGTTCAGCTCTTTAATATCGATCATTGAAGGAGTCGGAAACATCGCGCTCCCTCATTCCCAATTCAGTAATATTGAACACTCCTTGCTCGTCCTTGATTTCCACGCCGTTCTTCTTTAATATCTGTATAAACAAAGTCCTGTCCCTTACGGGCAGAGATGACAAAATGATAGACGGGAAATTCTTATTATCATATAGGCATAAATAAGCAAGGTGGGGTGGTAGTTCAATAAACACATTATTCAAATTCGTTTTCTCAACTATTCTCCTACGTTTATTAATTACTACGCAATCATACCACTCATCATCAGAATTATTAACAACTTCGCGTCTAAGTTCGGTAGGTACATTAAGGTCAATAAATTCCTCAAAGTTCTCATGATTAGGATTAGTTGAGTTGTTTTGAATTAATGTTTCTCCCATAAGTCTAGCTTCAAGATCAAGGTCCATACGCTCTCTTAATCCTAGCACATAGACACCTCTAATTATGCTTTTAACAGGATCTTGGCACTTATAGACTAGTTTATTATTCCCTACCCTTAATGAGATTTTTCTTTTAAACACATCAATCTTAGCATGGGCAGTAGACAAGAAAGGTCTTCCAAGGATTAGAGGAATCTTAACATCCTCGGGCATATCTAATATAACAAAGTCTACAGGGAAAATAAACTTCTCGATCTTAACTAGCACATTATTAGCAATCCCTTCAGGTCGTTTTACCGTTTTATCAGCCAATTCAATAAGCAATTTAGTCAGTGCTAATTTACCTAGTCCTAGGGTAGTGAATGTCTTAAGAGGCATAACACTAACACTAGCTCCTAAGTCAGCTAACACATTATTGAAAGATATATCATTAATTGAACAAGGTAGAGTAAAACTTCCTGGGTCTTTTTCTTTATGAGGCAAGACATTTAAATCAGTTGCAGAGCTCCCTTCTTTCATTGTAGCCTTGATCTCTTCTTCAATCTTTGTCTTTTCTTTGAGTAATCTCCTTAAACTGATTGAAGAATTAAAGAAAAATTCGGGTCTTGCACCATCATTACCATTCATCGATCTTCTAGGCAAGTAAGGAGTGACTTCTTCAGTGGTGCTTATGGCCTTGACATGATCCCTTGGGTTGGTCTCAGTTGAGCTAGGTAAACTTCCATATCCCCTTTCTTGAAGAACTTTGCTCATTTGACCAATTTGTTGTTCCAATGCTTTGATCGAAGCTCCTTGATTTCTTGTAGTAGTGTCCGTTGAAGCTCGGATTTCTTTGATCATAGCAGTATTCTCTTCATGTCTTTTAGCAGCATCGGCCATAATTTGCTTTAGAGTGTCATCTAAAGTCTGCCTCCTTTCTTGATGAGGCGAAAAGTGTACCGCTTTTAAGGGGTCATTTAAGCTTTAAATCGTATTTATTTGATCAAATATCGCCCTAAATCGTTCCTTTTGTCATTTTAGGTACTTTTGAGGAGAAATCTGGAAAAGGAGGCATTTTGGACGTTTTTGGAGCATTAAAGTGAAGAAAACGGCAAAGTCTCAAGAATCGGCTAAAAGTTACTCTTGACGGCGTCAGACTTTACTCTGGACGGCGTCATGCCTTGGCAAGAAAAGTGGGATGTGAAATTTACTCATGACGGGCCAGTGAGTTAGCATGTGAATTCTGACGGCGTCACGCTTTAACTTGATCAAGGGCGTCACGGCTTAAATCATAAGGGGACGGCGTCACGTTCATGGTCCGACGGCGTCAAGCCTTGATAGGCCAGAATGGATTTTTGAAGAGCTAAAGAGGGACGGCGTCAAGAAGGTCACCCGGGAACCCTAAAAGCGGCGAGGTGACGGCGTCACAATGCATAAGGTGACGCCGTCAGATCCAAAAATCTATATATAGTTTTCTAATTTTTTGTCATTAGGGAGAGCTTAGTGTGTGGAATTTTGGGATAAAACCCTAAGACGATTTTAGCTACTTTTTCAGGGCTTTTTGCCTTGAGATCTTCCATGTTTCATTGAAAGATAAGTTATCAATTAATCATTCAATATGTCTATGTGTTGTTTGATTCTATCTTATGCTTGTCTTTTGTTTAACATGTTAGGCTAACTTTATCTTGTGTTTGCTTAGATCTAATGAAACCTAGCTATTGATTATTGGTTGTTAGTGTGTTATTAGTTGTATTGGATGATTGTTTATCTATGTTAGGCTTAAGAAAACTGGCTAACTTCCTATTCGGTAACTTGCTTGAACGTCTTAAGAAACATGAACCAAACGCGTACTAAAGGTTTTTATGGTTGTATTTAATGCACAAGCGAATTCTAGTGATCCCATGTTAGGAGCTTCCTAGTCGGCTCGACATAGGAGTGAAGTAGGAGCTTGTAGAGTTGGGGAAGTAAGTACGCCACCCCACGAATGGTATTAAGGAATACACCCGTCATCCACGCGACTAATACACACTAATTAACCGGTAAAAGATAGTTAGGGAGTAAGGAAATCTAAGTAAAACACATTTCTCTACACATAAGTTTCTCACCACTTTTCATTTTTGTTATTTTATTTTATTTGCATTCGTAGTAAATTTGGGTTAGTTGACTAGCAACTAATTCCGCCCACTCCTTCAAACCCGAGATTTTACTTGCTTTCATAAAAACTATAAAAACATAAAAAGAATCTTCCTCAACCCTTAGACCTAATTAGAGTAGCCTTTCATACCTAACGAACACTATTCCCTGTGGAGAACGATCAATCCCCCGTACTTACCACTACACTATACTACATCGGTCAGGTACACTGCCTGGTGGGGTTGTAAGCCTCTTGAGATCCCTTGAGAGGTAAAACCTGTTGTAAGGTTACAAAACCACGCATCAAGTTTTTGGCGCCGCTGCCGGGGAATAGTTATTGTTTAGGTTGAATTTTTATTTCTATTAGGTCTACTCACTAGATTCCTTTCTAGTGAGATTTTTATTTTATTTTTCTAAGTTTTCTTTAGTCTATCTATTTTCTTCGTGTCTTTGTTCGTAACCATACCATCCGACATCATGGAAGATGGTAATATCCTTAACCCCCACAACCCACCACCACAACAACCACCACCACCTCCTAGAGCCCGTACTTTAGGAGAGTATTCCCGTCCTAGCCACCATGGCTATCGAAACACCATTGAGCTCACTCAAGGAGCCAATATCACACCCTTGCGATCCGACACCATCCGGTTGGTGCAAAGCGGATGCGCATTCCATGGACTTCGTTCTGAAGATCCTAATCAACATCTCAAGGACTTTCTTAAAATCGTTGATTCTATAGACCTTGATGTTGCCACTCGAGAGACGACCCGATTGCGTCTCTTCCAATTCTCTCTGCGGGACCAAGCTAGTCAGTGGCTAGAACGTCAACCCGCAGGATCCATCACCTCTTGGGATGATCTCACTACTCGTTTCCTTGCTCAGTTTTTCCCACCGGGAAGAACTACCAAGCTAAGGAATGATATCTTGATGTTCCAACAACGTCAAGGCGAAACTCTCTACGAGGCATGGACTCGATTCAAGGACTTACTCCAAAAAGTCCCTCACCATGGCATAGAACTTTGGCTCCAAGTCCAAATCTTCTATGACCATATCAATCTCTCCACGAGGCAAACCATTGACCAATCGGCCGGTGGTAAGCTACGTGATCTAAGTGCGGAACAATCATGGGCTCTCCTAGAGGATCTTGCTCTTTATGACAACGAAAGTTGGAGTGATCCCCGTGATTTGAATAAAACGGTCAAGGCAATATCTTTGCCTTCGAACAATTCAAGCACTTCCGACCGTAGGATCATAGAACTTGAAGACCAAGTCAAGTTCCTAATGAAATCCTACGAGGCTCCTAAACCTTCAAGCCAAGTGAACAAAATCACTTCTTCATGTAAATTATGTAGTGGTCCCCACGACACTCGTGATTGCATGGAACTCCCCAAACAAGCTTTTGTGGACTACGCATCCTCGCGTACCGACGGAGCGGGAGACAAGTGGTACACTTTCAAACCCGAGTCAAACCATTACGGTGATTCATTCAACCCCTCATGGAAAAATCACCCAAACCTTAGGTGGAAGCAAAACCAAAACTCACAACAAACCAATTCTTCCAACCCACCTAATCGTTTCCAATCAAGCGGTTCCAACTCGAACCGTACTTTCAACAACAATCCTTCCGGCAATGGTAGTACCAATAACTTTGAAGGATTGATGTCTCAATTTATGGCATCTCAAGAAGCTCGGATAGCTAGATTCGAATCCGAATTCAATCAACAACAAACGGAGATGACCAATAAAATTGACAACTTGTTGAAAGCCCTCAATAACCAAGTGCTATCACCTCCACATAAGGACGCTAGGAACACAAATAGCGGACCCCAAGTAAAAGACCCCTCTTCATCCAAACACGTCCACTTTGTCAACATTGTCACTATTAAACCAATTGATAGGAATGAGGATAATAGTGAACCTAAGGATGAGGATAAGAAAGTCGAGGTTGATAAGGAAGTTAGGACAAGTGAGATTGAAGAAGTAGATGATGATGAGGACTACTTCAATAGGCTACCCACTAAGGAAGAGCGCGCATATCATACAAACTTATTCGATGACCCCAAGACACCATACTTCCTAGGTAGACCAATCATAGAAGTAGGCGACCCTTCTAATCTCAACATACCATGCAACATCGGACATCTACATGTGTGGAAAGCTTACATCGACCTTAGATCACCCATAAACATCATGACTAGAGCCCACTACAACTTGATAATGAAGAATCAACTTGGGTATAGGATGTTCCCTGACAAGGGTTGGATGAGTAACTTCACGGGAAGAGTTAAGGGATTACCGGTTTATGTAGGAAACTTCACCTATGTCACCGACTTTGTAATTGTAGAAGATATCCGCCCAATAGTCGATGCATCCTTGACTCAAGTGGTTTTTGGAAAACCATTTGTTGAGGTCTCTAGAATGACTTATGAACCTTCCTTAGGGATAGTTAGATTTAAGGATGAGACCGATGAAGTAAGCTACCAAATGCCATATAAGATAGAACAATTCCAACACTTGTCAAATGTTGAGAAGGAGCTTAAGCAAGCGGTCTACTATAGGAATGATGAGGATAGAAGTAAAGGAGTAGACTATGTTATGGAAAGGATATTCGGTTTCTACAAGGATTGTTTGAAATTAGGACCGGAATACAAAACCGGGAAGGAGAATGGCCTAGGAACCGTGACCGATGATGGAGTCACGTAATGTACGTGACTTTGAGTCTAGCTACAAGACTCGTTAATAAAGAAAAGCGCTTCTTGGGAGGCAACCCAAGCTTTATTTGCTTTATTTGCTTTGAGTGTTTATTTATTTGTTTGTTTGATTTTATTTGTTTCCGTATGTGTGTGTAATTTTTATTAGTATTGATTCATGTTCAAAAGTAATTTGTGAAAATGCTTTATTTTGTTTTTAACTTCGTCTTAACTACATATAAAGGTATTTTGCAAAAGTTAAGTGTAAGGGAAATCTAAATCGGTTTATTAGAACACAAATTAACATGAATCGTAATAATAATAAATTAGCATACATATTAGTATTTGTTTGAGTCAAATGCTTGTATCGAGTCATAGTGATGTTTTGCAGGATTTCCAGGAAGTAAGGTAAAGGTTTTTCCAGAAATTTTCCGGAAACTTAAAATGAAAATTTTTGTCAGGTCATTTCTGACGGCGTCAGGGTTTATAACCTGACGACGTCAGATTTAATTTCCAGAAATTTTTGAAAGTTTTGTTTTTAGAAAAGTTTTTATTAAATCTCCAACTTATAATCTCCAGGAATCTGCAAAATTATCATTCCACAAGCATTATATCCTTATATATAGATTTTTCCCGCCGATGTTATGCAGGTTTTCGTGTTTGTTTTCTCAGGTTTAACAGGTTATTTTGGACAAGGAGATGTTTATGGAATCAAGCTTATGGCGATGCATTAGTCATGGAGCTTCAACATTACTTTGGAAGAAGATTTAACCGTGTAATTTCACTATCCAACGAGCGAATCAGGGGAGTATTTGATTTCATTCTTTTACTTTATGCTTTTACATCTTGTTATTTGAACATTGGGGACAATGTTCATCTTAAGTGTAAGGGGAGGGTAAAAGTACGATTTTAGAGAATACAATTGCGCTTGGTTTTTGTTTGTTTAATAGTAGATGTGTAATAAAACTGAGATAAATACTTGTTAAGGTAATTTTAGTGCCAAATTTAAAATTTTTTACAACATATAGGAGTGAAACTTTGATCTTAATGAGCGTCTCACGGATAGGAGTTATATAACTAGCACAAAAACCGTACCACTAAAAAATTTTCCACCCCAAATATGTGAGGTTAGCCCCTAGAATTGGTAGGAAAAGCATTTATGCTATGATGTGTGTACCGGTAGCACTTAGATTCTAGAACTTGCGTTAGGACCATTCCAAGGCCACAAGTGAGACTACATTCGTGTAGTTAGATTTACTACATGATAAGAGGCATTAGGATTAACCCATTGTTTTACACCTGTGTTTTTGTTATAATTACGTTGGCTACATTGGTCAAGTAATTCTCCCACACCCTTTGCGTTGTACTCATTTTTAGTACACGATACCCCTAGTACACCCCTCAGAGCCTATCTTTTCGTTTCGACCTTTAAGCATTTTACTTAAAGGAAGAATTTGTTACACCCCACTAAAATGTACACCCAAATCGCCTTAGCCTACCTTGTATGCACTCATCTTTAGTGCATTATTGTTACAACATTTGTTTAAACCCAAGTTAATTATCTAGTTGATTACATGGTTGCTAAGTCGAGTCATATCCTTGTACATATTGTTTTGGGACGATTGGGACTCATGGGTAAAGTACTAGTGTAATGGAGTAATGGGGAAGAACAACATTATTACCCCCGTATGTGCTAAATGTTTTAAAAGTACTCCAAGTTTTTCAATTATCTTAATTCGAGTCATTAGATTAGTATTTGTAAAGTTATGTAAAAATTCAAGTGTAAGGGGAATGCAATGCCCCTATGATGTAATTTTTTGGATGGTAGGGTAAAAGTGTATGCAAAAAAAAAAAAAAAAAAAAAAAAAAAAAAAAAAAATCAAGAAAAACACAAAAAAAATGAGAAAATGAAAAATAGAAAAAACATACGGACTACCATCCCGTTTTATTTTATGTTTGTTTTATATTTTTGTTATTTTGTTATTTCGTTTTTAGCTTAAGATCGAGTCTAGTCTTGACTTAGCAACATTGTATAGTACATGTAATTGACCAAGATCTTTAACTAGCCACCAGTAAAATATCCCGTATCCAACAAAACCGTGTTTTCCTTTTCCCTACACCTAACGTTATAACCCATTTAAAAGCCCTCTTTGATAGTTTATCTTAGGTGCTTACGCCTAGTGGAGGAGGTTTTCGATCCTTTCCCAAGCCTATGGTAATCTATTTGCTATGACAGGTAGTGAGAGATATTATCCGTTTTCATTTTTTGAGATTTATTTTGATGACACTTGAGAGATGTGAGTATCTAAACACTACTTGTGAGGTGCTAGTATGTAATCTCCGTGCTTATTATGATTGAAGTGGAACGAATATTTGTTGTAATTACTTTTATGTTTGCATTAAATGACCCCTAACTTGTATTTTGATTAGAATAAAAGCGCATTTGCTTGAGGACAAGCAAATCTCAAGTGTAAGGGTATTTGATGAGGCGAAAAGTGTACCGCTTTTAAGGGGTCATTTAAGCTTTAAATCGTATTTATTTGATCAAATATCGCCCTAAATCGTTCCTTTTGTCATTTTAGGTACTTTTGAGGATAAATCTGGAAAAGGAGGCATTTTGGACGTTTTTGGAGCATTAAAGTGAAGAAAACGGCAAAGTCTCAAGAATCGGCTAAAAGTTACTCTTGACGGCGTCAGACTTTACTCTGGACGGCGTCATGCCTTGGCAAGAAAAGTGGGATGTGAAATTTACTCATGACGGGCCAGTGAGTTAGCATGTGAATTCTGACGGCGTCACGCTTTAACTTGATCAAGGGCGTCACGGCTTAAATCATAAGGGGACGGCGTCACGTTCATGGTCCGACGGCGTCAAGCCTTGATAGGCCAGAATGGATTTTTGAAGAGCTAAAGAGGGACGGCGTCAAGAAGGTCACCCGGGAACCCTAAAAGCGGCGAGGTGACGGCGTCACAATGCATAAGGTGACGCCGTCAGATCCAAAAATCTATATATAGTTTTCTAATTTTTTGTCATTAGGGAGAGCTTAGTGTGTGGAATTTTGGGATAAAACCCTAAGACGATTTTAGCTACTTTTTCAGGGCTTTTTGCCTTGAGATCTTCCATGTTTCATTGAAAGATAAGTTATCAATTAATCATTCAATATGTCTATGTGTTGTTTGATTCTATCTTATGCTTGTCTTTTGTTTAACATGTTAGGCTAACTTTATCTTGTGTTTGCTTAGATCTAATGAAACCTAGCTATTGATTATTGGTTGTTAGTGTGTTATTAGTTGTATTGGATGATTGTTTATCTATGTTAGGCTTAAGAAAACTGGCTAACTTCCTATTCGGTAACTTGCTTGAACGTCTTAAGAAACATGAACCAAACGCGTACTAAAGGTTTTTATGGTTGTATTTAATGCACAAGCGAATTCTAGTGATCCCATGTTAGGAGCTTCCTAGTCGGCTCGACATAGGAGTGAAGTAGGAGCTTGTAGAGTTGGGGAAGTAAGTACGCCACCCCACGAATGGTATTAAGGAATACACCCGTCATCCACGCGACTAATACACACTAATTAACCGGTAAAAGATAGTTAGGGAGTAAGGAAATCTAAGTAAACACATTTCTCTACACATAAGTTTCTCACCACTTTTCATTTTTGTTATTTTATTTTATTTGCATTCGTAGTAAATTTGGGTTAGTTGACTAGCAACTAATTCCGCCCACTCCTTCAAACCCGAGATTTTACTTGCTTTCATAAAAACTATAAAAACATAAAAAGAATCTTCCTCAACCCTTAGACCTAATTAGAGTAGCCTTTCATACCTAACGAACACTATTCCCTGTGGAGAACGATCAATCCCCCGTACTTACCACTACACTATACTACATCGGTCAGGTACACTGCCTGGTGGGGTTGTAAGCCTCTTGAGATCCCTCGAGAGGTAAAACCTGTTGTAAGGTTACAAAACCACGCATCAGTCATCTAAAGTCTGCCTCCTCTCTTGATAAGCGGGATTAAAGTTGTTCTTTTGATAGAATCCCGGGGTAGCTTCCCTAAATCTTCCTGAAGGTCGGAATGGTTGTCCAAATTGGGTGTAATATGCTTCTTCAAACGTCTCACTTTCATTCTTATTCGGGCAATCCTTAGTGTAGTGAGGTCCTTCGCACTTTTCACATCCAACTTGGGCAGCATACACTCTTTCATCACGCTTCTTCATCTCTCTACTAATTTTATCCAATTGAGCTTGAATAACAGCAATCCCGTCAAAATTAGTGCTGCTATTAGATCTAGTAGAGGTCCCATCGTGCCATTTCTGAGAATGATCAGCAGCTTCTTGGATCGCTTTCCTGGCATTGGCTGCACTCATTTGAGGCACAGCTCCCTTAGCGTCCAAGATTTGTCTAGTAGGCACGTCCAATCCTTGATAAAACAATATTATCTCCTGCATAGCGGTTAGATAGTGTTGAGGACATTTTACCAGTAAATCTTTAAATCGTTCCCAAGCTTGATAAAGAGTTTCATCAGGCTCTTGCTTGAAACTGTTGATAGCCTCCATCTTTTTAGCAGTCTTAGCAGGTGGACAATATCTCTTCAGGAATTTGCTTTTCAAATCTTCCCATGTAGTGATTGAACTAGCAGGTTCATTCCTTAGCCACTTGTTAGCAGCTCCTTTGAGTGAGAGTGGAAAGATTCTTAGCATGATTTGATCGTCAGTGACTCCTTCTGAAGTAAACAAATCCGCAATCTCGAGGACCTTTTCAACATGCTCATTAGCATCCTCATGTTCCGATCCACTGAAAGCATTCTCTCTTAGCTCTTTGAGAAACTGACCCTTCAATTCAAACTTTGACTTGTCATCAAACTTTGGTCTAGCAACTCCTGAAGTGTAATCAGTACGGGTTTTGTTCATGTATTCCTCCATAGTAGTGTTTTCGCCCATTGTTTCTGTTTCTTCTTCCTCTTTCTCTTCAGAAAAATAATCAAGCTCGAATGAACTTGAAGTATCAAAGCTTTTTGTGTTGAAAAGCCTTTTAAGCGAATGAAAGACTCGTTCAGGATCTTCGAAAGGTTGAATCAAGTTCTTCGTAGAACTCCTGGTCATGCACTTCCTGAAATCAACACAAAAAATATCAGTAGGGTATGCTCAAGAAAGTAATATATCAGAAAATCAACAACGAAAACGGAATACGAAAAATTAAAGTTACTGATATCTGCAGACGATGCGCCGTATCCAAAAAGTTGGATACGCCGTATCTTATAATCGTTAAAATTAGATCAGACTTTATTCAGAAAATTAGATACGCCGCTTTAGAAATTAGAATGCGCCGTATCTGTTTTAATTATCAAAAATCGATATACTTATAAAAATTAAATGTGTCGTATTAACAAAAGCTAATGCGCCGTATTTTCGTTACGTTTCAAAATATAAGATTTTTGATTCAGAAGATGCGCCGTATCGATAAAAATCGATACGCCGTATCTGTTTAATAATTCGCAAACTGTTTTTAATTAAAATAATAGATACGCCGTATCTGCTAAAGCAGATGCGTCGTATCGCGTTAACGTTTAGAAATTTTTTTTATTAAAAACAGATACGCCGTATCTTGGGGAAAAGATGCGTCGTATCACTTTATCGCTTAAATTTTTTTTTATTAAAAACAGATACGCCGTATCTTGGGGAAAAGATGCGTCGTATCGAATTAATTAAACGCGTTGTATTTTATAAAAATTGAACGTAATACGCCGTATCTGAAAAATCAGATGCGCCGTATCGTTCGATTTAGCTCAGTACAACGATAGCAGAACACAAAAAAGTACGAAAAATAAAACAAATAAAAACACACAAAAACAAACACAAATAAAGCAAACAAAAAGCACACAAAAACAGAAAATATGCAAAATAGTACAATGAATGCAAATTAATCTAATACACAACAAAATTAGCGGTTAGATAAAAAAAATTAAAACCTAATTAAAATACTAATCAAATTAACAGATAATAACAATTCACTCCCCGGCAACGGCGCCAAAAACTTGATGCGCGTGATGTGTCGTTGCGGTTTAGCAGTTTTAATGCCTACTCAAGTTTTAAATTTATATTTAGCCGACTTATCAATAACACACACACTTAACGAGCAGTGTACCCGGTCAGTATGAATATAATGGTAAGTAGAGTGTCGATCACTAAGAGTGGAACGTTTTATCTAGTTATTCTAATCAGTATTTTAATATATTAAGTTAGCTATACAATCTAATCTAACGCAAGGGGGTTCAGCCTGAGAGACTGGCACGATTTAGTTGCAATTAAATAATAAACTAAACCAATAGGCACGAATCAGCAAGTAGCACACACGTACACAGATAAATACTCGAGACAATAAGAGGGCTGTCCTTATGATAAGTAGTTTGTCACTTGTTTTATTGCTAGTGTTATATGAAGTGTATAGTTCGATGCAACACACCGAGATTAAGTCCTTTCTCGTTGGTTCTAATCTTATCGGCGAGTAAACCCTTAATGATTACTTATGACTATCCCGTTTACCTTTCTCCTACTTTTCTACAGACCATAGAATACATAGGCATCTAATAAACAGGCGAGGGCAGAGGCATGGCGACCCGATCAACGCTCAGCTAGACACAGAGGTTATCAATGCACTAATAAAAGTCACCAATGACATCAACATATAAACTTTAATTAATGAGAAAGCAGTTTTAAGGGAGTGCAATCTTTCCGTTGTCACATTACACAAGCCACCAATCTTGATGAATTAAAGTTTACTAACACAATAAAACAAAACTACTTAATGAATTAAACATATGCAGCACCTTCTTACAGCTCTTGTATCTTTGATTTGGGTGTGTCTTGTGCTGCTACCTTGACTGAATTCGTCCTAGGTTTCTGGTCTTCGGTCTTTGGTTATAATATATGTCCTACGAAATTCGTCTGGTCTTGGGGTATTTATAGTTTCTGTCTGAGGGTGAGATGCGGCGCATCTTGTAAGTAGATGCGGCGCATGTACTTAACTTCGCGTGGGGTCCAAGATTATAATATTCAGGAATATTCGTACACCGCCAGAAGATGCGGCGTATCTTCATTTTTGGATGCGGCGCATGTCCTCTTGTATCTTGGATCGTATCTGGTGAGATCTTGATAGTGATGCGGCGCATGTAATGAGTGAGATGCGGCGCATCTGGAGCAGATTTGACTTGATCTTGTCCATTTCAGTAGACTCTTCACTTTATGCATGTTTTGCTCCATAATTAGTCCAAAATCGCCAAGTTTCACCAAATGCTTGTTTTCAACTGAGAATTACAAAAGTAAACGATTAAGTATCAATCCTCATACATAATATAGTAAAACAAGTCAAATTAATAGGATATAAATGATGGTAATAAAATGTACTTATTTGAGTTCATCAATAACAAAAAATGAATTCTTGCACAACAGATAAGTTCAAGGTGTTTATACGGTATGAAGAGAATCTGATTGCCGTTTTACTTCCAAATGCCATCAATTTTGGCAATCTTGTGAAGTATGTATGGAAAAAGGTGAATGTTAACGATGTAAACGCAATTCGTTTATCTTACAACACCGGTGCAACAAAAAGGAACCTACTTAATGACGTCGACCTCGAAGTTTTCAAAAATCTTGTTTTTGGGACGCCGTCACATGAGCAGACAATAAACGTATACCACACTTTAGATCTTAACTGTATGCCAATCCAACCCCAACCACCCACTTTCGATTATACCCTTCCAAATAAGAAAAAAAGGTGGTCTAAAAGTTCATGATATGTTTCAAGATAAGGAAGAGTGCATGTATGAGATAAGTTTCATAAGTTTTTTAAAGTTGTCCATTTTCTAAGTTGCCAATTTTTTAAGTTGCCTATCTTTTAAGTTTGCCCATCTTTTAAATTGCCATTTTGCAAGTGTGATTGACTTACTTACCCTGAGAAGTCATTATTACACCTGTCAGTTGCAGACAATAGTTGATTGCATCGACACTGCCAAAAGTCTTTCTAGAGTTTTTGCATTTAATAGCATTAAATGGGAACTGCCCAATTTTACCTGTCAAGTTTCCAGGCAATTTTTAGTGTATGTTCAATTTCACAATCAAATCAAAATTATAAAAAATTAAAGTGGCTTTCCAAAATAAAATGTTAAAGGCAGTTGAGCGGACTATCCACCTTTGGAAATTTCAACCGATACTCCCAACAAGTTTAAACACAAATTTGGCAAAATTAGGCAATGTTTTAAAAAGGCATTTTATAGCGCAACCTACATGGCAAAATTAGGCAATGTTTTAAATGGGCAACTTTAAAAATTGGGCAACTTAAAATGGGCAACTAAAGTTGTCCATTTTCTAAAGTTTCATAAGTTTTTTAAAGTTGTCCATTTTCTAAGTTGCCCATTTTTTAAGTTGGCCATCTTTTAAGTTTGCCAATCTTTTAAATTGCCATTTTCGAGGCAATTTTTAGTGTATGTTCAATTTCACAATCAAATCAAAATTAAAAAAATTAAAGTGGCTTTTCCAAAATAAAAGGCAGTTGAGCGGACTATCCACCTTTGGAAATTTCAGCCGATACTCCAAACAAGTTTAAACACAAATTTGTGTACCTTCCCAAGACGTTGAAAACTCAAGACAATATACTTTATGTCTAATCCAACATGCTAGGTAGGCATCCAGCTACAAGTTTAGGCACGTGACCAGACGCATAAGACTAAGGGAACGTGACTGTTCACACGTGACACAACAGTGGTTCATCCTCTATAAAAGGTTATTACAACGAAAGAAGGCGCAACCAACCCCACAAAAAACAATAAAGACATCTAACACATAACACATAGAATAATACAGAGTATCACAGCGACCGAACTCACAACCACCGTTTGAGACAAGTTGAAGATGTTATCGTTTTCTTACAACTTGTTGCTGAATAAAAATATAAAGTTGCTTGCCATATATGATAACCACGGTCTTCACTCAATGCCAAAACGTCATTTCCTAATGATCATCATTTACATACTCGTTAATTCAAGTATGTGCTCACACAATACGTGGGTTAGCAAGCATCGTCAAGAAGGTCATCTGACGGCCCACACATGTTCTTAAATGACTACTAATAGCAGTTAGTCGTTCTTAAATGACGACTAATAACCCTAAACCATAACGCTCTACAAATCCCACTCATCTAAACACCCTTCCATAACATCCTAGAGCGTCCTTTCGAATAGTATGGTGAATATCAAACCGCTCTTGTGCAGAAGGGCGTCTCTGCAAGCATTCCCAAAACCACGAAAGGGAGATATAGAATGGGAAGAGGCACTTTTGCTGGGAGATACAGGAGGCATTTTGTTGCATAAAGTGCCATAATTGCACCTGATTATCAAAACACTCCTTACAACATGAAGGACCAAGTAACGGTGGGAAGAAGTTAAAAGACCAAAGCGGTATATAGACAAAAGTAACCATACGAAGTGGTATATAGACAAAAGTAATGCTGACTTGAGTCCGGTTATTCAAATGGCATGCATATAATAAAACTTCTATTAACCGACTTCTCGCCTAAACACCACAATATTTTGTAATGTAATTACGTATTTTCTAAAAGATTGTTGTGCACTTTATTTTTAATTTGGTAGATTTGTAATTTTTTTATGTTTTGTTTATTTTTTTTATGTAACTGTGATAGGGTTTTCTACTTAGTAAAAGATTGTTGTGCGTATTTGGTGACCTATTATCTATAAGATTGTTGCGTATTTATTTTTAAAAATACAACGTTTTTACATTTTAAAAACCTTACAATATATGGGTTTGCAAAGTAGAAACAATAAATAAAGTAGATGACACATATATATTTGGAGGGGAGGGGTTATATCGACGGGCCCTATTTTTATATATGGACGGTGGCTATTTGTGGCTATTTGTACTTGTTGTCAGCTTTTCTCCTTTTTTTTTTTTTTTTTTTTTTTTTTTTTTTTTTTTAATAGAAATATATAATAATGTATTGTATATGTATAATATTTTGTATATTTGTGTTTAATAATGTTTTGTATATGTATAATGTTTTGTATAATTATTTTTTTGTATAATAGCACGTTAAATATTGCTACATTAAATAACTACAACAACAACTGTTATTATTAAATTGAACGACAACGTCAACACATTATTTAAAAACAACATCTACGACATATGAATATTTAAAGGGGGAGTTATAAAGACGGGGGCTATTTGTTATGTATTTTTTTGTTTGTATTTTGTTTGTGTAATATTTGTTTGTGTAAAGTTTTTTGTTGTGTTTATTTGTAATATTTGTTTGTGTAATCTACGACATATGAATATTTGTTTGTATTTTGTTTGTGTAATGTTTTTATTTAATTAACACTAACAACAATAGCACGTTAAACGTTACCACATTAAATGACTATAACAACAAATGTTATCATTCAATTAAACAACAACGTTAACACATTATTTAAAAACGACATCATCTACGACATATGAAGATTATTTACCACTGAAAGAGGACATGCATAATGTGGTGTGGTACCAAAGCATTTAATTCTCATGGGTTAGAAAAAGTAAATATTTATTTTTGCATTTAATTTTTGTCATGTACCTCTTTTTTTCGAAATTATTTTTTTTCGAAATTAAATTTGTTTTTTAAATTAATTTTTTTCGAAATTAATTTTTTTAGAAATTTTTTTTTCCAAATTAATTTTTTTTAAATAATTTTTCTTTTTGTCGAAAAAAAGAGGTACATGACAAAAATTAAATGCAAAAGTAAATATTTACTTTTTCTAACCCATGAGAATTAAATGCTTTGGTACCACAAAACAAAACAAAAAAAAAAAAAAAAAAAAAAAAAAAAAAAAAAAAAAAAAAAAAAAAGTAGCAGCAGTAAAAAGGTGGCAGAGAGAGCAGAAAAGGTGGCAGAGAGAGCAGAAAAAGTAACAGCAGTAATAGGGGTTGGGGGTAGACCCCGTTCCTATAGTAGGACCCGTTGATATAACCCCACCCATTGATTATGATTACACCTACAGGTTGAAGTGCCATTTAAAAAAATAAAGTAGATGTACTTGTGTGAACTGTAGAGCAACCTACATGGCAAAATTGGGCAACGTTTAATAAAATTGGGCAATGTAAAAAAGATGGGCAACTTTAAATTGATGCATCGTTGTGGCTAGACAACATTTCAGTATTTTATTCGTCAGGCGTTCAGAAGAATATATAGGAGTCTCATTAATTATGACAGATGAGCTTGATAGAGTGCTTTGCGGATATCTGACGACCATGTTTCAAGCTTGTGTCCAAGATAGTATGTTTGTACAAAAGGGTACAAGTACGTAGTGTTTGTTAAGTTGATTACCTTGAAGGTTTTTGTAACCCTGTTACTTCCACCATAACCGTATACATATATTGAAGTGTTTGTTGACATAATTCGTTTGTTTACATAGTCTTGTTCTTACCATTGAACGATACATTCCGCATAGTGTTTAATATTGTGTCAATTCGATAACAGTTTGTTAGGAATTATTATAATAATGTTTATTTTCATTGCTGCTGTTAGTGTAGTTTGATTCTGATGCGTGGTTTTGCGACCTTACAACAGGTTTTACCTCTCGAGGGGTCTCAAGAGGCTTACAACCCCACCAGGCAGTATACCTGACCGATGTAGTATAGTGTAGTGGTAAGTACGGGGGATTGATCGTTCTCCACAGGGAATAGTGTCGTTAGGATTGAAAAACTACTCTAATAGGTCTAAGGGTGAGGGAAGATTCTTTTTTAGTATTTTTATAATTTTTTATGAAAGCAAGTAAAATCTCGGGTTTGAAGGAGTGGGCGGAATTAGTTGCTAGTCAACTAACCCAAATAACTACAAATGCAAATAAAATAAAATAACTGAAAATGAAAAGGCCGTGAAACTTATGTGGAGAGAAATGTGTTTACTTAGATTTCCTTACTCCCTAACTATCTTTTACCGGTTGATTAGCGTGTATTAATTGCGTGGATGACGGGTGTATTCCTTAATACCAATCGTGGGGTGGCGTACGTACTTCCCCAACTCTACAAGCTCCTACTTCACTCCTATGTCGAGCCGGCTAAGAAGCTCCTAACATGGGATCACTAGAATTCGCTCATGCATTAAATACAACCATAAAAACCTAGTACGCATTGGTTCATGTTTCTTAAGACGTTCAAGCAAGTTACCGTATAGGAAGTTAGCCAGTTTTCTTAAGCCTAACATCGATAAACAATCATCCAATACAATTAATAACACACTAATAACCAATAATCAATAGTTAGGTTTCATTAGATCTAAGCAAACACAAGATAAATCTAGCCTAGCATGTTAATTAAAAGACAAGAACAAGATATAATCAAACAACACATAGACATATTGATTGATTAAATGATTACTTATCTTCAATTAAACATGGGAGATCCAAGGGTATGAAAACCCTTAAAAATGGCAGAAATTCGTCTTAGGGTTTCTCCTCACAAAGTTGCACACTAATGACTAAAAATTGCAAAACTATATATAGAGTTTAAGGGCTGACGGCGTCACGTTGTAGATCTTGACGCCGTCACCTCGCCGTGTCTAGGGTTCCCGGATGGCCTTCTTGACGCCGTCCCTCTTTAGTGCTCCAAAATCCGCTCTGGCTTATCAAGGCTTGACGCCGTCAGAAATGAGCTTGACGCCGTCTCTCTTTAGCTTAAACCGTGATGGCCTTGATCACCTTAAAGGGTGACGCCGTCAGACTTTCCATTGTAAAATTCTCTGGCTTATCATGTGTATTTTTCATATCCACCTTTTTTGCCAAGCCATGACGCCGTCAGGAACAATACCTGACGCCGTCAAAGGTACTTTTCCAGCCGATTTTGAGACTTTGTCGTTTTCTTCACTTTTATGCTCCAAAAACGTCCAAAATGCTTCCTTTTCCAGATTTCCTCTCCAAAGTACCTAAAATGACAAAAGGAACGATTTAGGGCAATATTTGATCAAATAAATACGATTTAGGGCTTAAATGACCCCCTAAAAGCGGTACACTTTTCGCTTCATTAAATACCCTTACACTTGAGATTTGCTTGTCCTCAAGCAAATGCGCTTTTATTCTAATCAAAATACAAGTTAGGGGTCATTTAATGCTAATATAAAAGTAATTACAACAAATAGTCATTCCACTTTAATCATAATAAGCATGGAGATTACAAACTAGCACCTCACAAGTAGTGTTTAGATACTCACATCTCTCAGGTGTCATCAAAATAAATCTCATAAATGAAAACGGATAATATCTCTCACTACCTGTCATAGCAAATAGATTACCATAGGCTTGGGAAAGGATCAAAAACCTTCTCCACTAGGCGTAAGCACCTAAGATAAACTATCAAAGAGGGCTTTTAAACGGGTTATAACGTTAGGTGTAGGGATATGATAAACACGGTTTTGTTGGATAAGGGATATTTTACTGGTGGCGAGTTAAAGATCTTGATTAATTACATGAACAAGATGGCGTTGCTAAGCCAAGACTAGACTCGACTTAAGCTAAAAACAAAATAACAAAAACATAAAATAAACATAAAATGAAACGGGATGGTAGTCCGTATGTTTTTTCTATTTTTCTTTTTCTCATTTTTTTTTTGTATTTTTCTTGATTTTTTCGATTTTTTTTTTTTTTTTTTTTTTTGACATACACTCTTGCCCTACCATCCAAAATAATACATCATAGGGGCGTTGCATTCCCCTTACACTTGAACTTTTACATAACTTTACAAATAATTATTCTAATGACTCGAATCAAGATAATCGAAACACTTGGAGTACTTTTAAAATATTTAGCACATATGGGGGTAATAATGTTGTTCTTCCCCATTACTCCATTACACTAGTACTTTACCCATGAGTCCCAATCGTCCCAAAACAATATGTACAATGATATGACTCGACTTAGCAACCATGTAATCAATTAGATAATTAACTTGGGGTTTAAACAAATGTTGTCACAATAATGCACTAAAAATGAGTGCATACAAGGTAGGCTAAGGCGATTTGGGTGTACATTTAAGTGGGGTGTAAACAAATTCTTCCTTTAAGTAAAATACTTAAAGGTCGAAACGAAAAGATAGGCTCTGAGGGGTGTACTAGGGGTATCGTGTACTAAAAATGAGTACAACGCAAAGGGTGTGGGAGAATTACTTGACCAATGAAGCCAATGTAATTATAACAAAAACACAGGTGTAAAACAATGGGTTAATCCTAATGCCTCTTATCATGTAGTAAATCTAACTACACGAATGTAGTTTCACTTGTGGCCTCGGAATGGTCCTAACGCAAGTTCTAGAATCTAAGTGCTACCGGTACACACATCATAGCATAAATGCTTTTCCTACCAATTCTAGGGGCGAACCTCACATATTTGGGGGTGGAAAATTTTTTAGTGGTACGGTTTTTGTGCTAGTCATATAACTCCTATCCGTGAGACGCTCATTAAGATCAAAGTTTTACTCCTAAATGTTGTAAAAAATTTTAAATTTGGCACTAAAATTACCCTAAAAGGTGTTTCTCTCAGTTTTATTACACATCTACCATTAAACAAACAAAAATCAAGTGCAATTGTATTCTCTAAAGTATCGTATTTTTACCCCCCTTACACTTAAGATGAACATTGTCCCCAATGTTCAAATAACAAGATGTAAAAGTAATAAGGTAAAAGAATGAAATCAAATACTCCCCTGATTCGCTCGGTGGATAATGTGGCAACATGGTTAGATCTTCTTCCAAAAGAATGTAGAAGCTCCAAGACTAATGCATCGCCAAAAGCTTGATTCCACATAGATTCCCTTGTCCAAAATAACCTGTTAAACCTGAGAAAACAAACACGAAAACCTGCATAACATCGGCGGGATAAATTCTATATAAGGATATAATGCTTGTGGAATGATAATTTTGCAGATTCCTGGAGATTATAAGTTGGAGATTTAATAAAAACTTTTTATGAAAACAAAACTTTCAAAAATTTCAGAAAATTAAAACCTGACGCCGTCAGGTTGTAAAGCCTGACGCCGTCAGAAATGATCTGACAGAATTCTCATGTTAAGTTTCCGGAAAATTTCTGGAAAAACCTATACCTTACTTCCTGGAAATCCTGCAAAATATCATTATGACTCGATACAAGCATTTGACTCAAACAAATACTAATATGTATGTTAATTTATTATTGTTACGATTCATGTTCATTTGTTCTTGTAAACCGATTTGGATTTCCCTTACACTTATCTTTTGCAAAATACCTTTATATGTAGTTAAGACGAAGTTAAAAACAAGATAAAGCATTTTCACAATTTACTTTTGAACATGAATCAATAATAATAAAAATTAAACATACATACGGAAACAAATAAAATCAAACAAACAAACAAATAAATACACAAAGCAAATAAAGCTTGGGTTGCCTCCCAAGAAGCGCTTTTCTTTATTAACGAGTCTTGTAGCTAGACTCAAGGTCCTTCTACCCTATGTAAGTGAGCTCGTCATCGAGGACGTCTTTAGGGTTAAGCTTGGATTGAAGTTTTCTATTGGTCCGCTTAGTACAATATATCTTTTCAAACTTCTCTCCATCCGGGTCATACAATGTCATCTTAATATGTCATGACCCATCTCCATCTTTGGGTGGTTTGTCCCAATCTCACTTATGATCATCGTCCTCACAAGTCCACTTATTCATCCCTAGGTTGATTGGCAAAACTCCTAGGAAATCAATCATCTTCCTAAAAACTAGAGGGTCTTCAAATGGATCCAATTCGGTGTCCCTAGCCAAGAGTTGCTCTACCGCATGTGTTTGGTTCACAAAGTCCTCTTCTAGGTAAAATGGGCGTTGGGGTCCTATGAAGTCTCTATCGATCCACGGTCCATATCTAGATGGTCTCCTATTTAATTCTAACCAATGGGGTGTTTGTTCCTCACTAGTATCATAGGCATGTTTCTTCACATCATAGACTGACCAAGTATCACCTTCTCCTACCGCTATCTTAGATTCCATACAATCAATCATGGCACTAGCGGTCGCCAAAAATCCTCTACCTATCAACAAGGGGCATGTAGGGTCGCTAACCATGTCAAGGACGTGGAAATCGGCTAAAATGGTTAGTTTTCCAATGTGTACTAACACGTCTTTGACTACTCCAACCGGGTAAGCAACACTCCCATCCGCTAAGCCTATTATCACCTCGGTTTCTTCAAGTTTTCCTAGTTTTAGAGAGGTGTAGAGAGGTAACGGAAGTAGGTTAAGGCTTGATCCAAGATCGGCTAATGTGTCATAAGCCTCTGAATTACCGATCTTGCAAGGTAGAACAAATAAGCCCGGATCATCTAATTTCTTAGGTAGCTTGTTTTGAACAAAGGCGGTCCCTTTTTCGCCTAACTTGAGCTTCTTCTCATCCAACACATCAATAACCGGACTTTCAAGGTGGAGCTCCTTGAATTCATTGTCAAGGTTTTGAGTGGGAGGTGTTTCTACTATGTTGTTGACCAATTTGGATATCATAACTTCTTGGTCATTTTGAATGGCTTGGGTTTGTTTGAAACACGTGCTCATGGAATTGACCGAATAATATTGTGGACAAGAACTAGGAGACGAAACTGACGAGATGGCGTTGACGTTTAGTTTCGGGTTCTTGACTGTGTTGCTAGGGAGTGCTCCCATTTCTCGGTCATTGAGGGCTTTCAACAAAGTGTCAATCTTATTGGTCATCTCGCTTTGTTTTTGTTTGAAATCGGCTTTAAACTTGGCCAAACGAGCTTCTTGAGATGCCATAAATTGAGACATCAATCCTTCAAAGTTATCGGTACTACCATTGCTGGAAGGATTGTTGTTGAAAGTACGGTTCGAGTTGGAACCGCTTGATTGGAAACGATTAGGTGGGTTGGAAGAATTGGTTTGTTGTGCGTTTTGGTATTGTTTCCACCTAAGGTTTGGGTGATTTTTCCATGAGGGGTTGTATGAATCACCGTAGCGGTTTGGCTCGGGTTTGAAAGTGTACCACTTGTCTCCTGCTCCGTCGGTACGCGAGGATGCGTAGTCCGCAAAAGCTTGTTCAGGGAGTTCCATGCAATCACGAGTGTCGTGGGGACCACTACATAATTCACATGAAGAAGTGATTTTGTTCACTTGGCTTGAAGGTTTAGGAGCCTCGTAGGATTTCATAAGAAACTTGATTTGGTCTTCAAGTTCTATGATCCTACGGTCGGAAGTGCTTGAATTGTTCGAAGGCAAAGATATTGCCTTGACCGTTTTATTCAAATCACGGGGATCACTCCAACTTTCGTTGTCATAAAGAGCAAGATCTTCTAGGAGAGCCCATGATTGTTCCGCACTTAGATCACGCAGCTTACCACCGGCCGATTTTTCAATGGTTTGCCTCGTGGAGAGATTGATATGGTCATAGAAGATTTGGACTTGGAGCCAAAGTTCTATGCCATGGTGAGGGACTTTTTGGAGTAAGTCCTTGAATCGAGTCCATGCCTCGTAGAGGGTTTCGCCTTGATGTTATTGGAACATCAAGATATCATTCCTTAGCTTGGTAGTTCTTCCTGGTGGGAAGAACTGAGAAAGGAAACGAGTGGTGAGATCATCCCAAGAGGTGATGGATCCTGCGGGTAGACGCTCTAGCCATTGACTAGCTTGGTCCCGCAGAGAGAATTGAAAGAGACGCAGTCGGGTCGTCTCTCGAGTGGCAACATCAAGGTCTATGGAATCAACGATTTTGAGAAAGTCCTTGAGATGTTGATTAGGATCTTCAGAACGAAGTCCATGGAATGCGCATCCGCTTTGCACCAACCGGATGGTGTCGGATCGCAAGGGTGTGACATTGGCTCCTTGAGTGAGCTCAATGGTGTTTCGATAGCCATGGTGGCTAGGACGGGAGTAGTCTCCTAAGGTACGGGCTCTAGGAGGTGGATGTCGGATGGTAATGGTTACGAACAAAGAAACGAAGAAAAAAGATAGACTAAAGAAAACCTAGAAAAATAAAATAAAAATCTCACTAGAAAGGAATCTAGTGAGTAGACCTAATAAAATAAAAATTCAACCTAAACAATAACTATTCCCCGGCAGCGGCGCCAAAAACTTGATGCGTGGTTTTGCAACCTTACAACAGGTTTTACCTCTCGAGGGATCTCAAGAGGCTTACAACCCCACCAGGCAGTGTACCTGACCGATGTAGTATAGTGTAGTGGTAAGTACGGGGGATTGATCGTTCTCCACAGGGAATAGTGTCGTTAGGATTGAAAAAACTACTCTAATAGGTCTAAGGGTGAGGGAAGATTCTTTTTTTGTATTTTTATAATTTTTTATGAAAGCAAGTAAAATCTCGGGTTTGAAGGAGTGGGCGGAATTAGTTGCTAGTCAACTAACCCAAATAACTACAAATGCAAATAAAATAAAATAACTGAAAATGAAAAGGCCGTGAAACTTATGTGGAGAGAAATTTGTTTACTTAGATTTCCTTACTCCCTAACTATCTTTTACCGGTTGATTAGTGTGTATTAATTGCGTGGATGACGGGTGTATTCCTTAATACCAATCGTGGGGTGGCGTACGTACTTCCCCAACTCTACAAGCTCCTACTTCACTCCTATGTCGAGCCGGCTAAGAAGCTCCTAACATGGGATCACTAGAATTCGCTCATGCATTAAATACAACCATAAAAACCTAGTACGCATTGGTTCATGTTTCTTAAGACGTTCAAGCAAGTTACCGTATAGGAAGTTAGCCAGTTTTCTTAAGCCTAACATCGATAAACAATCATCCAATACAATTAATAACACACTAATAACCAATAATCAATAGTTAGGTTTCATTAGATCTAAGCAAACACAAGATAAATCTAGCCTAGCATGTTAATTAAAAGACAAGAACAAGATATAATCAAACAACACATAGAAATATTGATTGATTAAATGATTACTTATCTTCAATTAAACATGGGAGATCCAAGGGTATGAAAACCCTTAAAAATGGCAGAAATTCGTCTTAGGGTTTCTCCTCACAAAGTTGCACACTAATGACTAAAAATTGCAAAACTATATATAGAGTTTAAGGGCTGACGGCGTCACGTTGTAGATCTTGACGCCGTCACCTCGCCGTGTCTAGGGTTCCCGGATGGCCTTCTTGACGCCGTCCCTCTTTAGTGCTCCAAAATCCGCTCTGGCTTATCAAGGCTTGACGCCGTCAGAAATGAGCTTGACGCCGTCTCTCTTTAGCTTAAACCGTGATGGCCTTGATCACCTTAAAGGGTGACGCCGTCAGACTTTCCATTGTAAAATTCTCTGGCTTATCATGTGTATTTTTCATATCCACCTTTTTTGCCAAGCCATGACGCCGTCAGGAACAATACCTGACGCCGTCAAAGGTACTTTTCCAGCCGATTTTGAGACTTTGTCGTTTTCTTCACTTTTATGCTCCAAAAACGTCCAAAATGCTTCCTTTTCCAGATTTCCTCTCCAAAGTACCTAAAATGACAAAAGGAACGATTTAGGGCAATATTTGATCAAATAAATACGATTTAGGGCTTAAATGACCCCCTAAAAGCGGTACACTTTTCGCTTCATCAGATTCCTGCTAGCAGTGTTAGTTTCTGCCGGTCATGGTTCCTGCTGGTAGCATTGTTTAGTTTCTGCTGGCAGTGTTTGTTACTGCTGGTCATGGCGTATTTTTTGTATGTTTGTTAGAGTTATTTTAGGAAGAGAAACATACGACATTGTGTTTTGCTGGTCATGGCGTATTTTTTTGTATGTTAGCGTTGTTTTACACCTACAGGTCGAAGTGCCATTTAAAAAAATAAAGTAGATGTACTTGTGTGAACTGTAGAGCAACCTACATGGCAAAATTGGGCAACGTTTAATCAAATTGGGCAATGTAAAAAAGATGGGCAACTTTAAATTGATGCATCGTTTTGGCTAGACAACATTTCAGTAGTTTAGTCGTCAGGCGTTCAGAAGAATATATAGGAGTGTCAGATATGCCTAACTACTGTAATAGTTGGAGTATTCTTAGAAGATTGGTATGTAGTGCTGCAGTGTATTTTGTATGGCTGGAAAGAAATAGGAGAATGTTCAAGAATGAAAAAATAGATGATCAAATGGTATTGCAAGCAATCAAAAAAACTGTTAGACTTAAATTGATGAGCTTTCAAGTAAAAGATTCAAAGTGTGTAAAGGAGGTGGAGGAAAGATGGAGTGTAAAGTTTCAAAGAATTGAGAATAAGTAGTAGAATCTGTGAAGTATCAGCATGTTTTATTCCAAAACTTTTATACCAAATACTGTATAAAGATTTATAAAAATACTGTATAAAGATTTATAAAAATTGTTTTATTCCAAAACTTTTAGCAAAAACTGCTTAAAGCAAGACGACATTGGAGTTCAATTGGGTTTAATGAGCACAGTAGTTTGGTACCCAAAAGGTCTATTTAAGTTGCCCAAAATAGTTATGGCATAACTATTGTTGCTCTATTGTTATTTTGGTACGTCGGTTGCAAACCATGACAAACATAAACAAGTAAAAAAATACAACACAATAACAACATAACATAGTACAATTACTAAGTTTTCTGCTGAAATGATAAACCACAACGATGACTAAATAGTAGCCAATAATTTGAAGGTTACATGTTAACGAACGTCTTCCATTGATGACAGTAACAAGGTTCCTAAGGCGAATGACACTAGACTTCGAAGCCATACTGAAAACATGTCAAACGACGACGCTGGATCCATAACTTCATACCTTCTCAAACCGGAGGTAAACCTGTTCACATAAATGTATGAAATTAGTGTTAACGTTTTAACATGTGTAAGTGTACTAGACAATATTTGTGAGTGTCAGTATATAATACAAATGCAATTGAATGATAGCTTAAAATGTAAACGTACTATACAACGCACGGTCTGGGAGGTTTGCCAGAAGAAGAGATTCTTTGTAAGGAGCGATGTAGAATGAACCAGCATTTCCTTCAATTCCCAAACTAACAAACTGTCCAACCTGATGATCGTAGACAAAAATTGTGTTACCCAAAATGTTTCCGACATTGCCTTCCACTATTGGAGCTTGCCTACTTGTAAAGCCAATCAGCCTAATCGCCATGGGGGTAGGGATGCAGAATAGATTTGAAAATCGTGTTACGGATGCACCATCCACCTCCAAAAGCCATGCGCTGAACAGTGGGACCTCAGAATTCATGATCATACCAGAAAGCACAAGAGAGTTTCCTAGCTCGTGAACAGAAAAAGAAACTGGCATTACCACTTTCAAAAGAGAAGGTATCTCTATGACGTGAAATTGGCGGGTAATCATATCAAAAGAAATCAAAGTGTAATCCTTGTAGGGACCCCCCTTTGCACTATGTAACCTTTCAGTGCCACCCCAATAGATAAAACGACCCACAACTGCCTGACTTTTTCTTTTCAATCTTATTAGGGGACGTGGCAAGTCAAAATCTTGGACACGTGACCAGGTCTTAGTGTTCAATGAAAAGACTGACACATACCAAAAACCAGTTTTGAAAACAGGATAAGATACCTTGACAATTGTCGGGTCTAGAGTGTCCAGACGAACACCAAAACCGAAAGCAATCTTTGAACATTCTATTTGGTTATTGTAAAAAGGGATGAATATGCAAACAAATTTTCTTATGGATGGGTTCCAAAGAACAGCTATCATGTTAGTACCATACATAAAGCACGTAAGGCCGCTAGAAGTGCCTAAAGGCATCATAGATGCAAGGTTTAGATGTGAATCATATAGAGAAATGGTTAAATTTTTAGCTACAGATGTCATAAAACCTGTATGACCCTGATCAAATGTTAGATTATAAAGACACTCATCATTGGGACGAGCACCGTATGAAGTGATGAAGATTTGTGAATCTATGATTTCCTTCCATATCTTTGAAACACTACGTATCTGGAGTATACCTTTAACTGGTACCCTATTCAAGATATCTATTTGAACATCCAAAGGTATGTTGTCAGACATAGTTTAAATAGTTTGGAGGAAATGGGTGGGCTATAGGTAGGATGTATAAAGTTGTTGTGTATGAGAAGGCAATGGCTAAAATGACACACATATATATTTGTCTCATTGATTATGATTGCAACTGTTAAGTGGCATTAAATTAATAATTTTAAAGTAGATGTACGAGTGTGTACTGTTGCGCAACCTAAATGGCATATTTAAAAAGATGGGCAACTTTAGAAAATAATTAAAAAAAAAAAAAAAAAAAAAAAAAAAAAAAAACGGGAATTTTTAAAACATGGGCAACTTAAAAAGATTCTGCTGCTTCTAAAACTTTTTACAAATTTTCACGTTGTTTTGCAAATTTTTGTAATCCTGCTGCTTGGTTTGAAAGTTAAGGGACTGTTTTGTAACTTGGCGCCAATATAACCCGAATTAGAATCCGAACGGTAATAAATCACAATTGGATCACACAATTCACTTTGTGCGCACAAATTTCACTTTAATACAAACCCTAACACACCTGTTATCATCTGATTGTCGGTACCCCCAAATTGAAAACCCTAATAAACAATGGCGGAAAGGAAATACTCAAGCAGCCACAATCAGGTTGCATTTCTTCAAAAGGTCCCAGGAGCTGAAGCATTTGCTGACGTTATTGACTTTCTTAATGCTACTCACCTTAGGTATGCATTAACAGAAAATCCCACTATATACAATTCCCATATGGACCAGTTCTGGTCCACTGTTAGGACCCAAACAACAAAAAATGGTGAACAGCAATTAATGGCTATGGTAGATGGCAAACGGATAATTATTTCTGAATCATATGTAAGAAAAGCTCTTAACTTTTTAGATGAAGAAGTGATAATTTGCCTTGAAAATGATGTCATTTTTAAAGAACTTGAGAATATGGGTTATGAGAAGAAAAAGGATGTTTTAACGTTTTATAAACCTCTTCTCTGCCCACACTGGAAATTTCTTATTCACACCATTCTCCATTGTCTGAGTCCTAAAACTACATCGTGGAATGAGTTCAGTTCAAGGCAAGCATCTGCTATTATTTTTCTGGCCACAGGAAAACCCTTTAATTTTTCGGCTATGGTAATGGATGGCTTCAAAAATAATGTTTCAGGAGAAGATTACATTTACCCTAGGTTTTTGTAATTGATTGTGAATAAGCAACTATCAAAGCCTAAGATTCATAAAAGGCCCTACAGAACTCCTATGCTTAAAAGGAAATTATTTTCTTATTTGAAAAAAAGTGGAAAAGGCTTCTCTGGGACTATTACTCCATTGTTCCCACATATGTTGCAATTGGCTGCCACTCAGGGTCAATGTGCTGAAATCACAACACCTACACATCCCACACCCACCTCTGAACACTCATCATCTCACCCTCATAATACCCAAACACCTAGGATTTCACTGAATAAGAACACAGATTTTCATCAGACCAGTGTTAGGATAGATGCAGATGAGGCTGCCACAGGTGTGGGAGGTAGAATGATGGAAGGGGATAACACTACTGATCCTAGCTTAGTAGGTGGGCAGGTAAGTGTTAACATAAGTAAGACCCTGAGCATGGCAACACCAACTGTGCAAGGTTCTCATGAACCTGAATCAAATGATGAAAATCCCAGTCAAATGGCAAAAATGGGGAGCTCAGGTGATCAACCCAGGTTTCATACTGACTTTGAACCCAATGATTCAACTGTCAGGGAAGGTAATACATCCAGACGTGATGAGGGTAGGAATGCAACTGAGGAATTGAGGGACACCCAAAATGTACAAGATGACAATTCCAGCGATCAGCCTGACGGGGCAGATAAGACTAGCCTTATGGAGGAATACATGACAAGATGTAGGACACTAGAATCACAAGTTCTTGATCTCACACAAACAGTCAAACAAATGAAGATGAGAATTAACCTTTTGAAGGGAAGGCAAAGGTCTAGAACAAGGGTATTCAAAAGGCTCAAGAAGGCTGGAACGGCACATAGGGTGAGCTCTCCTGAAGGTTGTCCTAGCAATGAGGGAAATGATCAGGTTGATATGGATGTGGATAGTGGTGTTGGGGCTAATCTAAATACTTCAAATGCTGACCAGTTGGTTAAAGATTCTACTGATGAGGTAATTAAACCTGCTGCTAGTACTAGAGATCCTAGTCCTAAGTTTGAACCTTCTACTGCTGAAGATGATGATGTTAGCTTGGCTCAGGTGGTCGTCCCACTAAATACTAGCAAATCATCAACACCAAAACAATCAACACCAACACCAGAATCACAATCACAAACACAACCTAAATCAGCAGCTGAACAACAACCTCAACCACAACTCCAACCAACAACTAATCAGACAAATCCGTCACCGACACTTCCTACAGCTCCCGACAAAGGAGTTACCATAAGAGAACCTACTGCTGAACAGAAATCATCATCACCACAACAACAACATCCATCACCACAACCAAAACAATATGAACCTCAACATCAACCAAAATCAATATCACAAACTCAACCTATAACATCAAAACAAACAACTGCATCTACAACAAAACAACCAACTACAAAACCTGCAATTCCAAGGGTTCCTGTCAAGTGCGTAAGTGTAACTATTAGAGAACCCACTCCATATACGAAACCCACACAACCACCTACATACACTGTGGAAGCCAAAGGAAAGATGATGGAAGAGTTAGAAAATGCTCATGATTCTGCATATGTCCCATATCATCGTTGGCCAAAAGAAATTCAAGCAATACATCCAGAACGGGCTAAGTTTGAAGAAAGGTTCAATTCTAGGGATGATGTAAAGGGTAAGTCTAGAATTGGTGTCAAAGGATCTGGGAAAGGCAAAGAAATGATGGTGGAAGAGTCTGAAAAGGCACATGGTCATCTTTCGGCAGAAGAGATTAAGGATAAACCTGATGCAGACCAGGCTAACAAACCTAATGCTGAAGAAGTGGAGGTGGATAAGAAAAGTAAAGAAAAAGAGTCAAAGGCTAAGTCTACAATTGGTGTGAAAAGAACTGGGAGAAGAATGAAAACGATGGCCAGAAGGAAGAAAAGAACTAGGCGAGTGGTAGTGAGTAGTTCAGAAGGCATTGATCAAACAGGGTATAAAAAGAAAGAGACGGTTGATTTACAACTGGTGACCCAGGTTGTGTCTGATGATGATGACCTGTTTGAGGATACTGCTCCTTCGGCAGTTAAATCTCCGGTTATTGGATGGAAAGCTGGTTATGATGGGAAAGTTCCTTGGTTTGAGATACGCAGAGTTGCTGGAAGAATGCAAAGGTTTAAAACAATTCCTCAAATGCTTAAACACATTGACAGAAAGGATTTGGTAAACCTGTCGGCATTAATGAAGAACAAGTATGGAAATGGAAAACCAACAGATGAGCTTGATAGAGTGCTTTGCGGATATCTGACGACCATGTTTCAAGCTTTTGTCCAAGATAGTATGTTTGTACAAAAGGGTACAAGTACGTAGTGTTTGTTAAGTTGATTACCTTGAAGGTTTTTGTAACCCTGTTACTTCCACCATAACCGTATACATATATTGAAGTGTTTGTTGACATAATTCGTTTGTTTACATAGTCTTCTTCTTACCATTGAACGATACATTCCGCATAGTGTTTAATATTGTGTCAATTCGATAACAGTTTGTTAGGAATTATTAGAATAATGTTTATTTTCATTGCTGCTGTTAGTGTAGTTTGATTCCTGCTGGCAGTGTTAGTTTTTGCCGGTCATGGTTCCTGCTGGTAGCATTGTTTAGTTTCTGCTGGCAGTGTTTGTTACTGCTGGTCATGGCGTATTTTTTGTATGTTTGTTAGAGTTATTTTAGGAAGAGAAACATACGACATTGTGTTTTGCATCCAATTCCAAAGAAAATAGTTAATACAAGATCCATAGAGGATCAAAGTCTTTTAGTCATTGTCTTCTTCAACTCTTGTGTTTAGTTTCCGCATAAGCACAAGTTTATTATACAGAGATTCTCATAGTAGTTGGCTTGTGTTTAAATAAGCTATGTACAAGTTCTTTTGGCTCAAAGATCTATCAAGACGCACGATCCTACACAGTTTCTATACATATTGTTTTACATTCAAATCTAAGATAATTAACAAAGATCTATCAAGGGCTCATCTGGGATCAACACCAAATCACAAAGTTTTTTCTTGAATTAAACTATCTTCTTCCTCATAGCTTGACACTGATCATAGATTCTTTGTAGTAAATCCTTAACCACATCCGATTGTTGTTCACACCTGAGTTTTGAGGTAAGCATCACCCTTAAGACTTCAAAACTCAGTGGATATTCCAATTCATCTAACATGAAGATATATACTCCACTCTGTGTTGACAGATGATGCACATTGCAGGAACTATAAAACTCCCATGTCAGATATTGATGCAGTTGGTGAAATGCACTGATGTAGTAGGTGCTTGTATGTAGCATGAAATGCACGGGTGAATCCTACTGCTGGTGAAATTGAAGCTGCTGCTGCTCCTACCTTATTCAAATTGTTGGGTTACATGTTATTGACCGGTTACAAACAACAACGATTACTAGATAATAGTAAATTGTATTTTGGGTTACAGATTTATAAATCAAGTCTACTACCTTTCAAATACCATTAAACATTGTTTATTAACTCCTTGTACTTCCAGAAGTATTGAAGCATCCACTCACGGTATGCTACCGCTGTTTGAAGCGGTTCATCTACTTCCAGTGGTTGGTTGCGGCACAATCTGTATAAAATAATACATACCCATACACCGCAATCACCATATACGTCTGCTTGTTTCGGGACTGCAGGACACTGGTATGTTATTTTATATTCCTCGGCTGATATGCCCTTGCTCGCCAATATACCCTGCTGATCCAGATACATGGTAAGTTGTTTTGGCAAAATTCTTTTCAAAGTTCTCCACCACCGTGCACCATTGCCGTGTACGAACCCAAGAGTGTCATAAAATGAAACAACACCACTACGTAGGTGAAGCTGAGCGAGACACCAGTGTTTATCAGGTTCATTCACGGGAAAATAAACCTAATATAGACAAACAAATGTACATATTATTATGCATACAGTTAAAATTATATTTAAAAAGGATTGTGGTAAACTAACCTTTTCAACATCTCGCCAAGCCACAGGGTAGCTTGTTCCATCTGAATAATGACTATACATCTGACCAGCCAAGATATGTCGGGCGAACAGAGAACCTGCCAAGGTCCAATCTGCATTGCTTGGTCTAAGAGACCACATAAGGTCAAACCATATATCCAAGTGCTGTGTACACAAAACAAAAATTATAAAACTTATAGTGGTTACTCAATCAAAAGTATATACAAATGTATATGACCAGATAGTGATGATGGTTCCTTACATAGTCATACAGCCAACCGCCTTTACAATCTTCAATACATGCCAACGCTAGCCAAAAATTCATATCAGAAACAATGTTACGACCGCCCCATGGAAACTTAAAGCTTTTTGGTTTTTTTTGCTTTAAATAAACACGAAGCGAATCAGGCAGAGACACCTTGTCCTTTTTCAATTTGGGATGTCGAGTCAGATCCTAAAATAAACAAATAAATGATTAACAATTAACGAATCATAATATTGTTAATTTAAGAATAACAAATCAGACTACCTCTACAAAAGGATCTGGGTTGGCCGAATAGAACTCAGTAATTGACCGAGTTCTTGGGTTTCCAGATACGTCCTGAAAAGACACATACCATATATTAGCATAGGCCAACCAAATATTGATTTCAGTATCAATGTTTTACGGTGCTTTACATCTATAATGACTATAGTCTCAATCAACTTCTTTCTGCAAGTAGTTGCTCTTGTCAGTCGTGCGGGTTGGACGTTGTATGAATTCGGAGATCCTAAAAACTTATCATGCTTTGATTTAAAGGCTTTAGCCACTAGAGCAACTTTAGCCGCCTTTTTTTTCTTTTTGATTGTCTTCCTTTTGCGTTCAGAAAAAACGGAGTCCAAGCAAGGTTTGTCATTGGGACCGACCACATTTGCATACCCTTGGTTGGTGAGTGTTTGTTGAAATGGTGTTATTTGATCTTGCTGCATAGCATAGGTTGTAATTAACACCGACCACAAGACATAGAAAGGAACAATTATTAACCTTTTTAAAATTAAAGTAAACCATGTACCTCAACATATGTCTGCAATGGGGTTGTTTGTTCTTTATGCTCGCAAATAGCATTTGCATTCTCAACACCCTTACCATTTTCATTATCTAACGGTACTTCTTCTAACGAAACACTAGTGACATCCGCTTCGTCGTTTACATAATTCATGACATCATCATACACCACCGGATGATCCTGGTACAATAAAGATGTATAAATAAATAGGCAAATAAGGAAGCTTGTATGTTGCGAAAGTATTTTTTCAAGATAACATACATCAACGTAGACGAAGGATGTTGTTTGATTAGTGTCCTTCTCATGGAATGCCACAACTTGATTCGCAGGTTGATGATGATCAAGAGCAGGGAAGTCAGGGGTAACCCCTAATTCACATGCTTTTACAAGAACGACCATCCCACCCACCTGAGATTCGTTGTAGCCTTGCTGCCCAACATCAATGTCAATTTCCATGTGATGGGCTGCAACACTGGTCGTAACACCAGTATCAGCTTCACAAGCTAATGACGTGGCCTGTAGTTGACGAAATAATACAACATTTAATGAATTAAATGTACGATTAAAGGGTAAACATTAACGGGGAAATGAGATGCTTATAAACGTATGCCAAAAAAAGACAAAGTAAAAGTAAACCTTTAAGCAAACAGGATTGTCAACTTCCATTGGATGAGCATGATCGACATCATCATCAGCATGATCATCATCAACATCTCGGCCCGTAACACCATTATCAACATCATCTTCACAACGTGATGACGGGGTCTGTAGTTGACAAAATGATATAAGTGTAATACTTAACGAGGAATTGATCTTCGTATAAAGTTAGGAGAATAAAACATATAAGGTGAATACAAACCATGTAAATATCAGGGTTGACATCAGACTTGACTGGAAAATCTGGATCATCGGTGTTTTCGTTAAAAACTGTCTCTAACTCTGAAAATTTTGTTTTCACCTTCTGAAACAGCTCGCGAATGTCTTGTTTAGGGACAAACGCTATGTGCTTCGCTATCAACGAAATATCATTTTGCAAATCAAATATCTTGCCCAATATAGGATTTGTTCCAAAAATCTTTTCATCTTGCCCTTCGCCTGATTGGACACCATTTGCGTTTTCAACATCATTTTTATCTAAAGTTTCTAAACTTGGTGCTTCATGTTCATCGTCTGCGCTACCAGCTTGTTGGTGATCCTCTGATCTACGAAGTTGGTTGTGATCGTCTGCGGTATCAAGTTGGCGGTCATCCTCTGCGCTAGCAGGTTGGTGATCATCCTCTGCGCTATCAGGTTGTTGGTCTTCCTCTGCACTTGACAGGTCTGAATCAGACAAACCCTTTATAAAGGGGATGCTGGCAATACACCACGGTTGTCTCAATTCGCGTTTGGTTGCATAAAGTGCCTTAATAGGAACTGACTCCTAAAAAAACAAATAGTAAATAACTTTGTATGTGAACAAATTTAAATAAGGGTCCAACAAATTAGCCTTCAAAGATAGTGCGGTGCTTACCGGTCCAAATAGTGTTATAGGGTCTGATCTTCGCAACTTTTGACATTTAGACCAAGCAAGACCTCGTGGAATGACGTTCGTGTCTTTCGCCCACCAGTTGCCGCTTTTAGGAAATGTCTCCAAAATCCATATCTGAACTATGTGGTTGTTTAAAATGTATATAATGTGGAAAAGAAAAATGTTCAAACTGCAAGTTATTACCGTGTTCAAAATTATATATTCAATATATATCTAATACAAAAAACCTAGTAATGGATAGAAAACAGATACAAACATTTTGTACACCGGATACATATATATATAACAATAGTATTGAACTTTAGTACAGAGTAGAAAGTATGGCATACCTTGAAAGCCCAAGCAAAACCGTATAGATTGTATGTCGCATTATAATATGGGTTTTTTTCCAACTTCTCCAAATGAACTGGTCTGTGTCTCTCAACAACATTCACAGTCCTTTGATAAAATTTATGCCACATGTATTCACCCCAGGGAAAAACGTTCCAAGCATCAAAGTCCTCCACCAAAGACAGTATATGATTAGGGATACAATTCCTTTCTTCAATACCCATAAACACCAACATAGCAACTATCAAAAGACACAACCTAATAGCATCCTCATCCGAAAGAGCTAAGAACCTATTTGGATCTTTAACTAGTTTCAAACAATCACTGCCATATACAGATTTTATACCATCTGTCTTTTTTTTCTGGAAATACGCGGTCACGAAATGCATTTGCTTTATTTTCATTTTTACAAACTTTCCCAAATCGAAACCCTGTTATTAAACAAAATTCCTTACGCCCGAACTCTAACAAATCATCCCCAATTTTGAACTGCAATGGTGGGGAATCGGACGATATGTTAGAAACTTTTACCTGATGTTGTAAAACAAAATGCATCAAAGGGCAGTCATTATCGCAAAACCGAATATCCAACCACGGACCAAAGACTGTGTTTCTAAACAACCTTTCCCGCTTTTTATCCTTCGACAAAATATCTTTGATTTCTGTAAGCAACTTCACTGTAGATCGAACAACGATTTTACAATGGTACAACCGAATCGGCATATCGAATTACAGGGTGTTAAGGAATTATGATTTGTTAGTTGTGTGATGCTTTGCCTATGGAAAAGAAGCTGTTTGTGTATTGATGTGTATTCTGTAATGAATTGTAATCGAATTATCGAATTACAGGCTAATATCTATAAAAAAAACTGCCTAATTTTTATGCATGTAAAATGACCAAAATATCCTTTTGTTCATGTATTTGTTGCCCAAAAATCAAAAGTTGCCCAAAAAACAATACGTCCCATGTACATCGTAGCAACAGTAGCAGAGGTATTTTGGTGGGTGACGTGGCATCCTGTGGTCCGTCGGATCGGTTGCCCTGGTCTAAGGGGAGAATTTTGCAAAACCGGGGCGGATAGTCTTAGCACTTGGGCAACCGGGGCATTTTAGTAATTATCCCTTTTCATTATAACTCTTAATTAACACCTGAAACTCTAATGACTTACCCAGGCACTACCAGCAACATCAAGAACGACATCAAAGAAGGTCTGAACTCAACCATCAACAACAATGAAGGTATGAACCCTACCCAATATTTTTCTATCTTCTTTGTTGTTATAACTAGTGTCCTTGTATTAGGGAGGTTTTTTTTTTTTTTTTTTTTTTTTTTTTTTTTTTAATTAAATTTCTACCTACTTTTTACGTGTCTCTTCAATTATTTCACTGTTTATTAAATCTGAGTCATTAAAAGATAATTTGTGTGTCATTCGAATTCTTTCGTAAGATCTAGAACCGGCTTTTAGGTATAATCGTATATCGATCACAAACTTGCTTATTATATATTGTATGTAGACGATGTCAATTTATTAATTGATAGTACATAACCTTTTGCATAGTCAACTTACTATTTCATACAAATACACATCTAAGTTAAGCATGTATAGTTTATTCTTCATTAGAATTGTTAATACCTATATAAATGGCGTGTATTTGGTTACGTTGATGTTTTCTTCATCGAATCATGTTACCATTTCATGTTTCACTTTTAAGTTTTATAAGTAAAGGAAAATGTCAATTATTTTTAGTAAACATTCTAGAGTTCTAAGATTACATTTGACTACATTATCTCATTTAGCATATCAATTATTGAATAGCATATCCTTTTTTCATATGTAAGTAATAATCGTGGGTGGTTCAAGGGTAAATTGCTTAAAGCACTTGGGATTGCAACCTAACGACCAGATATATATGACCCATTTGTGAAATCAAATTGCATAGTAATTGATGCAAAATATAATAACGTAAGAACTACTTTTAGTAACGTAAGAACTACTTTTAGTACTCATTCCGTCTTAAAAAAAGTGTTTAAATACATATATTTTTATGTTAGTATACATAATTACAACAGTATTAAAAACATGGGTCTTATGGTTTTTATTAGTTGTGTCATTGTGTGAGCACGTGAATTTTTTAAATAATTAATTTAAAATAGATTAATATCATTTCAAATTAAAGTCACACATGTGTTGATTATATTTGAGAATAAATTAATAAGTGGGAATTCGATTGATTATTTTAGAATTACTCTTTAAGTCATATTTTTTTTATTTACAAAAATAAACCTTTTTTTTATTTATACTTCTAATTTCTGATTCATGTCTCCTCATGCATACATGATAAAAGTGATCATACATAAAACATTCAATAAAAATAAAGAACACGTAAGTATAATCCATACAGGAATACAAACTTAATTTGTTTTCCTAACTGACAAGCTAACAATTTTGTCATGTCAAACATATATTTCACGATAATAATCACTTTTTGTCACATGCCATGTTTATATGCTTAAGGATTAAGTTAACCCCGTGTATGCTTATTTACATCCATCGTTCTGTTATAGATCATGTTAGAGTACTTGTCGCCTACAATGGAAAATGGAGATGGGACGGAGAAAAGTGGTTGTTCGAGAATTCCGAGGGTTTTATAATGGACGTGTATAAGTATGTAACGTTATCGCAGATAACTAACATCCTATACGCAGGTCTCAACGTTGATCAAAGTTCTTATCGTTTAAAGTTGGAGGTTCATTACAGAGGTGGATCTCCTTGGTTTCCTATTATTGAAATTAAAGATGATCAAGATCTCTCGCTGTTCATCTCAGAATATTGGAAAACAAATCTTCCTTTATGTGTCACACGTGTGGCAAAAGTTACGGTCGTTGAAAGAGCTGAACATGGGCGCCAAGGTAGCTCTCCGTGTAATTCCTTAATCAAAACAAACGTAGATCCTAATATCCTATGATATGTTCAATGCTCATGGGTTGTAAAATACATTCACTAAGAATATAGGTGGGGATGATATAGAACCAAAGTCAAAAACTATTTTTTGATAAACAAAATATGCTGATAAAATCTAAAACATTTCATAAGTTAAAGATTAAAATAATATAAAGTCAGGTGAAAAAGTTTAAATTCTTTTTACGTCTATTAAAACGAGGTCAAACAAAATATGCTGATATAAAGTCACGTGAATTTGATTAATATTTTATAAAAATGTCTGTACAGATGACAAAGCAGAGAAAAGACTAATCAATGCTATTAGGGAGGGTGATTTGGTGAAAGCCCGAGAAATCGTTAATACAGAGGAAGTTACATGGACTTCTAAACTAAATGATGTTGGCTATACAGCACTCCACTATGCTGTCGGTAGATATAGAAATAATGAGTTTTTGAGGGAAATCCTAATGGGGATAAACAGCGAGGAACTTCTAACCATTGTAGATATTTATGGAGGGACCCCAGCGCACCATGTGTTAGGTTTTATGGATTAATATTAATATGTTTATGTCCGGTTTCGAACCCGAGACTCGGGATTGCACACAATAACGTGAGAGTTCCAATGGATGAATAAATTAAATATGTTTATGTATTTTATTTATTCATTTCACTAACAAATACTTAACGACAGTTAGTATTTAACGGAGTTAGAGATAACGACCGTTAAAGGACTAAATATGAAAAGAAGGATCTAGAAACCCATATATGGGTTGGATCGGCTGGAAACCAACTTGGGTTGGGTTTGGCCGGTTTTGAGGAAGAGTAGGGAGCAAGTTTGGTGCCCTAGGGTTAGCCTATAAATACAATTCATTGTGTTTAGGGTTTTACTAATCTTGAATCCCTAATCTTGCCAAACTTCTCTTCTTTCTCCCTCTTGCTAGAAGCTAGTCGACATTTTTATTTCCACTAGGAAATTCGGCTCAAGCTAATAGCAATAAAGTGTTTGGTTGTTAGTGATCTTGAACCTAGCTTATCCCATTGGAACGCTAGATTACGTGTGTACAAGAACGAGTGACTAGTTTATTTTAACTAGTGTTTTTCCCTATACTTGGATCGACATACCCTATATTTATTTAGGGTTCATACTTGTTCTTGGTGATTGCAAAAAGGTACGTGTCTATTTAGTTTTAATTAATTACTAGTTCTTGTAGATCTTCCGCTGCGTGTGCTTTGATGTTTTTATATGTTTATAGTTTTTATGATTCATATAATCCAACAGTGGCATCAAGAGCCTCGTTTAGAACTATGTAATTAATTACTAAAACCTAAAAATTGGATCTTGATTAGATACATGCTTTTAAATGTTCTAGGGTTTTAATTTGAAACCCTAATTTTCTATATATGTGGATCGATCCACATTTATTTTTTAGGGTTTATGTTAGTTTTTATTAAAAACTTGTTAGAAACCCTAGATCATGCATGGAAAATTTTTAGGGATTAATTTGTGAATACTATGTGATGTCACCAATTAATTAGATACGTACAAGATATTAACATGTTAATATGGATTTCATGATTATGTGTTAATATGGTATCCATGACAAAATCTTGCATGTTTTTTCATGGTTTGATATATGGTTCGATATATATGTATGTATTTGCTACATGTTTTGTTTAATAAATCTTTAATTGGGGAAGACCTCAATATATTAATTAATAAGTTATGTGCAATGTGGTATTAAATTAACTAAAACTTACGCGGCCAAGTTATTTGGTGTCTGTGGTCCATTGGGCACAATGAGCTCGAAAACCAATGGGAGTTTTGTTAGTTAAATACATATTTAATTACACATAGAATTAATAATAGGATTTATTGGAAAAAGGTTTGCATGTCGCTATATGATATTGTTATGATCATATATTTGTTATTATGTGTTTATTTTTTTTGTAATTACTTGATCTTTTGTGTTTATATATTATGATGGATTGCAACACATAAGAGGGTAATTTTCATAATAAAAATAAACAAGACTAATAACTATGAAACCTTTGTAGTAATTTTATTTTTTTGCCAAGTCTTATGTGCCGACAGTGGTTCGCTTCGCACGGTAATTTGCTCCCAGGCGAGACTAGCAATTAATAAATTATTACATAAAATTGTTTTAGCAAGAAAATCATATTTTTTTAGTTGATTGATTGCAACTGTACAAAAGTGGTCGAAGCGGCGGACCTATTATTGACAAACTATAAAGTGGGTTTAAGGTTGGATCACATTAAATTGTGACCTTAAAGGGGCACGGTTTTAACCAGCTTCGGCGGCTGTCGTCCCTCCGCTCGCCTGTGCGTCAATAATAGACTTACCAAGTACACCATGAAAAAGTACGAAGCATCTTAAGGCAATGTTGTAATTTTCTCAACGCCTCAATTAAAAAATTTGATGATTTGAGCTACGAATTAGTAAACGGTTTTGTTTTTGCAAACATATATGATACAAAGATGAATGCATGACATCTTTGTACATATTTTTTGATTTCACACATCAAAATTTATTACCCGTTAAATTTAAGTTATATGTCACCCAACTACAAAAAGAAACACCTAAGGTTTCATCCTACATCACTAGCAGCCAAAGCTGAATGTTGATGTTCAAAGGGTGGTCATCTAAGGGTAAAATTGAGTACTTTATTGCTAGCAGCCAAAGCTGAATGCAATAAACCGACGTCATTTTACTGTTTCTTAAGTTGGTTAACTTAATTGGGCACTTTCATTACTAGCAGCCAAAGCTGATGTAATGGAACGGCGCCAAGGCATAAAGAATTGGGGATGAAACATGCTTACATTTTGCAACTGATGTTGGCAATATAATGTAAGTCCCAAGATTTCTAGGAATTGCAATTTGACATTGGCAATTGGGTGATCCCGTACCTTGTTGAGCACTTTCATTGCTAGCAGCCAAAGTTGATGTAATGAAACGGCGTCAATTAGGATCCTAGTTTTCAGTGAAAATTAAATGGTTTTTAACCAATGGGTGTTTAATTTTCATGAAATGTTTTATTATCGAAAGTACTAACTTTTGAACTTTTTTCTGTAGAAATGGCCCAACCCGGAAACTCGTCAAACTTAACTTCCTGTTTCAAGATGATGCTTGAAAAGGAAAAACTGACTGGGACTAAGAATTTTAACGCTTGGTATCGAAATCTAAGGCTTGTTCTTAGAATTGCCAAACGTTCAGAATGTCTTACTGAGGACCTTCCTGAAGCTCCTCCTGCAAACTCGCCTAATGAAATACTTAGGCAGTACAATGAAGCCTATGACAAGCACAATGATGCGGCTTGTCTCATGCTATCGGGGATGGATGATCAACTGGTAAAACAGTTTGAGAAATATGGCCCGAAAAACATGATTGATGAACTGACACGAATGTTTCAGAAATCTCCTATGGCTGAATTGTATGATGTACTTGACAACTTGGGCAAGTGCAAGCAGGACGTGACAACACCCGTAAGTGATCATGCACTTAAAGTGAAAGGTTATCTTGACCAACTAGATGCACTTAATTGCGGGTTTGTGGAAGACGTTAAAGTTGGCCTCATCAACAAATCCCTCAATGAGGAATTATATGGTGAATTTGTGCGCAACTTTAACATGCATTGCAAGGGGAAGACATTTTCTGAATTGCATGCAATGCTTATTGAGCATGAGAAGGCACTCACAAAGAAAGCTCCTACACCTGCTGTTATGGCAATAAGAGGTGGTAGAGTAGCTAAGCCCGGTAAACCGAAACATGTGAACAAGAAAGGAAAGGGCAACGCTGACAAGGGCAAGCAGATTGTGACCTATCAGCAAAAGCCAAAGAAGCAGAATCCTCCTCCCAAGAAGGATTATCCCAAAAAGGATGCGGCTGCTTGTCACCACTGCCATACTCCTGGACACTGGAAGCGTGACTGTCCATTGTTGCTAGAGGAGTGTCGCAAAAATAAGAATGCCAAGGCTGGGCAGGGCGCCAGCACTTCAGGTATTTTTATGGTTGAATTATTTTCTTTTCCTCGTAAGCAAAATGCCTGGATATATGATACAGGATGTGGTACTCACATTTGTAATACATCGCAGGGGCTTAGAGGAGCAAAGAAGCTGAACTATGGGGAATGCTACTTGTACGTGGGAAATGGAATACGTGCAGCAGTAGAAGCCATAGGGACGTTTGAGCTAGTTTTACCTTCTGGTTTAATATTAGTTTTGAACAATTGTCATTACGCACCTTCTATTGTTAGAGGTGTCGTATCAGTTTCTTTGTTATTGGATTTGGGTTTTAAGCATACGTTTAATGATAATGGAATTTCTGTTTCTCTAAATTCTGTTTTTTACTTTAATGCTATTTCATTAAATGGTGTGTTTGAAATTGACATGGAAAACCATGTATCCAATAGAAATAATTCAATGTATAGCATCGGGAATAAGAGAGTCAAGTCTAACTTGGACTCGTCTTATTTATGGCACTGCCGTCTTGCCCACATAGGCAAGAATCGCATGGAAAAGCTGCAACACAATGGGCTTTTGAAAAATATCAATGATGATTCAGTTGATAAATGCGAATCTTGCATATCTGGGAAGATGACAAAGAAACCTTTCCATAGCAATATGGAGAAGGCTTCGGATCTACTTGGATTGATACACACGGATGTGTGTGGTCCACTTAGACATGTGTCTAAACGCGGTGCTGTCTACTTCTTGACCTTCACGGATGACTATAGTCGTTATGGTTATGTTTATTTACTTAAACATAAACATGAAGTCTTTGAGACATTCAAGGTCTTTAAAAATGAAGTAGAATTACAACTCGGAAAGAAGATTAAGGCGCTTCGATCCGATCGTGGTGGTGAGTACTTAAGCCAAGAGTTTAAGGATTATCTGGGTGAGTGTGGCATTGTGCAACAACTCACTTCTCCTTATACGCCACAACAAAATGGTGTATCTGAAAGGAGAAATCGTACTTTGTTAGATATGGTACGATCCATGTTTAATCTTACAACTCTTCCCTTATCCTTTTGGGATTATGCTCTTGAAACGGCTGTTCACGTGTTGAATAGGATTCCAACTAAGAAGGTTGATAAGACTCCATATGAAGTATGGACTGGAAAAGCTCCCAACTTTTCTTACTTAAAGGTCTGGGGTTGTGAGGCGTTTGTTAAACGTGACTCACCTGATAAACTCCAACAAAGATCTGTTAAGTGTATCTTCGTAGGATACCCTAAGGAAACGAAGGGTTACTACTTTTACTTCCCACCTGAAAAATAAGGTCATCGTGGCTAGGTACGGTGATTTTCTTGAAGATAATCTAATATCTCAAGAAATCAGTGGGAGAGCATATGATCTTGAAAGTGATCATGAAGATACGTCACCTTCTGAAGGCACTAACACACTTCCTGTGGAACCTGAAAGCTTAGGTCCTCCACCTGAAGTAGAAGTGGTACCCATCCGTAGATCTTCAAGATCTGCAAAGGCTCCAGACCGTCTATGTTTAAACATAGAGGACGAGGAATCTACCCTATTGGATCACATTGATGAGCCAACTAGTTATAAGGCTGCCATTAATAGCCCTGAAAAGGACAAATGGCAAGTAGCCATGGATGGGGAAATGCAATCCATGAAAGACAATAAAGTCTGGATTGAAGTAGACCTTCCACCCAATGCTAAGGTAGTTGGGTGTAAATGGCTCTTCAAGAAAAAGACTGACATGGATGGCAACATACACACCTACAAGGCTCGTTTGGTGGCTAAAGGCTTTACCCAAACATATGGTGTTGACTATAAGGAGACCTTTTCTCCTGTGGCCGACATTAGAGCTATTAGGATTCTTATAGCCATAGCTGCCTACTATGACTATGAGATTTGGCAAATGGATGTCAAAACCGCCTTTCTGAATGGTCGCCTAGATGAAGATATCTATATGGCGCAACCTGAGGGGTTTGTGAATCCACAATTTCCTGAGCGTGTATGCAAACTTCAAAGATCCATTTATGGATTGAAGCAAGCATCCAGGCAATGGAATAAGAAATTTGATGAGGAAATCAAGAAGTTTGGATTTACTCAAAATTCGATGAGCCATGTGTATACCACAAAGTTAGTGGGAGTAACACTACTTTTCTTGTCCTATATGTTGATGACATATTAATCATGGGAAATGATATACCAAGCCTTAATGAAGTTAAGGATTATCTTGGTAATTGCTTTGCCATGAAGGATTTAGGAGAAGCAGCGTATATTCTTGGAATCAAGATCTATAGAGACAGATCTAAACGGTTAATTGGATTAAGCCAAAGTGCTTACATGGATAAAATATTGAAGAGATTCAATATGCAAAATTCCAAGAAAGGATATTTGCCCATGCAAGTGGAACACGGCTTATGCAGCGAAATGTGTGCTTCTACACCTGAAGAGGTGGCATACATGAAGAAAGTTCCGTATGCTTCGGCAGTAGGATCTATCATGTATGCAGTTAGATGCACAAGGCCAGATGTGGCATTCGCTCAAAATTTGACCAGTCGTTATCAGCAGAATCCAGGGAAAGATCACTGGCATGCTGTAAAGAACATTCTTAAGTATTTAAGGAATACTAAAGATATGTTTCTTGTTTTCGGGGGAAATCCAGACGCATAACTGAATGTTACAGGTTTCTGCGATGCGTCCTTTCAGACTGATAAAGATGATACGAAGTCTCAGACGGGTTATGTTTTTGTCATCAATGGAGGAGCAGTAAACTAGAGCAGTAAGAAGCAGAGTATAACGGCCATGTCTGCTACAGAAGCCGAGTACATTGCTGCATCGGAGGCGGCAAAAGAAGCTGTTTGGATAAGGAAATTCATTAAGGATCTTGGAGTGATGCCTTCTATTGAATTACCTATAAATGTATATTGCGACAACTCTGCTGCAATTACATTCGCTAATGAACCTGGAGTTATGAAAGGCGCCAGACACTTTAAAAGGAAACTTCACTATATGCGAGAACAAGTGAATGATGGTGAAATAAATGTACTCAAAGTTCACACAGATGACAATCTGGCTGATCCTTTCACGAAGGCATTACCTAAGGAGACGTTTAATCGTCATGCTCAGGGTATTGGTCTTCGTTTAGCAGATAGTTTCATGTAAATCTGTTGGATTAGTATTTCGATAGGGACGTGTAAACAATTATTATTTTAATGAAATAAAGTGCGGATGACGTTTATTATCATTATTAATAGTTGTGTCCTATATTTGCATGTTTAAATCTTTGAATAAATTAATTATTCTAAATAGTCCGTTGTCAATTAATAATATGGGAATATTATTGAACTAAGAAAAATGTGAGGATTGGTAGAATGTACTGTAAAGTTAAGAGACCAATGTCACATGATATTCAATATTGAATAAATTGAATATAGGACTTATCCCAACCACATGATTATACTTTATGGATCATAGTCATTAAGTATATCATGAATATTTATCCTCTGACTTGAAATGCCAGATAATTGCCGAGGATGTAGCTCATTTTCTGTGAGATAGTCTAACGCTATCCGTAAAAGGTAGTTATAAGGGCTATTTTCAGAAATGATGCGAAGTTCGAGGGTTATGCTCGCAGTCAATAAGGGATTTGTTCCTTCAACTTTGTGTTGAAGTTTAATACTGCTTGGCCACTCGTATGATTAACAAGATGTTTGTGTGCGCACGCCCAAAGTCTATCTGGAAGACGTTCAGATGTTTTGGTAATCTTGTTCAATTATGTATAAACGAGAAACTACTGTTAATTGTGGAATGACAAGATCCATATCCAAATTAACGCGGTATTAGTAACAAAAGGATAAGTATGATGATTTAATTCATCACGTGGTTTTTTCAGGAAAACCATACTCGGATCGAGCTGGGGGCATTGGGATCTGTTAAGCTAGACTAGCCCATGTCATTAATATTATTAATAATAATCCAAGTGGGAGCTGTTAGGTTTTATGGATTAATATTAATATGTTTATGTCCGGTTTCGAACCCGAGACTCGGGATTGCACACAATAACGTGAGAGTTCCAATGGATGAATAAATTAAATATGTTTATGTATTTTATTTATTCATTTCACAAACAAATACTTAACGACAGTTAGTATTTAACGGAGTTAGAGATAACGACCGTTAAAGGACTAAATATGAAAAGAAGGATCTAGAAACCCATATATGGGTTGGATCGGCAGGAAACCAACTTGGGTTGGGTTTGGCCGGTTTTGAGGAAGAGTAGGGAGCAAGTTTGGTGCCCTAGGGTTAGCCTATAAATACAATTCATTGTGTTTAGGGTTTTACTAATCTTGAATCCCTAATCTTGCCAAACTTCTCTTCTTTCTCCCTCTTGCTAGAAGCTAGTCGACATTTTTATTTCCACTAGGAAATTCGGCTCAAGCTAATAGCATTAAAGTGTTTGGTTGTTAGTGATTCTTGAACCTATCTTATCCCATTGGAACGCTAGATTACGTGTGTACAAGAACGAGTGACTAGTTTATTTTAACTAGTGTTTTTCCCTATACTTGGATCGACATACCCTATATTTATTTAGGGTTCATACTTGTTCTTGGTGATTGCAAAAAGGTACGTGTCTATTTAGTTTTAATTAATTACTAGTTCTTGTAGATCTTCCGCTGCGTGTGCTTTGATGTTTTTATATGTTTATAGTTTTTATGATTCATATAATCCAACACCATGCTGCAGCTTTTGACAACACAGAAGCTTTGAAGATAATGTTGGAATCTAACCCAAAATGTTTATTCACCGCTAATCATATTGGTTATTTGTTTAAGCAAATGAAGAGTTATAAAGATGAATATGACTTCGATTTTGGAGACATTTATGGTCTTATCCTTTTGCATCAAGTTATTGATACAGGATTAATCGGTATGTATGCTTTGTAACCTTTTTTGTTTTTTGTTTTTTTTTTCTTCAAAATTTAGCGAAAAATGAAAATATACTGGAAATACATTGATAACAACATCTAGCTAACGTCTGAAAGTACCCAAGTTCTAACAAATACTTCTATTTGATTACAGATGTAGCATATGAGTTGATCGACGACTACCCAAGCTTGGCTACAACAATGTACAAAGACAAAACCGCATTAGAGTGTATCATCGAAAAGCCAGAGTTATTTTATAGCGGAACATCTTACGGCTTTTACCGAAGATTTCTTTACAACAGTATGTCTATTCACTAATAGTTTATAGCTTGATCCCCTAATAATCTCTTTAATTAAATATCCATTCATCATTCACCAATCAACTAGATTTTAATCCATTTAACTAATTGCGGATCATGATAAATTATCTCAAATATATACTTAAATTTTGATTCAACTGGTATAGCTTAAAATCAATTGTTGACTGGTTTATGGTCGACGCTTTATCTATTTCTAGATAACTATTTAATGCTTATATATGTATTGAAGATGTACCAACTATTGAAGATGTACCAACCGAGGATAACAACTTTGCTAGTACTGATACGGCAGACGTGGAGAACCAAGAGACACCCAAGAAGGATAAGTTTGTTACCAAGTACACGAGGAGGTGCCTCCACGACGGTATGCTATATACAAACTATGTTGTGAAAACGTAGAGGGGGGGTGAATACGTTTACCGTTTTGAAACTTAAAACTTGTTGTATCAAATTTCCACTTTGGCTAGTTCTAATATGAACACTATCTGTTGTAGTTTATGTCTACCAAGTTGTCACACAAGTATTATCACATAATCACAACACAAGCAATCACATAATGCAAATATAAAAGTAAAGAGATAAGTAAAAGAAAGCGCAAACCGAACACGATGATTTATAGTGGTTCGGTCACGGAGCTCCTCTCCGCCCTACTCCACTCCCCGAGTACCCAACTCGAGAGTTACTTCACTAGATCAACAAGCTCCCTTTCTTAGGCGGAGAAAACCTTTACACGTCGCTTACTTCCTTTTCCGGTACTAAGCTAAACACCGGGTTCTTTACAAGGGTACAACCACTCCCATCGTCGCTTATACAATTACCGACACTAAGCTACATGTCGAGTTCTTTACAAGGGTACAACCACTCCCAACACTCTTTGTATTTCAAGGACTAAAATACTAACCTCACTCTACTGATCTAAATGATACAATGATGGTTACAACAATGATCCATGACATAAGTATATCATGGATATGAATGCCTACACTATATGAACTTCCATTGATCGGAAGCCTTCAATGTATGAAGATCACAAGCTCCCTAAACTTGTTGTGATGGATCTTCATATATGCATCTTCATGGTGGATTAGTAAGTATGCTATGGATGATGACTTGTGATCTTGAGCTTGCTTCACAGGATCATAACAAGTGTATGCTTACAACATAATGAAAGTTAGTAACATTATGATCATTATGAAATGGATGATTAATGTGTGTTTCTACATGATTTACTAATGATCTAAATGTATGCAAAGGGTAGAGGGAATGTGTGTTTGAGTTGGATGAACAATGGTGTAGCAACCCGTAAAATTTCCTAGTCATTAGTGAACGTAATCTAGTATTAACACATCGTTACTGTTCACTCAACCATTTTTACGAGCCAATTTAAACTTTTTGTTTATTTCATTTCTATTTAAACATTGCTACGTTATTTATGATACGTTGGAACGAGCTCACACGCGGATCACGACGGATCAAACATATTCAATAATCACCAAACGGACCTTTAATTATATTTTTGGTCTGTTACTATTCAAGCCCATATAAAATTTCAGCCCAACTTCATTCTCTTTCTTTTATTCTCTTCGACTTAAATCTCATTTACTTGGCGTCTTTTAAATCTAATTTCGACACGCGAGATACTAATTATTTTTACATGACTCAATTTTCTATACACTCAAGATTAAAGAGTGATAAATCTCACATTTTATTTTGAATATTTGATTCATGAACAAGACCTAAAGTAAACCTCATTCGGGCACATATACCATATAATCTATACTACTTTTTACTTTAATCTTAAGAGCTATATTATATATACTAAAATAAAATGCACCAATTGATTTAACAAATATTATCCTATTAGAACTACAAGATCGAATATCACATGTATCTCTGACAAGGAGTGAATCCATATTTTAATATTGGCTAAATACATGCATGCGTGTTTATATATATAAATACGACAACTTCACATGCAAACTTATCAATTCGAATCTTTCTATCTGACACCATATTTCAATAATTGCTACTTGCATATTCATTTATAATAGAAACCATGCACCATCTCATTTTCCTTATATATATACATGTATAATACTACACATACACAATGAGACTTTTACACTCACACTTATTGCTACTCTATCACAAAAATCCAAGCTCTTTATTTATCAGTAACGTGACACCAAAACCCACAAGAATCAAACAACAACCTTCGAATACTCAAGATGCCATAATTTTCCTCCTCGGCATATAAACAACTCGACATAGGTTCTCCTTGATTCCCTCCTCCTTTTTCTATTAAAATCCGATCGGTAATCACCCTCCTTTGTTTATTTTATACTTGTCGACCCATAGTTCCTTGATCGGTCCTACACTCGTCCACCTTTAATCTTGTAAGCCAACTGGACACACATCTCTTTTAAATACTCAGTACATTTGCTAAACAAACCACCCTTAAATTCATATTGTCTCCTTCTTCTTGGTCCTTAGCGCCGGCTAACTCAACCAAAAACCACCATCATTTAGCTTACTGACACACTCCACCATGACTTATCATCTTTCCCCCTGCTACCCTCTTACACACTCATCATGTTTCATCATTAAGCTCACTCAAACACTCAACACTTACCCCTTTTTAAAGGCCATGTATACGTTCGATTTCACTCACACAAATACCACATTACAATATTTTCTAAGTCTTTTTACTACTGCTGGAAGCCGAATATATTTGAGAAGATTACAGTTCGAACAGGTTCTAAATATTCAAGTCGAAGGAAGTAATTGGTGATATACGGTTTTGGTTATTTTATGTTTACTTGATTCTGGCCATTTCCCCACGTTAGCTTCCTCTTGATTCATCATTGTAAGTGTTGTTAAACTATTTACAATCCATCCTAATGAGTTCATAAGTCGCATGCATTTTCTTTCTTCATAATCGAACGTATCTAGTTCTACTTAATTTATACGTACAAACTTATAGTAATACATTACAAGTTATTTAGTAAAAACCTACCCATGATAAGTTGGAATTCATGTATACATTGTCACATTTCATACGTACCAATCACGTCTCTACTCTTTGTAAGCCTCCTTGAATCATTCTTAACGTATAAAAACCAACCATGCATGTTTCCTCTTCATTTTCGATTCGTATACTTTTTCTATACGTATTCATTTGAGCCTTGTTCGTATTCATTAAGTATCACATACCATGGTATGCTAGAGAATCCGTTATACATCAAAATATACATATACATACTCGTAAAAAGTCAGTTCGAGACCATAACAAGCATAATAGTAAAAACGGATCAAAATATACTTAGAAATAAAACCAAGTGTTTGGGTTATAAAAACTAGTTCGACTGACTCACTTTCTGCCTCTTTAAATTCGATTTCGTACATATAACGACCCAATATTTTTACACCTCTCGTTAGTAGACCTAGCAAATTACATGTTTCGTATTATAAGTTCGTTCTCATAAGCTCAATATAACGTTCGAATAAGCTAACAACATACTACCATCGCTAGTTCTTTCATTCTTAAAATTATTAAAAGAACACTGATCGCACATGGCAGGTCTTGTGATTTTATTATTTTTGCCAACTTAACATTTTCAGTCCCTCTAATTTGAATCAATTGACATTTTTCTTAAGAACCTTTATAAGATTTGAAACTTAAATTATATTTACAACTTCAATCCTCAAGTTTGAAACTTCGACATTTTCCACCTCAAAAAGTTTTATAAGTTTAGTAAACATATACATTTTACCACTTTACGTCTAGATAAATAGGTCCAACACATACATTTTATTTATTTACGTTTATAATTACCTGTAACAAACTTTAACGATCTAATTAACAATGGTTCACATTTATTCATATACATTTATAATTACGAATAATAAGTTTTAATGACTTAATTGACATTTCGTTCACCCACAATTCGAGGAAACAATATTTATGGAATAAATAACATAAAAACATCATGATAACATGTCTTTAAACATTTTAAGCATATCAAACTCATTCATCATCAAATCGTTATCCGTTTCACATTCATTACTCGTGTTAAACCGAACCTCTCAAACTTCACCATTAATCCAGGTCGTGTGTTGGAGCCGTTCCCGTAACTTAATTGATTTCATATTACCAGTTACTCAAGGTGAGTTTTCATAGCCCCTATTTTTATACTTTTGAACTACTTTTGGGGGAGATACATGCTCAAACTCTAATTACTTACTCGTAGAAATACATTACTTGTTTATCAAATACATGTTTCATGTTTAGCTTTATGATGCAAATCTATGTGATACTTCACTCTTTTATACTATTTATATCCTATGTGTAGACTTATTATACTGTACACTGTTATGTGTAAATCTATTCTTGTGGATTCGAATTCAAAGTCAAAGGAGAGGTATTAATAGTACTAGTATGGGACAACACCCCCACCCTTGTCCAAGATTCGAGACGTTGGGTGACACGTATTATTTGGGATGGTGGTTCCCCGCCTATGAGTCCAAAATGAATCGACCATGGGTGAATATAATCCTGAAATCTAAATCTATGAGCAGTGGGTTGTAAACACACAGGTTGCAAGTCTTGAATGGGCGGGGCTTGGAACTGAGTGGATTTACAATGCCTTTGCTGGGAAAATCTATACTTAAATGCTGTATTTTTTTAAATGACTTACAATGCCTTTGCCGTGAAATCTTTATTCAAATACTTTATTTTCAGACTAAACTCTATGAACTCACCAACCGTTGGTTGACACTTTTTAGCATGTTTATCTCAGGTTATAAGGCGATAGTGGATGCATGAATTCTAGAGTCATTTGCATATTTGAAGACTCATATCTATCTTTATCATTCGATACACTTTGAAAACTTTTATGTAATCTTTACTGGGAACTTATTGTCATAACTCTGATTTTAATAATTCGAATGATAACTTTTCAAAACGTCTCATTTAGAGGTCGTTTTCTATACCTTGATCTGTATTATGAAGTAATACCCCCTTGACATCTACTGTTCCGCTGCGGTAATTTGGGGGTGTTACAGAATGGTATCAGAGCCTTGGTTATAGAGAACTAGGTTGCATTTAGGAGCCTAGACTATAACTACTATATACGTTAAGACTCTCATCCCTATCGCCTTGCATAAGTAGAACTTTTTCGTTATTATCTATGTTGTTGGATGTTAGAGTATCGGTACTGATAGGGAAAACCTCAGAACTTGTTCGAGACATCAAAAGAGTGGAGCTCAGTGATAACTGGATATTTAACTTGGTCTTGTGACAGTTCTTGTTTGATGAGACATGAGATTAAGTTAAATAAAGGTTATCACTTAGCCGCAGAAATTTGATGAGTACACTCGAGGATTTTGAGAGATAATCTACCGACTCTTTCACCATTTAAGTAACGTCGAGATATGTGTGCTTGGTGATATGTACACGTGTGAAAGGAGGCAAGTATAATTATGGTGGCCAACATAATTATAAGTGCGTCATGACACACGTGGACATATGTAACCATGCGTACGTTAATCGACATTGACCCCTTTAGGATAAGAGCTAGTAGCGGGGTTTTTGTGAGAACGTTAAGTATAAATCGATAAATCAACGACTTCTACCTCATCTCTGACGTTCGCTAGATGTCCTTCATTGCAGAGAGGCAATGGCAACAAGGAGATCAGCTCGCAACACTAACCGAGGAAATGCCACACTAAGAGGTGGAAGGACTAGTGGACGTGGAGGTCGAGGAGGTGGCCGCGGCATTGGTAACAACGACAATAACGACGGTGGAAATCCTGATTTCTCCGCCATCATCGCTCAACAACTTCAAACCTTGCTACCTACTATTATCACCCAACTCGGCAATCACATCAACAACTCGGGAAACCACGGAAGCATAAATAACGATACCAATGGTGCAGGTGTGAATGAGACTACCACCCGCGCAACTGGATGCACATATAAGGAATTTACGGCATGTAAGCCAATGGAGTTTGATGGTAAAGGAGGTGCATTGGAGTATACCCGATGGATCGAAAAGATGGAGTCAGTGATCGACATCAGTAACTGTGGAGCGCATCAGAAGGTGAAGTATTCGGCATGCTCGCTGTCAGGAAAGGCGTTGACATGGTGGAACACACAGATTCAAGCTAGAGGCAGAGAAGCAGCTGTGGGAATGACGTGGGACGACTTCAAGGCGCTGCTGAAAGAGGAATATTGTCCGGATAATGAGATGCAGAAGCTGGAAAATGAACTCTACCATCACTCTATGATAGGAGCTGGTCATGCAGCCTACACGGATCGATTTCATGAATTAGCAAGATTAGTTCCTCATCTGGTTACCCCCGAATCGAAAAGGATTGAGAGGTACATCTATGGTCTTGTTCCCGAAATTCGTGGAACTGTGAAAGCAACTGAGCCAACTACAATTCAAAGTGCCATATTGAAGGCGGGGACTCTAACAGATGAGATGGTTAGGAATGGAGTTTTAAGGAACGGTGACAAGAGGAAAGGAACAACTGAGTCAGACAAGCAAATGGTCCCCATGATGGACAACAAGAGAGCAAGAAGTTTTATGGCCACTGGGTCTGGTCAGAAAGGGTATTCAGGTCCACATCCTAAGTGTGCTAGATGTACTTTTCATCACCCAGGATCTGTGCCCTGCCGTGAGTGTAAGAACTGCAATCAGTTGGGTCATTATGCGAATCAATGTAAAGCACCGGGAAATGCAAGCAATAGGAAGAGGGCATGCTATGAATGTAACAGCCCGGATCATCTCAGAAATGCGTGTCCCAGGTTGAATGGAACACCTGGGCAGAGGCAAGGAAATCTCGCTTTAGCCATCGAAGGAAATAACCTAAATCCTATAGCCCAGTTTGGTCCAGCTCGTGGTAGAGCTTACTACTTGGGTGACTTGGACGCAGCTAATAAATAATGGGTAAGTTTTCCATAGTCAAATAGTATTCTACCATAGATTCGTAAGCTTTTGCCTTAATACCTTAAACGTAACACATCGACTATCCGTTAGTATCTCTTAAGGGATAACGCAGACTGAATCTCGGGACGAGATTCAAAAATAAGGAGTAGGTACTGTAGCAACCCGTAAAATTTCCTAGTCATTAGTGAACGTAATCTAGTATTAACACATCGTTATTGTTCACTCAACCATTTTTACGAGCCAATTTAAACTTTTTGTTTATTTCATTTCTATTTAAACATTGCTACGTTATTTATGATACGTTGGAACGAGCTCACACGCGGATCACGACGGATCAAACATATTCAATAATCACCAAACGGACCTTTAATTATATTTTTGGTCTGTTACTATTCAAGCCCATATAAAATTTCAGCCCAACTTCATTCTCTTTCTTTTATTCTCTTCGACTTAAATCTCATTTACTTGGCGTCTTTTAAATCTAATTTCGACACGCGAGATACTAATTATTTTTACATGACTCAATTTTCTATACACTCAAGATTAAAGAGTGATAAATCTCACATTTTATTTTGAATATTTGATTCATGAACAAGACCTAAAGTAAACCTCATTCGGGCACATATACCATATAATCTATACTACTTTTTACTTTAATCTTAAGAGCTATATTATATATACTAAAATAAAATGCACCAATTGATTTAACAAATATTATCCTATTAGAACTACAAGATCGAATATCACATGTATCTCTGACAAGGAGTGAATCCATATTTTAATATTGGCTAAATACATGCATGCGTGTTTATATATATAAATACGACAACTTCACATGCAAACTTATCAATTCGAATCTTTCTATCTGACACCATATTTCAATAATTGCTACTTGCATATTCATTTATAATAGAAACCATGCACCATCTCATTTTCCTTATATATATACATGTATAATACTACACATACACAATGAGACTTTTACACTCACACTTATTGCTACTCTATCACAAAAATCCAAGCTCTTTATTTATCAGTAACGTGACACCAAAACCCACAAGAATCAAACAACAACCTTCGAATACTCAAGATGCCATAATTTTCCTCCTCGGCATATAAACAACTCGACATAGGTTCTCCTTGATTCCCTCCTCCTTTTTCTATTAAAATCCGATCGGTAATCACCCTCCTTTGTTTATTTTATACTTGTCGACCCATAGTTCCTTGATCGGTCCTACACTCGTCCACCTTTAATCTTGTAAGCCAACTGGACACACATCTCTTTTAAATACTCAGTACATTTGCTAAACAAACCACCCTTAAATTCATATTGTCTCCTTCTTCTTGGTCCTTAGCGCCGGCTAACACAACCAAAAACCACCATCATTTAGCTTACTGACACACTCCACCATGACTTATCATCTTTCCCCCTGCTACCCTCTTACACACTCATCATGTTTCATCATTAAGCTCACTCAAACACTCAACACTTACCCCTTTTTAAAGGCCATGTATACGTTCGATTTCACTCACACAAATACCACATTACAATATTTTCTAAGTCTTTTTACTACTGCTGGAAGCCGAATATATTTGAGAAGATTACAGTTCGAACAGGTTCTAAATATTCAAGTCGAAGGAAGTAATTGGTGATATACGGTTTTGGTTATTTTATGTTTACTTGATTCTGGCCATTTCCCCACGTTAGCTTCCTCTTGATTCATCATTGTAAGTGTTGTTAAACTATTTACAATCCATCCTAATGAGTTCATAAGTCGCATGCATTTTCTTTCTTCATAATCGAACGTATCTAGTTCTACTTAATTTATACGTACAAACTTATAGTAATACATTACAAGTTATTTAGTAAAAACCTACCCATGATAAGTTGGAATTCATGTATACATTGTCACATTTCATACGTACTAATCACGTCTCTACTCTTTGTAAGCCTCCTTGAATCATTCTTAACGTATAAAAACCAACCATGCATGTTTCCTCTTCATTTTCGATTCGTATACTTTTTCTATACGTATTCATTTGAGCCTTGTTCGTATTCATTAAGTATCACATACCATGGTATGCTAGAGAATCCGTTATACATCAAAATATACATATACATACTCGTAAAAAGTCAGTTCGAGACCATAACAAGCATAATAGTAAAAACGGATCAAAATATACTTAGAAATAAAACCAAGTGTTTGGGTTATAAAAAAAACTAGTTCGACTGACTCACTTTCTGCCTCTTTAAATTCGATTTCGTACATATAACGACCCAATATTTTTACACCTCTCGTTAGTAGACCTAGCAAATTACATGTTTCGTATTATAAGTTCGTTCTCATAAGCTCAATATAACGTTCGAATAAGCTAACAACATACTACCATCGCTAGTTCTTTCATTCTTAAAATTATTAAAAGAACATTGATCGCACATGGCAGGTCTTGTGATTTTATTATTTTTGCCAACTTAACATTTTCAGTCCCTCTAATTTGAATCAATTGACATTTTTCTTAAGAACCTTTATAAGATTTGAAACTTAAATTATATTTACAACTTCAATCCTCAAGTTTGAAACTTCGACATTTTCCACCTCAAAAACTTTTATAAGTTTAGTAAACATATACATTTTACCACTTTACGTCTAGATAAATAGGTCCAACACATACATTTTATTTATTTACGTTTATAATTACCTGTAACAAACTTTAACGATCTAATTAACAATGGTTCACATTTATTCATATACATTTATAATTACGAATAATAAGTTTTAATGACTTAATTGACATTTCGTTCACCCACAATTCGAGGAAACAATATTTATGGAATAAATAACATAAAAACATCATGATAACATGTCTTTAAACATTTTAAGCATATCAAACTCATTCATCATCAAATCGTTATCCGTTTCACATTCATTACTCGTGTTAAACCGAACCTCTCAAACTTCACCATTAATCCAGGTCGTGTGTTGGAGCCGTTCCCGTAACTTAATTGATTTCATATTACCAGTTACTCAAGGTGAGTTTTCATAGCCCCTATTTTTATACTTTTGAACTACTTTTGGGGGAGATACATGCTCAAACTCTAATTACTTACTCGTAGAAATACATTACTTGTTTATCAAATACATGTTTCATGTTTAGCTTTATGATGCAAATCTATGTGATACTTCACTCTTTTATACTATTTATATCCTATGTGTAGACTTATTATACTGTACACTGTTATGTGTAAATCTATTCTTGTGGATTCGAATTCAAAGTCAAAGGAGAGGTATTAATAGTACTAGTATGGGACAACACCCCCACCCTTGTCCAAGATTCGAGACGTTGGGTGACACGTATTATTTGGGATGGTGGTTCCCCGCCTATGAGTCCAAAATGAATCGACCATGGGTGAATATAATCCTGAAATCTAAATCTATGAGCAGTGGGTTGTAAACACACAGGTTGCAAGTCTTGAATGGGCGGGGCTTGGAACTGAGTGGATTTACAATGCCTTTGCTGGGAAAATCTATACTTAAATGCTGTATTTTTTTAAATGACTTACAATGCCTTTGCCGTGAAATCTTTATTCAAATACTTTATTTTCAGACTAAACTCTATGAACTCACCAACCGTTGGTTGACACTTTTTAGCATGTTTATCTCAGGTTATAAGGCGATAGTGGATGCATGAATTCTAGAGTCATTTGCATATTTGAAGACTCATATCTATCTTTATCATTCGATACACTTTGAAAACTTTTATGTAATCTTTACTGGGAACTTATTGTCATAACTCTGATTTTAATAATTCGAATGATAACTTTTCAAAACGTCTCATTTAGAGGTCGTTTTCTATACCTTGATCTGTATTATGAAGTAATACCCCCTTGACATCTACTGTTCCGCTGCGGTAATTTGGGGGTGTTACAAATGGGTAAACAATGGGCTTCTATTTATAGCCAACAAGATTTTTGCCCCGCGGATTTGAAGGATCCCTTTATTTGGATCCGCGCTTTATGTCATTTGGATCCGCGGGTGACAGCTAGCAAATCTTACTAAATCTTATGAAATCTTCAAATGTCAACTATGTAACTTGAGAATCTAAACAAGATATTATACAATCTTACAAAGATTTCACTTGTGATGTATGCCATGATGTCATGGTATTATTTAACTAATAAAGTTTCCATTTTAAGAAATAAACATGTAAACTTGTATATGTTATTCCTAGTGAACTTTGTAATGTGTATATGTATGTAATATGTATCCTAGTGATCATGTAAAATGAGGTTCTAAGTAGAATGATTAGCCTTTTTAAAATACTTAATTACCTAACCGTATTTTAAACATTCTAAATGGTTTGTTAAGAGTTTGATCATAATGCCACATAACAAACATGTACGAACCTGTGTTGTATCATACGAGGACTCGAGAGATGTTGAATGTATGTTGAGACAAGATAAGATTACAAGTAACTTGTACATTTTACGTTATGTATCAAGTTACATGTTTGTCATCAATCAAAACAAACGAGATTGCTTGCACTAGCAATCTCCTCAACGAGACTGCTTGCACTAACAATCTCCCCCTTTTTGATGATGACAAAATATGTAAACGTGATAGAAAGTAAAATGCAAAAAGTTACTTGTGTCCGTAATTACTTACTTTCTCCTTGTTTCTGTTTACACCTTTCTCCCTTTTCTCCTTGTGTCCGCAATTACTTACTTTCTCCATTTACACCTTTCTCCCCCTTTTGTCGAAGCAAAAAGGGTGTGTCCTTGGAGTCAGTCTGTAATTACTTACTTTCTCCTTGTGTCTGTTTACACCTTTCTCCCTTTTCTCCTTGTGACCGCAATTACTTACTTTCTCCGTTTACACCTTTCTCCCCCTTTTGTCGAAGCAAAAAGGGTGTGTCCTTGGAGTTAACTTCATTTCTCCCCAAAAAGGCGAGCTTGCATCATCCCTAGTGAAGTTAAATAGACTACTCCAATCTCATATGGTTGTTAGCGGATCCATGGATCAAATAAGGACTCTTTACCTACATCAAGGTTAGTGATGTACAATAAAAAGAGTATATATGAAAAATGCATGATAAATGAAAAGCAAACACCCAATGATACGTGGGTAAGCTATGTTGGACTATGTTGACCTATCTCCTCCTTTTTGTCGAAACAACAAAAAGATATGCGTAGCGGAATGCGATTTTAAGAACTTTAAAGCTCCCCCTTGATTTATACTCCCCCTAAATGGAGTGACAAGGATATGATGTATGATTATGCATGATCCTACAAAACAAATAGTTAGACTATTATATGCTCCCCCTTGATGTATACTCCTCATTGCTAGAGTACCATCGTATACGGTTCAAGGATGAGAAATGCTAAAAATGATGAGTTTAGTATATGATATACTCCCCCTCGATCTATACTCCCCGTTGCTAGGGTACCAACGTATATGATCCAAGGATGAAGAATCCTACAAAATAAAGGTTAGTATAAAACAATATTTGTCCTTGGACAAGTATGTGATATATATGATGCATCCTAAAGAATGCTTGACGAAAGCTCCCCTTGCTCTAGGGCGTCAAGATGAACCTACAAAACAAAAGATTAGTGCACTAGAAGCTATGTCTTAAGTCATATACGACCAATGTGAATAGACGATGCAATATGAGTGCTAGACTGATAATCCTCCTGATTTGAGAGCGTTAAGCAGCACCTATAAAAGAAGAAAAATAATCGATGCAAACTTCATCCTATGATGAGTATGCTATATACGTTCGAGCGTATATGATGATGAACCTACAATGAAATAGTTAGTGCAATATATTTTATCTCAAGGAAAAAAAATTATGCAAATAATCTAATCATAAACAAATTACCAATTGTGATTGTCTAATCAAAGAAAAATATGATGCAGCATACTAATTATGATATCAATCGTGATTATCTAGTAAACCATGTTATAAAGAGTGTAATCTTCTAATAAGAATTACATTTACAAGAATATATTCCTACAAAACAATGCCTATGATGAGGATATGAAGTGAAGTTAAGTTAGTGACGCTAGTGTTGGTGTTAGTTTACTAGTGATAACTTAATTGATAACTAAAGGTTGATGCAAGTAGGTTTTTCGCTAATCCATGAGGTTGATGATTAGTGAAAGAGGTGATGGAAGGTGGTGGTAATAATGAATTCAGAAACTCTTGTGTATAACAAGTGCTATAAGAGTATTGAAGACGGTTAAGGTTATGATATTATCATCTACCAAAGATGATGAGTCGTGTCATAATAAATGCTCGAATGGAAATAAGAGGAAGTGAAGACAATGATCACTTAGGAATAGAAATTCCATATGCAACAATTAGAAATACTAGATACCTATATGCGGATGAAAATGACATCATATGATGAGAGTGTTGGTTGGAACAATGTGTTGAGAATGATGGTTCTGCTTGTACTGACAATGATGTGCTTGATATGTATCAAGAATGAAAAGGATGAGATCCTATTATGGTGTTTTAGACACTGAAGATATTCTAGACAATTAAGTTGTGGGATGAAACTCCTAGATTCGTTGGTTACTAGAAGGTTGTTTGGTTTCTGAATGGTTAAAAGCTGACCAAGTACCCCACGGATTGGGCGGAACCAAGATTTTGGTTCCGTCCTTCTTATCGAAGGGTTCCGTGGGACCAAAATTGATTTGGTCATGTTTTGTCGTTTTTGATCAAACGAAGGTTCATGCTAAGGTCTATTCACTTATAACTACTAATTTGGTTTCACTAATCCTAGTCAAATTCTAAGGAGACTTAATGTATCTCATTTAAGAGGTTTGTCAAACACATGATGTGTTTTTCTTTTAATGAGATATTGGTGCAGAGCTGTGAGGTTGAGCTAATAAGGTTAGAAACACTTTGTGATTTTGTGAACTGATTTAACTAAGTGATTTGAACCTACTTGTCGGTATTTGGGAATGTAAGAAACATGAGTACATGTTCTTTAATGCGAAAAGACAATTATGTGAATGAATTTCTCTCCTCCTTAATTGGTGGACATTCAACATAATCTATGATGCATTAAATGAAGAATGAAGGTAAAGTGTTTAGGATGTTGCAGATTAATGAAAGCGATGAGCTTAGCAATGTTTTAGTGGATATTGGTTAGCATACAAAGAACTTCATCCGTGAAGTTACGTAGCTCTTCTCTATCAATGCGAGATGATCGCACGATGAGGCATGTGGTTTTCCTTATGGGAGATGTATTGTTTTAACTAAAAGATGATGGAGATAATGTTAGGAAAGCGGAAGCAACAATACGATTTGGAGAGAGGTATATTGAAAGATATCCAAACACAAATTTCAAACCTCTAAAACTTAATCCTATTAGCTTTTAAAGCTATATGCAAGAAAATGGATCCCATAAACATATTACTAATCTAAGTAGCAATAATGAGATAACAATTATGCAAAATAAGCATAACAAAGAGAAATAACAAATAATTTGTTATCAATCTACAAGACAAAAGTCTTAATGACAAAAGATGTGAATATTATAGAAATCATAACATCTCATCTACTAGACAAAAAGCTACCACATGGCATCAAGACAAATAATCATATTGTAAGATGACATGACATTGTTTTTGATATTACATTGTGAAATTGTTTTGAAGTTAGGCTTAGTTACTTAAGCATACTTACCCATTAATTAACACAATGATCTATGTATAAAATAAAATGACTTCTAAATGTTCATCATACCAAGACCACTTAGACAAAGTGCACATATGGCAAACAAATAGTGTGACAAAGAAGTGAGACTGAGATTCATGCAAACCATTATAACATTTAGGAGCATGTACCATTTAGACTATCCTACGAAAAAGCTCAATGATTGTCAACTAAAGACAAAGACTATCTAACACCATATAGTAAGTGTGAGTTAACAAGTAATACGTTAATCTTGCGAAATAGCATATAACAAAAGAATGAACATATCATACAAATCATACAGCATATAAGCATGCAGACAAAACCTTTCTAAGGTTTACACATTTGACAATGATAACATCAAGATATCAAACAAATATCATGTAATCAATACACGTATATGTAATGCAAGTGATTTTATTAATTATTCCTAAGACAAGATAATTCACCAATACATGACTTAATGAGACTCAACTATTTCTATAAAAACTAGTGTGATGAAGATGTCATGTTATACACGTAAATTTGACAAATATGTGTCGATGGATTTTAATCATTGTGTTTGGAATCTAAGATTGAATGATCTAAAGGGTGACATCCTTTAAGTTGAGTTTAAGTATGAGTTATGCAAGTGATCTAAGATCAAGACATGTGTTTGTGTGTGGTAACGGGATATGTCATGAACATTCTGAAGAAAGTTCTTTGGAACAAGAATCTAAATAAAGTTACCAACTTTAATAGGTCTTGTGTATGCTCCAGAGATGTGAATATGCACAAGGTTTGACCAAGGTTTAATGTACGCTTAAAAGGAAATAGATACGTATGGTATCTTTCAACAAGTAAGATTTAACTAGTGCTCAATAAGGAAGATAGTTCATAGAACTAGTGGATGTTTGTTTTAAGATTATTTGCCCAATGAGGTGTAATGAAATCTCTTGTAACATAACCGTTCATGTTGCAAGAAAATAATGATGCATAGGATATACATTATCCTTTTTAACAAGATGAAAAATAAACACATAATGTTTTTCCGAAACATCATGTTTTCCTAAATGAAGATATGAACACGAAGTATTTGAATTGGATAGACTTATCCTAAATAAACTAGGTTTCAATAATATGATAACTAGACAAGATAAACTTACTTGAGTTTCTTTTGTATACTCCTCAAGATTGTTATTTGGGATGTATGAGATTGGCTTTGAGATTTCATTATAACATAAGTTGTTACAATGTTGATTCAAGATTAAATGAAACAAAGTATTACCAATACTTTGATGACTTGTGGTACTACTTAATGAATGTGAGCATCATGCTCATTTGATGGTGAAGTTCTAATTCTATAGGTGGCAAGGTATTGATGAGTTGATTCAACTTGCATTTGATTTGGTATGAGTGTTGGACTAAGGGCTTTTTGAGCAATGCACTCAATGGCGTGAATTATGGTGATGAAGGAGTTTGTTGAACTTTTGGGTTTCATGAATGTTGAAGATTACAAGAATGGATACTAATTCTTGTGGTTCACTAGCGGATGAAGTGTTTGGTTATGTTTGTGAAACCTAGGGGCTGAAGGTGATGAAGACTAATTCTTATGTTCCATTGGTTGGTATAACTAGTGTGTGATGTGATCTAAAGCTTAAGGTCTGAGACGTATCACAGAAGTGAATGTGTTGGGATAATGGTGAAAGTACAAGTGTACTTAGGTGATAGGATAAGTGTTTCAACATACGTTGTTAAAAATACTTGGGAGTTGATCATTTCGGATATGCCTTTTAATGACTACAATCGTAAGTCAAATTTACTTGAATATTTCGGATGAAATACTTAAGTTATCAATCCTACTTTATTGAGATAAGACTTGATAATACATCTATAACCTAAGTGTGAGTTATGACTCGATGTAAATCTTAATCGTCTTGAAGAATGACATGTTAACCAAGTAAGGCAACATATGTGGAAACTGGACAATATCCACAGTCATGAGTTGGGTTTGTAATCTATGATATATTTGCAAACAGTGAGTTTGGATTAGTTTGGAAGTTGTCAATTTACAAATCAAGCTAGTGAATGAGTAAAGGACGGGAGGATGCAGTGTGTAATGATCACAAATACTCAGTGGTTTACCGAAAAGGTACCTTGGAGCATTTTCATGAAATTTGAAACTGTGATTAGATATGATTGTCCTATTTGGTGTTTGGTGAGATGTCCTAATCCTAATTTGAGTGAACATTAGTGATAAGAATCCTAAGAACTAGAATCAATAATCTAAGGATCTAGATTAGTTGGGAATTTTGAAAAAGTTACTGTTGACACCCACGGATCCAATCGACAACAAAGGCGGAGCCAAAGTTTGGGAGCCATGTAATCCGTGGGTTCTAGACTGGCGGATCCAAAGCTAACTCTTGACGGATCCAAAATGAGGGATCCGTCGGATCCGTTGAACAAAAGTACTAAAAACAAACAGAGAGATATGCAAAATTCGCGTTTTTCGACCAAGACCTGAAAATTCTCCTGGAACATATCTATTAGCTAATATGTAATGCAAAACTACTAATAATGTTTATTCTAACACATATACACACATAGTTTAATCCGATCATATTAACTTACCTTAAATGAGAGTTAAGCCAAACAGTGGCTTAAACCCGGAAACTTGATAACAACGCGTGTTATCATCCTGCATGACATGGTTAGTACACATAAAAGTTTTAACAACAAGATAATATTCAAAAGGCATAACAATTCAACATACCATAGTTTCAAATTGTTTGTACCAAACACTCTTTTTCAAAGTTACTACATGTTTACATATTTTAACACTAGAGCAAGAGTTTGTGCAAGACAATACTATTAAACTAGCTACACTTAGTTCAAATTTCAAAGTAAGTTATGAAAGGTTTTCACATAACATCATCCAGCAAGAATATCTAAATCTAAAAGTGAAACAAACACAGATTATCAACTTATTGCACAATATCTAGCAAATGTCCTACTATGCATAAACAAGCAATTGATAAACAAGCGAGTAAGTTTCATGGAAAGACAATTATATATTACAAATAAACAAGTACAATCACAACCATCAACAAGAAAACAACATATACGAAAGCAACTAGAATAAGTAGTCACATAGCATAGTATAAAAGAAAGTATAATTTTTGTCACTTTGCGTTTAAATATGACGATGTATGCCAAGCTTGATTTGTTACCTTTATATTACTAAATTGTTTAGTTTCAAAAGAAATCATATCAATGTTCAAAGAATACCAACTTACATTGCCTGACTCAAAAGATTAACTTACTGTGTCAAAGTGATGCTTAATATTTTGGACAGGTTGTACCTTTTGATTTGTTTTACCTATTTCAATTTAGATTCAGGCTAGTATATTATTTTTAAATGAAAGTAGACTTAATTACCTTCAAAATGATAGGTGGCGCGACTTCTACGGACTTACGGTTAATTAGTTATGAATTTTTGAAGTTTGACAAAAACTGAATACTGCACCGACGGATCTGACGGATCCTTTTAGAGGGATCCGCCCTTTATGTGATTTGGATCCGCCGAGACCTGTGACAGATTCTCCTAAACTCATATTTTGACATAGCGAAAGTGTGTGGGACTTGCTACACTTAATCTTAGGCATATATTACAAATATTAACAACATTTCTACCTATGATATTACGGAAGTGATTTTTCAACTAACTTAATGGTTATTCCAAACACTCCCTTCAGAACGGTATTTTTCGTAAATTAGTTCTGAGCACATAATTTGACACTTACAAATTCTTTTGAGAAACATTTTTCTTTTATTTTTCAAGAACACCTTCAAGCTTGTATACAAAGTGATATTTAACAACAAAATTTCAAAGTATACTTAGCTAAACATTTTTCATATTATGTTCTGCTTCAGAGGTAATTTGATACATGGATCTTACTCTATTTTAAAAACCATTTGTTTTGAAAATGAGAGCCAACCCGCTCTGATACCAATTGTGAAAACGTAGAGGGGGGGGGGTGAATACGTTTACCGTTTTGAAACTTAAAACTTGTTGTATCAAATTTCCACTTTGGCTAGTTCTAATATGAACACTATCTGTTGTAGTTTATGTCTACCAAGTTGTCACACAAGTATTATCACATAATCACAACACAAGCAATCACATAATGCAAATATAAAAGTAAAGAGATAAGTAAAAGAAAGCGCAAACCGAACACGATGATTTATAGTGGTTCGGTCACGGAGCTCCTCTCCGCCCTACTCCACTCCCCGAGTACCCAACTCGAGAGTTACTTCACTAGATCAACAAGCTCCCTTTCTTAGGCGGAGAAAACCTTTACACGTCGCTTACTTCCTTTTCCGGTACTAAGCTAAACACCGGGTTCTTTACAAGGGTACAACCACTCCCATCGTCGCTTATACAATTACCGAAACTAAGCTAGATGTCGAGTTCTTTACAAGGGTACAACCACTCCCAACACTCTTTGTATTTTAAGGACTAAAATACTAACCTCACTCTACTGATCTAAATGATACAATGATGGTTACAACAATGATCCATGACATAAGTATATCATGGATATGAATGCCTACACTATATGAACTTCCATTGATCGGAAGCCTTCAATGTATGAAGATCACAAGCTCCCTAAACTTGTTGTGATGGATCTTCATATATGCATCTTCATGGTGGATTAGTAAGTATGCTATGGATGATGACTTGTGATCTTGAGCTTGCTTCACAGGATCATAACAAGTGTATGCTTACAACATAATGAAAGTTAGTAACATTATGATCATTATGAAATGGATGATTAATGTGTGTTTCTACATGATTTACTAATGATCTAAATGTATGCAAAGGGTAGAGGGAATGTGTGTTTGAGTTGGATGAACAATGGGTAAACAATGGGCTTCTATTTATAGCCAACAAGATTTTTGCCCCGCGGATTTGAAGGATCCCTTTATTTGGATCCGCGCTTTATGTCATTTGGATCCGCGGGTGACAGCTAGCAAATCTTACTAAATCTTATGAAATCTTCAAATGTCAACTATGTAACTTGAGAATCTAAACAAGATATTATACAATCTTACAAAGATTTCACTTGTGATGTATGCCATGATGTCATGGTATTATTTAACTAATAAAGTTTCCATTTTAAGAAATAAACATGTAAACTTGTATATGTTATTCCTAGTGAACTTTGTAATGTTAATGTGTATCCTAGTGATCATATAAAATGAGGTTCTAAGTAGAATGATTAGCCTTTTTAAAATACTTAATTACCTAACCGTATTTTAAACATTCTAAATGGTTTGTTAAGAGTTTGATCATAATGCCACATAACAAACATGTACGAACCTGTGTTGTATCATACGAGGACTCGAGAGATGTTGAATGTATGTTGAGACAAGATAAGATTACAAGTAACTTGTACATTTTACGTTATGTATCAAGTTACATGTTTGTCATCAATCAAAACAAACGAGATTGCTTGCACTAGCAATCTCCTCAACGAGACTGCTTGCACTAACATATGTGATTCCAAAACTCTAATAAAACTCGACCATGCATATTACGAGTGATTTGTTTATAGTTAAGAAAATTTTTAACTTATATGCGTCGACATACCTTAGAGTAATAATATGTATCTACTTCTCTTTTAAAACATTTTATTTTATTGACAAATCATATATGATTTTTTTGTAGTCATCTCGAGGATTTATGTCAAATTATGGGAGACAACACTACTGCATGGTAAATACAAGCTTCCACCTAACTAATTTGTCTTGGAAACATAGATCTTTTGACACCGAAAAGAACTTATTATGGGGAAAATGGGCTATATCGATAGCCAGATGTGTTGGTAATCCGTCGGTAATGACTGTTATCGACGGATCACTAATGTAAATTTTTTATTGGGTAATATCGCAGTTAGTAACTTTTATTGACCGATTCCTAATTTTCGTGGGTAATACATTATCAAGCCATTAGCCCAAAGAAGAAGCAACATTTTATGAAAAGTGGATTCAGATTAGTGTGATTTCTTAAAAAATAATTAGTTTATTAAATAAACTAAGTTTGAGCTTGGGCTCGTTAATGCTAGGCAAATTTTGAGGTGTTGATGAGTCAATCCCGATTAGCTTACAAGCGGCTTGGCTCATTTACACCCTTAAGATAATTCGTTGTAGTGTCACACATGCTATGTTGAAGGTATTGGTTAACATATATATAATGATTGAAGGGCATTTACTTCATGTGATCATAAATATCCGTGAGCCTTAATTTTGCTTGAACATGAGTAATTATTTATTATTATTATTATTTTAACTTTGAAGCTTAAAACAATGTTTGATATTTTATTACTCACAGTACCGCACGTTAAGCACCTCAGGGACGATAAAGTAAAGCACAATACAACTATTAAGCTACTCAGGCGTATATGCGAGGAAGTTGATAGAACACATACAGAGAGTGATATTAAACGTCTTTATAGCTCTCCATTTTGTCTAGCTGTGGAAAACAACACCACCGAAGCTGTAGATGTGCTGACCACATATTTTCCGCGATTATATAATTACGTCAAAGATGGGGCGGATGTGCTGACCACATATTTGCAATCTCAGATGCAATCTCGTTGTTCACATCCACTACTTCCTTGTTGTTGTTTCTATCAATTCTTACAGCGCGTTATGCAGATGAGGACTTTCTTTACAAGTTGCCGAAGAGATTAATAATTGGTCTTGTGATGCTATTTGTGTCCGTGACATCCATGATGATAGCCTTTAGTGCAGCATTATATATTATGTTTGGACAGGAAAAGGAATGGATTCTGATTCCAATAGCTGCATTAGCATGCCTACCAATTGCTTCGTTTGTGACATTACAATTTCCATTGCTTGTGGAGCTTATATCTTCGACATATGGTCATGGAATCTTTGGTAAGTAAAAAGATTATAGGCAATCAAGTGCTAATGCCAACAAAAAGAAACGGGCCTGAGAAACATGCTACCGTCATTAATATTTGTTGTGTTAAAACTTTATTTTGTAATTTGAAATTTGTGTAAACTATTGTGAGAAACGGTTGTTTGTTGATTATAAATGATAAAATTTGGTACAAAATTCACGTTGTCTTGTTTCATTAGTGATGTGTGATATTGCGAGTAATCCACATTTTTTCTTATACTATGTATACATGTTTACTATGGCATCGTCGTGTTTCGTTTTGGCTTTTAGGATTCCCAGCTCATGTTGGCGATATGCCACCTTGTGCCTGTAGGTTAATCTGTTGGAATTAGAAAACCATGATAATCATATAAACTCCAAAATCAAAGTACACAAGTATGCGGAAGCGTGTAAACAATAACATATAACACATAATTATTAACTTAAACATAAATAGAAAACGTACCCGATGCACTTCAATAAATCTTGATTATTAATTAAACTAGATCAATGATAAACCCCTTACCGTTTTGTTTATCGATCTCTTGATAATAACTATAGTGAGTTATTACCTCGTTCTTGTACACACAAATTAAACCGTATTAAGGTTATGCAAGTAAAACACAAGATTTGATTTTTGTTTAACAAAAATCGATCCCACAAACCCTAAGAGGGTGTTGTACGATCGGCAAGAACAAAAGAAGAGGAGAGAAAACTTTAGGGATAATTGTGTGCACAAAAGATTAGCCAAAACAATTACCCTAGGTTTGTTTATATAGTGTTTAGAAAACTTTGGGAACAAGTTAGGCAATGGGTTGCCCCATTACCCTTGTTCGGCCGATCCTAACCCAAGGAGGGTTCTAGAATCTTTTCCTTGTTTCCTAATTGTATACAAACACTTCTTTCCTTATTTGCATCTAACGGTCGTTAAGTTCTTGTGTTAATAATAAATATATAAAATACATTTATTATTATTCCTTAATACTCATTTGTAATGTGTGCAATCCCGAGGTCTCGGGTTCGATACTAGACATTTACATATTAATTGTTAACCACATTTCAACAACTCCCACTTGGTTAACTATTAATAGCAAAATGACATTGGTTGGCGTCTTGCAACACTCCAATGCCCCCAGTTCGACTCGAGCTAGATTTCCTGGAAAATCTTTAATGATTCATCATTATTATTATCCTTTTGTTACTAATACTCTATTAATAAAGAAATGGATCTAAGTCACTCTTTATTAAAGTTTCTGTTTCTCGTTGTTAATGATTGAACAAAATTACCAAAACATCTGAACATATTCCAGATAGACTTTGGGCGTGGCCACGCAAACATTTTGTCAACCCTACGAGGGGCCCAGCAGTATTATACTTCAAAACAAAATTTGAAGGAACAAATTCTTTCTTGACTACAAGAATAACCCATGAACTTTGCAACACTTCTGAAAACAATCCTTATAACTTCCAGTTACGGTAAGCGGTAGATTGCTTTACAAAAATGCACTACATCCATGACTCTTATCTGGTATCTCAAGTCTGAGGATAACTATTTCATGAATTACTTGATGACAAGATCCATAAGTAATCTCATGCTTAGTTGGGATAAGTCGTATATTCTACTCATAGAATATCATGTGAATTTGGTATGACTACGCATCAATATACTTTCAAGTATATTCTCACCAACATTCACATTTGTCTTAATTTAATGATATTCCCATATCATTAACCGACAATGGACATATTTAGAATATTAAATTTATTCAAGGATATAAACATGCAAAAACAGGATATATGTATATTTCAACAAGACAATATAAATAAACATAAACAATACTTTATTTCATAAAATCAATAATTGTCTATTACATCCTTTATCCAAATACTAATCACAAATGGGCATGAAACTTTCAGCCTTACGAAGACCTATTCCTTCAGCTAACTTATAAAGCTTAGTGCCAGGAAGAGCTTTCGTCAATTGATCTGCCAAGTTATCATCTGTGTGAACTTTGAGTACTTCGATCTGCCCAATCTCTACTTGCTCTCGCACATAGTGATATTTGATCGGATAATGTCTGGTGCCTTTCATGATTCCAGGTTCATTGGCAAATGTAATTGCAACTGAATTGTCACAATACATTTTTATAGGTTGTTGAATCGAAGGCATAACTCCAAGCCTTGATACAAACTTCCTAATCCAGACGGCTTCCATTGCAGCATCTGATGCAGCTATGTACTCACTTTCTGCTGCAGACATCGCTAATGTACTCTGCTTCTTGCTCCTCCAATCCACAGCTCCTCCATTAATGACAAAGACGTATCCAGTCTGAGACTTCATATCATCCTTATCACCTTTCCATGAAGCATCGCAGTAACCTGTAACATCAAGTTCTGCTTGTGGATCACCCCCATAAACTAAGAACATATCTTTAGTAGCCCTAAGGTACTTAAGAATATTCTTAACAGCAGTCCAGTGAGCTTCACCTGTATTCTGCTGATAACGACTGGTTAAGTTCTGAGCAAACGCCACATCTGGCCTTGTGCTTTTAACCGCATACATAATAGATCCCACAGCCGAAGCATAAGGAACCTTTGCCATGCGTTTCACCTCTTCAGATGTTGAAGCACAAACTTTCTTGCTCAAGCCATGTTGTTCTTGCATCGGCAAATATCCCTTCTTGGAATTTTGCATATTGAATCTCTTCAATATTTTATCGATGTAAGCACTTTGGCTTAATCCAATTAATCGCTGAGATCTATCTCTATATATCTTAATTCCCAGAATGAAAGCAGCTTCCCCTAAATCTTTCATAGAAAAACACTTTCCAAGATATGCCTTGACTTCATGCAAACTTGGAATGTCTTTCCCCATGATCAATATGTCATCAACATATAATATAAGGAAAATTACTTCACTCCCACTAACTTTGTGGTATACACATGGCTCATCAAGATTTTGTGTAAAACCAAACCTTTTTATTTCACTATCAAACCTCTTGTTCCATTGTTGTGATGCTTGCTTCAATCCATAAATGGATCTTTGAAGTTTGCATACACGATTTGGAAACTTTGGATTCACAAACCCCTCAGGCTGCGCCATATAGATATCCTCATCTAGGCGACCATTTAAGAAGGCGGTTTTTACATCCATCTGCCAAATCTCATAGTCATAGTATGCAGCTATAGCTATGAGAATCCTAATAGCCCTAATGTCAGCTACAGGAGAAAAGGTCTCCTCGTAGTCAACACCATACGTTTGAGTAAAGCCTTTAGCTACCAAACGGGCTTTATAGGTGTGTACATTGCCATCCATGTCAGTTTTCTTCTTGAAGAGCCACTTACTCCCAACTACCTTGGCATTAGGAGGAAGGTCTACTTCAATCCAGACTTCATTGTCTCTCATGGATTGCATTTCCCCATTCATAGCAACTAACCATTTTTCCTTTTCAGGACTATTAATGGCAGCTTTATAACTAGGCGGTTCATCAAGATCCCCTTGTATATATTCCTCACATTCTACGTTAAGACATAGACGTTCAGGAGCTTTTACAGTCCTTACGGATCTGCGAATGGGAACCACTTCAACTTCTGGTGGAGGACCCAGACTTTCTGGTTCTTCAGGAAGTTGGCTAGTGTTTTCAGAAGGTAATGCATCATCTTGATCTTCTTCAAGATCATATATCCTCCCACTTAATTCTTGAGATATGAGATCCTTTTCCAAGAAATCTCCATACCTTGCAATGAATACTTTGTTCTCAGGAGGATAATAAAAATAGTAACCCATTGTTTCCTTTGGGTATCCTACGAAGATACATTATACAGATCTTTGTTGGAGCTTGTCGCCCGAGTCACGTTTAACGTACGCCTCGCAACCCCAGACCTTAAGATAAGACAAGTTAGGAGCATTTCCAGTCCATAACTCATATGGTGTCTTATCAACCTTCTTTGTGGGAACCATATTAAGAATGCGAACAGCAGACTCCAAGGCATAATCCCAGAATGAGAAGGGAAGAGTTGTTAGATTAAACATAGATCGTATCATATCTTGCAATGTACGATTTCTTCTCTCAGATACACCGTTTTGTTGTGGTGTATATGGAGAAGTAAGGTGCTGGACAATTCCTTCCTTAGCTAGATAATCCACAAACTCTTGACTCAGGTATTCACCACCTCTATCGGATCGAAGAGCTTTAATCTTCTTTCCAAGTTGCAACTCTATTTCAGCTTTAAACACTTTGAATGTTTCAAACACCTCATGTTTATGTTTAAGTAAATAAACATAACCATAACGGCTGAAATCATCCGTAAATGTTAAAAAGTAGCTAGCACCTCTCCTTGACACATGTCTAAGTGGTCCACACACATCTGTATGAATAAGACCAAGTAGATCAGTAGCCCTTTCAATCCTATTATTAAAGGGTTTCTTTGTCATCTTCCCACTAATACAAGACTCACATTTATCAAATGATTCATCATTGATCTTTTCTAAAAGCCCATCATGTTGCAGCTTTTTCATGCGATCCTTGCTTATGTGAGCAAGTCGACAATGCCAAAGATAAGACGAATCCAGACTTTTCTTGATTCTCTTATTGTTGATGCTATACATCGAATTATTTTTAACACAAGCATTACCATTATCATTCATATCAAGTTCAAAAATACCATTCACAGCAATAGCATTAAAATAAAATACACCATTTAAAGAAACAGAAATTCCATTGCTATTAATAGTATGTTCAAAACCAAGGTTCAACAAACATGAAAATGAAATAACACCTCTAACAATTGACGGTGCATAATGACAATTATTTAAAGATAGTACTAAGACCGAAGGCAACACTAAATCAAATACGCCTATAGCTTCAACTGCTGCATGTGCTCCATTACCCACGTGCAAGAATTGTTGTCCATAGGCCAGCTTTCTCTCAACTCTAAACCCCTGCATAGTATTGCAAATATGAATACCACATCCCGTATCATATACCCAAGAATTAATCTTACGAGTTAGAGTAAATAATTCGATTACAAAGAACGCACCTGAAGAGCTGGGTTTACCAGCTTCACTCTTTTGCTTCTTCTGTCGCAAGTCATTGATGTAGAGCGGACAGTTCCTCTTCCAGTGCCCTACTTCATGACAGTGGTGACAAGCCTGATCCTTCTTTCCTGGAGGACTCACCTTGTTCTTCTTGGGCTGGTGTTGATTCACCTTAGGATTTGGTTGATAGGCCATGACCTGCTTGCCTTTATCACCTTTACCCTTACCCTTGTTCACATGCGATTTTTTCTGGATCCTACCTCCTTGAATTGCCAACACTTGCGGAGTAGGAGCCTTGCCCTTGGGTGGTAAGTGTTTCTCATATTCAACAAGCAATGCGAGTAACTCAGAAACTGTCTTCCCCGAGCAATGCATGTTGAAGTTCTGTACAAAACCAGCAAAATCCTTGTTAAGGGACCTGTTGATTAGGTTAACTTGAACATTCTCGGGGTAACCAAATCCGACTCTATGAAGTTGATCAAAGAAATCTCTCATCTCATTCACATAGTCTTCAACTGGTTTACCATCACCATGTTTGCAGCTGTGTAGTTTGTCAAGAGACTCATACATTTCAATTTCAGGAGTCTTTTCATAAGACTTCTTGAGCTGCTCGAGCATGTTATATGGAAAATAATACTCAAACTTCTTTTGCATCATTGGATCCATACTTTGAAGCATTAAGCACCCAATCTCATTGTACTTAGCATACTCAGCTCTCCATGCTGCTTTGACCTCTTCAGTAGCGGTCGAAGCAGGCTCATCAGGGCAAGGAGTATTCAAGTAATTGAGCTTACCAGTCGCCCTCAAGACAATTCTGAGCGATCTGTGCCAATCATTGAAATTTTTCCCAGTCAATTTGGCTCTTTCAAGATGACTCTTGAAAGCAGCGAACACGGAGTTATCGGGTTGAGCCATTCTACAGAAAATAGAAAAGTTCAAACATTAGTATTTTTGATAATACTTATTCTCAAGAAAATATAATACCCATGGATATATTCATATAACCAACTTAATTTCCTTGAAAATCTAGGATCCAACTTTACATAATTCCACTACATCAGTTGATCTGCTAGTAGTGGAAGTACAAAAGATGGTAATCTGTCATACAATAATTGGCAAACAAGTTTTCCAATTCCTAGATAATTTATGGGATTTACTACATATTGATTCATCAATATGTCACGTAAGCATGTTTATCCCATCTCACGCCTTAAGCTCTAGGTCTCACGCATCAGCTTAATTAAGTTGTCTAACTTAGAAACTGCAAATTAATCCATGTATGGTCTCACGCACACTTGAGAATTTACCTTGTCATTAATTTTGGTCCAGGTCTCACGCATACCCAAAATTAACTTCAAGTGTTCCTTATAGTTAGATGGCATGTAACTTAAATTTTAGGGTATTTAGTTTTTGATGTGACAAAAACATGTACAAAGATGCATTGATGAAGCGAAAAGTGTACCGCTTTTAAGGGGTCATTTAAGCCTTAAATCGTATTTATTTGATCAAATATTGCCCTAAATCGTTTCTTTTGTCATTTTAGGTACTTTTGAGGAGAAATCTGGAAAAGGAGGCATTTTGGACGTTTTTGGAGCATAAAAGTGAAGAAAACGACAAAGTCTCAAGAATCGGCTAAAAGTTACTCTTGACGGCGTCACAATTTACTCTGGACGGCGTCATGCCTTGGCAAGAAAAAGTGGACGTGAAATTTACTCATGATGAGCCAGTGAAAATAGTATGTGAATTCTGACGGCGTCACGCTTTAACTTGATCAAGGGCGTCACGGCTTAAATCAAAAGGGGACGGCGTCACGTTCAAGGTTCGACGGCGTCAAGCCTTGATAAGCCAGAATGGATTTTTGAAGAGCTAAAGAGGGACGGCGTCAAGAAGGTCATCCGGGAACCCTAGAAGCGGCGAGGTGACGGCGTCACAATCCATAAGGTGACGCCGTCAGATGCAAAAGTCTATATATAGTTTTCTAATTTTTTGTCATTAAAGGAGAGCTTAGTGTGTGGAATTTTGGGAGAAAACCCTAAGACGATTTTAGCTTCTTTTTCAAGGCTTTTTGCTTTGAGATCTTCCATGTTACATTGAAGATAAGTTATCAATTAATCATTCAATATGTCTATGTGTTGTTTGATTTTATCTTATTCTTGTCTTTTGATTAACATGTTAGGCTAAATTTATCTTGTGTTTGCTTAGATCTAATGAAACCTAGCTATTGATTATTGGTTATTAGTGTGTTATTAGTTGTATTGGATGATTGTTTATCTATGTTAGGCTTAAGAAAACTGGCTAACTTCCTATTCGGTAACTTGCTTGAACGTCTTAAGAAACATGAACCAAACGCGTACTAAAGGTTTTTATGGTTGTATTTAATGCACAAGCGAATTCTAGTGATCCCATGTTAGGAGCTTCCTAGCCGGCTCGACATAGGAGTGAAGTAGGAGCTTGTAGAGTTGGGGAAGTAAGTACGCCACCCCACGAATGGTATTAAGGAATACACCCGTCATCCACGCGACTAATACACACTAATTAACCGGTAAAAGATAGTTAGGGAGTAAGGAAATCTAAGTAAACACATTTCTCTACACATAAGTTTCTCACCAAACTTTTCATTTTTGTTATTTTATTTTATTGCATTCGTAGTAATTTGGGTTAGTTGACTAGCAACTAATTCCGCCCACTCCTTCAAACCCGAGATTTTACTTGCTTTCATAAAAAATTATAAAAACATAAAAAGAATCTTCCTCAACCTTTAGACCTAATTAGAGTAGACCTTCACACCTAACGAACACTATTCCCTGTGGAGAACGATCAATCCCCCGTACTTACCACTACACTATACTACATCGGTCAGGTACACTGCCTGGTGGGGTTGTAAGCCTCTTGAGATCCCTCGAGAGGTAAAACCTGTTGTAAGGTTACAAAACCACGCATCAAGTTTTTGGCGCCGTTGCCGGGGAATAGTTATTGTTTAGGTTGAATTTTTATTTTATTAGGTCTACTCACTAGATTCCTTTCTAGTGAGATTTTTATTTTATTTTTTTTAGGTTTTCTTTAGTCTATCTTATTTCTTTGTTTGTTTGTTCGTAATTTTCATTGACTCTTCCGTTCACCATTATGGAGAACGCGAATCCACCATACCACCAACCACGTAATTCACCCACTCCATATGACATCTTGATGTTTAAACAACATAAAGATGAACCTCTCTATGATGCATGGACTCGTTTTAAATATTTACTCCAAAAAGTCCCTCATCATAACTTCGATTTTTGGTCCCTAACTCAAATCTTTTACAATCATGTCGACCGACATGCCCAAAGGGACATTTACCATATTGCCGGCAGGGATATTAGGGAATTAAGTGCTGAGAAAGCATGGGAAGCTATTGAGAATTGTGCCCAATATTATTATATGGTAGACAACCCAACAAACATTAATACAAGTCAATTGACCACAAATTTCAAGGATCATGAAACAAGTTTGTTTGGGGATGAGGGTAGAGTTGAGCCACCTAGTTGCATGTCATGGTTAGGCACTACCATAATACTGGATGAACACATAGGTGACCTTGATGTGATGGAGGATTTAGCCGAACATGATCACATTAATCAAAAAGACCTAGGTTTTATGATTGATGACGTTGAATCTCAAGAAACACATGATGAATCTTTTAGGCAATTTGAATATAGCAGTCAGAATATTAAGGATGATCCTTATGATTCGGACATAGAAGTTGAGATGCCTAGAGAAGCACTTGAGATACTTGGGAAAATGTTAGGGTTAGATCCTACTAAAACACATGATGAGGATATAGGTGATCTTGACATAAGGAATGATGAGGTAAGTAACATAAGCCCACCAAGTACCCCACAAGTCCTACCATCATTTGAGGCACACACACCGCCCATGACTTACCCGGAAGAAGTAGAAGAGACTATAGGAACCCCAATAGAGGTAGAGCCCTTGGACCAAGAAAAACTAGAAGAAATAGGTCTGAATACTTGTAGTCATAACCTTTCTTTTAGTTCTATGGAAGTTCCTAGTTTTGATGAACCGGAGCCTAAACCAAAACCGTTACCTAATCTTCCATCCTTAGATGTGAATTTAGGAAATGAAAAAGGTCCCGATCCACCCATCAAACCATATAGTCCGGGTAGTTTTACGTTGGAGGTAGCAGACTCTAAGCCTTGTAGAGAAGAAGCCAATATAGGAGTGAATCATAACCTTTCATACTTACATCACCCATTCATGATTAATCACAAGAAACACTATGGGTTTTAAACTGGGTTTATTAGGTCAAGATGGATTCCCAGCTAGGAATCTCTCGAAGTTGATAGAAGATGATCCCTTTTTAGGAGGAAACTTTAATTCACCCATTGACCAAAGTGAACTAGGTAAGGTTATGATGAAAAGAGCACACCCCTTTGAGTATATAATTCATCCACCACTCTTTCCTCACGCGGCATACTTCCACCAAGATGGTGTGTATCGCTACTATCACCCGCACTTAATCCTAAGTGTAGGAAAAACCTCTCCTTTATCCGTTAAATAAGGGTAGAGTCAGGCTCATGACTCGAACAAAAACAAGCGCTTCTTGGGAGGCAACCCAAGCTTTATTTGCTTTATTTGCTTTGTGTGTTTATTTGTTTGTTTGTTTGTTTTTATTTGTTTCCGTATGTGTGCTTAATTTTTATTATTATTGATTCATGTTAAAAACTAATTTGTGAAAATGCTTTATTTTGTTTTTAACTTCGTCTTAACTACATATAAAGGTATTTTGCAAAAGTTAAGTGTAAGGGAAATCTAAATCGGTTTATTAGAACACAAATTAACATGAATCATAATAATAATAAATTAACATACATATTCGTATTTGTTTGAGTCAAATGCTTGTATCGAGTCATAATGATGTTTTGCAGGATTTCCAGGAAGTAAGGTAAAGGTTTTTCCAGAAATTTTCCGGAAACTTAAAATGAAAATTTTTGTCAGGTCATTTCTGACGGCGTCAGGGTTTATAACCTGACGGCGTCAAATTTAATTTTCAGAAATTTTTGAAAGTTTTGTTTCAAAAAAAAAAAAAAAAAAAAAAAAAAAAAAAAAAAAGTTTTTATTAAAATCTCCAACTTATAGTCTCCAGGAATCTGCAAAATTCTCATTCCACAAGCATTATATCCTTATATATAGATTTTTCCCGCCGATGTTATGCAGGTTTTCGTGTTTGGTTTCTCAGGTTTAACAGGTTATTTTGGACAAGGAAATGTTTTGAATCAAGCTTGTGGCGATGCATTAGTCATGGAGCTTCAACATTCTCTTTGGAGGAAGATCTAACCGTGTAATTTCATTATCCACCGAGCGAATCAGGGGAGTATTTGATTTCATTCTTTTACTTTTTTCTTTTACATCTTGTTATTTGAACATTGGGGACAATGTTCATCTTAAGTGTAAGGGGGGGTAAAAGTACGATTTTAGAGAATGCCATTGCGCTTGATTTTTGTTTGTTTAATAGTAGATGTGTAATAAAACTGAGATAAATACCTGTTAGGGCAATTTTAGTGCCAAATTTAAAATTTTTTACAACATATAGGAGTGAAACTTTGATCTTAATGAGCGTCTCACGGATAGGAGTTATATGACTAGCACAAAAAGCCGTACCACTAAAAAAATTTTCCACCCCAAATATGTGAGGTTCGCCCCTAGAATTGGTAGGAAAAGCATTTATGCTATGATGTGTGTACCGGTAGCACTTAGATTCTAGAACTTGCGTTAGGACCATTCCAAGGCCACAAGTGAGACTACATTCGTGTAGTTAGATTTACTACATGATAAGAGGCATTAGGATTAACCCATTGTTTTACACCTGTGTTTTTGTTATAATTACATTGGCTACATTGGTCAAGTAATTCTCCCACACCCTTTGCGTTGTACTCATTTTTAGTACACGATACCCCTAGTACACCCCTCAGAGCCTATCTTTTCGTTTTGACCTTTAAGCATTTTACTTAAAGGAAGAATTTGTTACACCCCACTAAAATGTACACCCAAATCGCCTTAGCCTACCTTGTATGCACTCATCTTTAGTGCATTATTGTTACAACATTTGTTTAAACCCAAGTTAATTATCTAGTTGATTACATGGTTGCTAAGTCGAGTCATATCCTTGTACATATTGTTTTGGGACGATTGGGACTCATGGGTAAAGTACTAGTATAATGGAGTAATGGGGATGAACATCATTTATTACCCCCATATGTGCTAAATGTTTTAAAAGTACTCCAAGTTTTTCAACTATCTTAATTCGAGTCATTAGATTAGTATTTGTAAAGTTATGTAAAAGTTTAAGTGTAAGGGGGATGCAATGCCCCTATGATGTATTATTTTGGATGGTAGGGCAAAAGTGTATGCAAAAAAAAAAAAAAAAAAAAAAAAAAAAAAAAAAAAAAAAAAAAAAAAAAAATCGAAAAAAATCAAGAAAAATACGAAAAAAAAATGAGAAAAAGAAAAGTAGAAAAAAACATACGGACTACCATCCCGTTTCATTTTATGTTTATTTTATGTTTTTGTTATTTTGTTTTTAGCTTAAGATCGAGTCGAGTCTTGGCTTAGCAACATTGTATAGTACATGTAATTAATCAAGATCTTTAACTCGCCACCAGTAAAATATCCTTTATCCAACAAAACCGTGTTTTCCTTTTCCCTACACCTAACGTTATAACCCATTTAAAAGCCCTCTTTGATAGTTTATCTTTGGTGCTTACGCCTAGTGGAGGAGGTTTTCGATCCTTTCCCAAGCCTATGGTAATCTATTTGCTATGACAGGTAGTGAGAGATATTATCCGTTTTCATTTATGAGATTTATTTTGATGACACTTGAGAGATGTGAGTATCTAAACACTACTTGTGAGGTGCTAGTTTATAATCTCCGTGCTTATTATGATTGAAGTGGAACGAATATTTGTTGTAATTACTTTTATGTTAGCATTAAATGACCCCTAACTTGTATTTTGATTAGAATAAAAGCGCATTTGCTTGAGGACAAGCAAATCTCAAGTGTAAGGGTATTTGATGAAGCGAAAAGTGTACCGCTTTTAAGGGGTCATTTAAGCCTTAAATCGTATTTATTTGATCAAATATTGCCCTAAATCGTTTCTTTTGTCATTTTAGGTACTTTTGAGGAGAAATCTGGAAAAGGAGGCATTTTGGACGTTTTTGGAGCATAAAAGTGAAGAAAACGACAAAGTCTCAAGAATCGGCTAAAAGTTACTCTTGACGGCGTCACAATTTACTCTGGACGGCGTCATGCCTTGGCAAGAAAAAGTGGACGTGAAATTTACTCATGATGAGCCAGTGAAAATAGTATGTGAATTCTGACGGCGTCACGCTTTAACTTGATCAAGGGCGTCACGGCTTAAATCAAAAGGGGACGGCGTCACGTTCAAGGTTCAACGGCGTCAAGCCTTGATAAGCCAGAATGGATTTTTGAAGAGCTAAAGAGGGACGGCGTCAAGAAGGTCATCCGGGAACCCTAGAATCGGCGAGGTGACGGCGTCACAATCCATAAGGTGACGCCGTCAGATGCAAAAGTCTATATATAGTTTTCTAATTTTTTGTCATTAAAGGAGAGCTTAGTGTGTGGAATTTTGGGAGAAAACCCTAAGACGATTTTAGCTTCTTTTTCAAGGCTTTTTGCCTTGAGATCTTCCATGTTACATTGAAGATAAGTTATCAATTAATCATTCAATATGTCTATGTGTTGTTTGATTTTATCTTATTCTTGTCTTTTGATTAACATGTTAGGCTAAATTTATCTTGTGTTTGCTTAGATCTAATGAAACCTAGCTATTGATTATTGGTTATTAGTGTGTTATTAGTTGTATTGGATGATTGTTTATCTATGTTAGGCTTAAGAAAACTGGCTAACTTCCTATTCGGTAACTTGCTTGAACGTCTTAAGAAACATGAACCAAACGCGTACTAAAGGTTTTTATGGTTGTATTTAATGCACAAGCGAATTCTAGTGATCCCATGTTAGGAGCTTCCTAGCCGGCTCGACATAGGAGTGAAGTAGGAGCTTGTAGAGTTGGGGAAGTAAGTACGCCACCCCACGAATGGTATTAAGGAATACACCCGTCATCCACGCGACTAATACACACTAATTAACCGGTAAAAGATAGTTAGGGAGTAAGAAAATCTAAGTAAACACATTTCTCTACACATAAGTTTCTCACCAAACTTTTCATTTTTGTTATTTTATTTTATTGCATTCGTAGTAATTTGGGTTAGTTGACTAGCAACTAATTCCGCCCACTCCTTCAAACCCGAGATTTTACTTGCTTTCATAAAAAATTATAAAAACATAAAAAGAATCTTCCTCAACCTTTAGACCTAATTAGAGTAGACCTTCATACCTAACGAACACTATTCCCTGTGGAGAACGATCAATCCCCCGTACTTACCACTACACTATACTACATCGGTCAGGTACACTGCCTGGTGGGGTTGTAAGCCTCTTGAGATCCCTCGAGAGGTAAAACCTGTTGTAAGGTTACAAAACCACGCATCATGCATGCACTCATCTTTGTATCATTAGTTTTCAAAACAATTTTAATATACCAATTAGTTTAAGAGTAAACCAAAAACTATGTACTTGAGGTATTGGGTTCACCAATTAAAGAAGTACCAACAATTATCGCCCACATATCCTACTCTTACATGTTATTCGGATATTTGCCACAAAAGTGGCACGTGGAATTGAGGTAAATCACCCTTAAGATGATAGTGTACGTAAATAGTGATATAGGTAAGTCGCAGTTGACGCACAAGCGGGCCCGGAGAGCCGGTAGGAGCGAATCTCTTAAAAAACCCCTCTCCAGATAAACCCACCACACAGTTTGTCAACTTTGGTCCGCCTTTCACACACTATTGTACAAAAACATCAATCAAGCAAAAGTTTATGATCTTAGTCTTAAAAAAAAATTAAGTGACAAAGTTTAGATCTTGCTAGTCTCGCCTGGGAGCAAATTACCGTGCGAAGCGAACCACTGTCGGCACATAAGACTTTGCAAGATCCTTACTTTATTACTTTATGTTTCACCATTATTAGTCCAATTTAATTTTCTTTGAAAATTACCCTTTTTATTGCTTACTTTAACATATCACATATAAAAAAAACAATAAACAAGTAATTAAAAGAAAACAAACAATCAACTAATAATAAAACAATTAATTGTAAGTGAAACATCTAGCCACATGCAACCTTTTAAACAAATCCTATTAATAATCTATATGTGAATTATTATGTATAGAATCAATAAAACTCCCATTGGTTTTCGAGCTCATTGTACCCAATGGACCACAGTCGCCAACAATTGGCCGCGTAAGTTTTAATGATAATATACCACGTTGCACATAACCGATTCATTAATTTAATATATTAGGTCTTCCCTAATTTTAGATTTATCTAAACATGTAGCAAACATCTAAACAATTTAATTCAAGTAATTATCCGTGACTAATAATGCATGTATAGTCACGGATTCATGCATATTATATAGCAATTAGGTCACAAGATTCATAACACAACAATTGTTTAAAGACCTAGGGTTTCTAATTAATCACAATTAATTATGAAAAACACAAACCCTAATTAGGGTTTATGTAACTAATCGACACCCCCCCCCCAAATTAGGGTTAGGGTTTCGACTTTTTATTAAAAAAAAACAAATTTTAATAATAAAACCCTAGAAAATAAAACATGTATAATCTAAACAATTTAAAGATACGTTTTTTATTGTTTAAGTAATCAATTACATGTTATACATGGCTCGTGATGCCACTGTTGGAATTAGAAAACCATGACAATCATATAAACTCCATAATCAAAGTACACAAGTATGCGGAAGCGTGTAAACAATAACATATAACACATAATTATTAACTTAAACATAAATAGAAAACGTACCCGATGCACTTCAATAAATCTTGATTATTAATTAAACTAGATCAATGATAAACCCCTTACCGTTTTGTTTATCGATCTCTTGATAATAACTATAGTGAGTTATTACCTCGTTCTTGTACACACAAATTAAACCGTATTAAGGTTATGCAAGTAAAACACAAGATTTGATTTTTGTTTAACAAAAATCGATCCCACAAACCCTAAGAGGGTGTTGTACGATCGGCAAGAACAAAAGAAGAGGAGAGAAAACTTTAGGGATAATTGTGTGCACAAAAGATTAGCCAAAACAATTACCCTAGGTTTGTTTATATAGTGTTTAGAAAACTTTGGGAACAAGTTAGGCAATGGGTTGCCCCATTAGCCTTAGTCGGCCGATCCTAACCCAAGGAGGGTTCTAGATCTTTTCCTTGTTTCCTAATTTTACACAAACACTTCTTTCCTTATTTGCGTCTAACGGTCGTTAAGTTCTTGTGTTAATAATAAATATATAAAATACATTTATTATTATTCCTTAATACTCATTTGTAATGTGTGCAATCCCGAGGTCTCGGGTTCGATACTAGACATTTACATATTAATTGTTAACCACATTTCAACATAATCAATGCTTTTCAATGGATTGATGATTCTAGTATTCGACTACCTAATAAGCAAAAGTACAAAGTTGGCCGCGTCAGGCACATTTGGTTACGAGTCAATGGATGTGGGTTAGAAGTGATTTTTAGTATGGGTCGAAATGGGTAAGCTTGACCCACTAGCAACGAGTCAATGGATGTGGGTTAGAAGTGATTTTTAGTATGGGTCGAAATGGGTAAGCTTGACCCACTAGCAAAATTTGACTGTTATCTGTTCTATTCTAACTGAACTAGAGGATTGAGGTTGTATGTGTTACAGTGGGGCGATTTCTAACCCGTTCAACAAGTTCTTATACAGCTAATCCTATATTTGAGATAAAACACAAGCCAAATCGGCACATAGGCTGAAGTTCCCCTCTGCTAATTATTTGGTCAAAAAGTGTAGATTGGCAGGGACACCTCAACCCTCTGCTAATTATTAGGGAAACTAAATGTCAAAAACAAAATCGTATTCGTACTTTGCTACGAACCTTAGCAAAATAAGCTAACAGTCAACATAATTGCAAAAAACATCACTGCAATCAGTAACAAAACGCAAAAAGTATAATAAGTTTCAGGTTCAAATCACGGTCAGTACAAACAAATCTAAAGTGATCACGTCAACCTTCTTAAGTGGGATACAAGCGATTGCTCAAACCCAGTAAGCCAGTCAACCAAAATATCACACACCACAGTTAAAAAAACCGCAAACACAAGACTATTATTGATACCTTATAATAAGTTACTCTTACCGCTTTATTAAACATTTCGCTAAGCTCTCATATTACACTACCAAAACTACACCAAACAAGCAAAAACAAAGTCCACATTATTATACAAAGCTATCCCCTCACCAAACTGGCTGCAAAATCGTCATCGTCTTCTGAGACGGAGCAAACTTGACCAGCTCTTTCTTCCTTAGCCACGCTTTCACAACCACAACCGCTTCGAAAACCTTAACTTCTCCACTTGTTTTATTAACAGCTTCTATTGTTAAATAGTATTTCATTCCTGATACCACTTGTTTCTCAGCTTCAACTACCTTTACAAACATTAACGGACCATCATTGTCTTTGTTACCCTTTAGTCTGTTGTACTCTTCTACCGAGTACTTGCCTACTGCTTGGACTTCTTTGTTGCTTGTTACATCTTCTACCTGTTTAAACGAAAAAGAAACTGTAGTATTAAGTATTAAGTATCAAGTTGATTGCAAACACTGACTGGCAGAAAATTGTCATTAGCCGTCAATATAAATAAAGTGTCGCAAAAAACCTAGAAAGTGTCACTAAAAATCCAAGAAATGTGCTAGAAACTTTTACGTGTATAGAAGTGTGCCTAAAGATAATGTCAGTATAGACTTAAATGCATATGGTGACACAAACAGTGTGGTGGTATATATGGTTTGCTTGTGTAACACAATTTTGTCATGAATATAGCCCAAACCTCTAATCTTTTTCCCCCACTTTTTAAAAATGTGTCACTAAAAGCCTAGACTTAGTAACAGTTTTTTGTCACTAAACTTTACGTTTTTTATAACAAAGTATATTAAAGCATTCAACACAGAATAAAATTTACGATACGCAAGTGTAAAAGTTAACTGTAACAATTTTATGTGCATGTTTAGAGCGCAAGCTTTTAAGGAACTTAAGCTTATTTTTTTAAGTTTCTTTATTTTTATTGGCTGACGAATATCACGAGAGTTAGCTTTATTAGAAATATAATCTTTCGTAAAGCTTTAAAAGGTGAAATAATACTTCAAAGTTGAGCATCTATTAACTCAAAAAATAGTAATACCGATAGATTAAAATATGGCTACTCATAAATAGCAACACAATCTATTACTCCGTAAATACTTAAATACGTAATAATTTAAAACACTAACTTTCTTCACTCTTACTCGTTCAACACCCATATATAAATTAAAAAATTCCGCACACAGATTAACATTAGTATACACTTTACCGGTGTATGCAAATAAGCGTCTAATAAATAATTATCGCTCAATCTATAGCACTTTACGCCAAACATTGTATATAATAATTTTCATCTATCAGTAAAGCTAACACTACCTTCGAACGACCACCCCGTATAGCTGTTACGCTTGTCATATAACTCAAAGCCAAAAATGAAAGTGTAACGAAAATTATTGATGGATTCGACATCGTGGGTACTACTATTGTTTTTGATGAAAATAGAAGTTGATTGAAACGTGGTTTATGTAGTGTTAAGGTTTTGATAATGTACGGACACGTATGTGGAAATGCATGGGGTCGCTATTGTGACGGTGTGCCGCGTAACGAAATAAGATTGGGGAAGGTGACGAATTGCATGTGTCAGGAAAAGTTTCGGTGGTATTATCGGGTTGAATTTGTTGTTTTTTTATTTGTTGAGTTTTTATAAAGTTTATGAATTATTAATGGCTTAATGTTTGTCGTGACTTTTATTTTTATCTGTTTTCGAGGTTCGAGAGATGGTGTGGATTGAAGATTTGGTCTTATATGTTGTATCGTTTGTGCTGTGACATGGAGGTGAAGAAAAATGTAATATGGAGTTGCAACTACAAAAATGAATGATTGGAACGTAAATTTTGTTGTCGGGACTAACGTTTTGTACATGTATGCTAATTGAAGCAGGGTAATAAATTACATTATTTAGTCATAATTTAGGGTATTTGATTTTTTTACGTTCTAACAAGAGAACTAATTGATGTCGGGTAATAACTTACATTATTTAGTCATAATTTAGTGTATTTGATATTTTTACGTTCTAGCAAAAGAACTATGTAAGTTACTTTCGTAACATTGTTTTTATTGGGTGAAGGGGTTCATGCTCGGGAAAAGATCATATGATTATAAAAAATATGAAATCCTCATGGGCAAGTCTTGAAAATAAAATATAATCGTTTTCGCCACTTTTTCCCAGGGCCGTCCCGGGGATTTTTGGTACCCTGGGCCGTAACTAAAAAAAGGCTCCCTTATAAAAAAATATGCGAATAAAACAACTATTATCGATGCCAAAAATAAAGTTATATATAGAGAATAAATTTTGAATATTAGTCTCACTATAACTCGACATATGCATCTGTTATAATCCTTTTATTGGGCTTTAAATCAGGCATGTCCAATGTATATACCAGTTGTGTTTTTTACAAATTTGATGCCCCTCCAAATAATGGGCCCTGGGCAGTGGCCCATGTTGCCCTTGCTCATCACCGGCCTAAAATATAATGGTTTTCGCCACTTTTTCCTAGAAGCAGGTACCGGCTTGAACCCAAACATCACTCTTTTAATTTGTGATCATATACATGATAACATGCTATGTAAATTGACAGTTTAGATGTACTTTTGACAAAATACACCATTGGTCCCTAAACTTTCACAAAAACATCGCTTGGGCCCCAAACTTGGGAAAATCGTCGCCGTGAGTCCAAAACACAGGTTTTTGAGGCCGATTGCGTCCCTTGACCCGTAATGGTGAGGTCAACGCACGTTTTGTGTTATATTTTCAAGGGCATAATAGTCCAACCACATTTCTAACTATAATCTAACCCAAGCCAAACCCGACACTCAACTTGAGGGACCAACTGTGTAATAATATATTTTTTAACTATGCAACTTGACCGTATCTTCTCTGATACGCCTATTAATGTTTGCACGGGAACCAATAAACCCACAACCAACCATTGACACTTGAGTAAGACCCGATCATCTATCACATACATTGTCACATACAACCTCTACTGAAAACAACCGTCAACAAGCTACCCATATTTGTCCCAAAACAAAAACCAAAAAAACTCTAACAATGGCAGACAAGGACCTTAGTATGATAGCAGTGACGGATAAGATGGTAGAGTATGTGAAGGCCAAATATGGGGATACTTGGTTAGAAAGAGATGAAATGTCTGATGAGATGTTTGAAGATTTACGCAGATTTGCCAAAGAAGCCGAAGTGATGAAAGGTTAGTTCATTTTTTTGTATTTGTGTGATTGACATATTAAGCTTAGCAGTCAATTGTGTCCCTAAATAACCCTATTTTATTTGCAAGAAATACAAGCAATGGCAGATTCTGCAAAAAAAAATGGTTTTAGCAAACTAAAAGTCTCTGACGATATGATTGACTATGTCATGGCTACTTATGGGAATAAGTGGGATATAGAAGATGAAATTGCTGATTTGATACTTGAATACTTGTGGAAAAAACATGGGAATAAGGTGGTTGAGAAAGGTTAGACTTAATGATTGAAAAGTAGGATAGCAGTAATGGCTAAACTCTGATGTTTTTCTGTTTTTGCTATCTTTTCATATAGCAACTCTAAAGGAAAAAAGGTTGATGTTATCATTATTTCAGACACATCTGATGATGATTTTGGGTTGTTGTCTTCAAAGAATACTACTTCCACATCAATGGTTAGAGAAGGAAAGTCTTCCACTTTGAAAGGTTCCACTCCCCAAGCTTCCAAGGCTTCCACTCCCAATGCTTTCAATGCACAACCTGTTAACACCCTTGTTCATAAAAGTCCAAAACCAAGGGAAATGGTTTCAAATGTTGTACTTGGTCTTGTTGCGACTGTGGGAAGCTCCAGCAGAAAGAGGAAATAGTGGTATGTGCCTCCCCCTAAGGACCTCAAGTCTCCCCCCATGAATATCAAGTCTCCCATCAAAAAGTTCACCTGTTATTTTTAGTTGTTTATGTAATGAAGATGTTAATTTTTTTGGATGATGATGACTACTCAAGACGATGGTTATTAAGATGTATATTTTGTTGTATATGTTACAACTAGTTGCTGATGTATGTATATGTGGAAAACTAGAAGGGGGGTTGAATAATTTTTACCGTTTAAAATTTATTCGCTTTGTGACTTGACGTGATTTCAAAGTATTTGCACATAAAAAAATAATATAAGTAAGCAAGAGAGAAAAGAACAATCAAACCACAACACGGAGATTTATAGTGATTCGGCTACAAGGACTCTCTTCCTTGCCCTACTCCACTCCTCGAGCCTCTAACTCGAGAGTTTTTCTTCACTAAGAAAAAAACTCCCTTCTCGGCGGAGAAAACCTTAATACACGTCGCTTATACCTTTTTCCGGTACAAAGCTAAATACCGAGTTCTAGTTCAAGGAAGAACCAACCTGACGTCGCCTATACAATTACCGACACTAAGCTAGATGTCGAGTTCTTTACAAGGGTACAACTACTCCCGTTTACTCTATGTGTTTTGAGGACTAAAACACTAACCGCACTCTACTAAATGAAAGGTACAACAATGATGTGCAAACTCTAACAAATCACATAGTATCTAACTATCAAAACTTGCAACAGTGTGTTGAAGCTTATTGATGCTTGATCTCTTTTGCTACAAAAAGGAAGATCACTAAGAATGAACTTAATGAATGATATGGGTTAGTAATGTATAAATGAATGAATGTATAATTTATGCTATGTAAGTGATAATTGTGCTTGAATGATCAGCTTGCTATTTATAGGCAAAGTGGATCAACAGGGCACGGATCTGGTGGAACCAAACAGAGGGATCCGCCAGTTATATGGTTTGTTTCCGCCGGGACATGCCAGCTAAGATTTTAACAAATCTTTCCATATCTTTCCATATCTTGCCATATCAACCAAAGTCAACTCCTTTGCTTCAAGATCTCTACAAGATATCTCACAAATCCTCAAGATATCCTAAAGATATCAAAATAAGGTATGCCATGATGTCATCTTAAATATTTCTAATTTAAGAAATAAAAATATAAATGTATATATGTATGTAATGTAATTCCTAGTGATCATGTAATGTGTTTTAAAAGACTTGTTACTATAAATGTAAAAGACTTTAATTTATATCTATGCTTTGCTAAAGATAAACCTTATAATTGTCATTAACAAAATAAAGCAAAGATCGTAAAATATAAATAACGTTTTTAGGACGATATTTGTATTAACAATCTCTCCCTTTTTGTTGATGACAAAACATAAAGTTTATTTTTAAGCAATTGAATAAGTAAAGTGAAAGTCTTTTAAAAATATAGATTAAGTTATTTTTATGCAAGTTTTAAAAGCTATTTTAAGCATAAAAGTATGTACTGTGATGTTTCACAGTGATGTAAACTTAATCCTATCTCCCCCTTTTTGTCAAAACAAAAAGAAGATATGCATAGCGGAATGTGGTGAACAATTCTTGGTTATTTCTCCCTCTAATTTGGAGTACCAAGAAGGTTTCAATGATTTTGAGAACTTAAAGCTCCCCCTTGGATTATACTCCCCTAATTGGAGTGCCAAGGTTATGATGCATGATCCTACAAAACAAATGGTTAGAATATGATATGCTTCCCCTCGATGTATACTCCCCATTGCTAGGGTACCAACGTATATGTTTCAAGGATGAGAAATGCTACAAAATAATGAGTTAGTACATGATATACTCCCCCTTGATCTATACTCCCCGTTGCTAAGGTACCAACGTATGTGAATCAAGGTTGAGAAAAGCTACAAAACAAAGGTTAATTGTGAATAATTTCAATCAAGTAGCATAATGCATATGTATAGGTCAACCAAACATGATAGTTCAACCCATTTGACTTTAAAAAGTCTAAAATACGTGTCTGATCAAAAAATGCACCTAAGTACAAAAGGTCAAATCATTATGAGAATTCAAACCAACCATACAAGAATGTTACTAAATCAAACAAGCCAAGATATTATGCGAAATAGTGATCACCCATAAGCATAAATATAACATTCATTACTTGAAAATTTGTTTGTGACATAAGTCACAAAACATGATGTTACAACATAAAAAGAAAAGCAGCCTAAAAGCCCAAAAAAAATCCTAATGGTTCCTAAGGAAAGTAACTAAAAGTGCATATTGTAGAGGATTGTTTGGGTTTGATGAAGATATGATGGAGGCAAGCCAAATGGATTCTAAATCCTTTGTATCACGTAAGTGAGAGTCCATCATGATTGAAGAGGTGTTGAGAGAATCAAGTTCCTCATTGCCTTGAGTGTTTGGTTGGTTGAGCCACATTAATTCATCAATGGTTTGGAGTATGGTAAGTAAATCATTTGATTGAAAGTTGGGTGAATGTGGAGGTGATGATGATTTTCTCACTTGAGATGGTATGGGTAGTGGTGTGGTATCTACAGGTGTTGTTGTAGGTGATGGTGATCTTCGTTGCGATAGAGTAGGTGATGGTGTGGTATCTACTGGATTTATGGTAGGTGATGGTGATCTTGATGGTTGAGTTGGAGCGGGTGATGATAGGTTAACTACTGGAGTTATGATGGGTGTAGTAGTAGTAGTGGATATAGTAGGGAAGTTCACATTAGAGATGGGATTTATGAACCAGTATGGTCTTACACTAATTCTAGTTGTCCTTCTGTGTGGTCTGGACATGTAGGAGTTGTTTGATTTATGCATTGTGGAGTACAGATAGTTAGATATGATGATGAAAATGTGAGTTGAGATCATTCTAAAGCTTCTAATTTATAGTCTCTAAGGTTCATGGAGATTGGTGTTTAGATTTGATTCATAAAGGAATGTTGATTACCAATGACTTGGAACAAGAAAAAGTTGTTTGTCATTTTATCAAAGTCAATCCATAGAAATGGAGTTGACATGAAGATGATCAGTGAGTGCATAGGGTGACAGAAAAGCTTGTAATGTGATTGATTCACGGATTCCAAGGAACCAATTAAAGGGATCCTTAGGTGTTAGAGAAAGGTAACTTGGATAAAATTTGAATATTCAAATTTTGGTGGGAAATTTATTTCTTATGGTACTAAGTGTTTCTAAATCATTCTAATGGTCCTAATGATCAGTAGAATAATCCTAAAAACTAAAATTAATAATCTAAGAATCGAGATTAGTCGGGAAAATTTTGAAAAAGTTACTGTTGGAGTTGGCGGATCCAAACGATAACAAAGGCGGAACCAAACTTTTGGTTCCGCGGAATTCGCAAGGTGTATTTTGGCGGAGGCAAAAATTTCAACAGACGGAACCCATAATTTGGTTCCGCTATATCTGCCATACAAAAGTGCTAATTCTAAACAGAGAACATGTCATATTTTTCGTTATCCGTTCAAATCTCGAAAATTCTCCTAAAACATATGTAACTACTAATATGTGATAGAAAAATACTAAAAACACAGGTTCTAACACACGTTTACACATAGATTAATCCGATGATAATAACTTACCATAACAGAAGGTTAAGCCAAACGGTGGCTTAAGCACGAAAAATTGATAACAACAAGTGTTATCATCCTACAACATTATGTTAGTTCATAAAATTCAAATACCAACATAATATCTTAAAACACACACAAGTTTATCACATCATTGTTCGAAAAAGTCTTATACCAAACACTTCCTAACCCTTACTTCTTGTTCATGGAAGGAAGTTGACTCATGTATTCGGGTGGAGGAATCCTAGAATTGGGCAAACCATCTTCTTCACTAGCCGATGATGATGATGATGAGGTTGGAGGATGAGCACGTTTTCCTCTTGCTACGGCTACCCTATGATCACTAAGAGGAACAAAGGTGTGTGGAATTTCGGTGTAGTCAGGAAGGAAACCACTAGCGTTTCGAGGAATAGGTGCAGAATCTTTAAATAGACGGGTAAGAAGCATCCCGTACGGCATGGCGGTGGTACTTAAGACTGGAATATCGGCCATTCTTTTGGCGATATAGTAGGCTAAGTTGAATTGTTGGTGGGTAGATACATAATATATCATGTAGCAAAGACTTGCATTGACATGGTCCCTATTTCCTATGGTGCTAATGACGTTGGCTCTAAGAACTTCTTCCAACTTTTTAAATTGAGGCTTAAGCTCATTGAGCTCCATTCCAAACGGATCTCGATCTTTTTGTTTACCTCGGCTTGTTCTAGTTTGGGTTGTTTCTAGGATTGAAGAGATGTTCACGGATGATTTCTTTGGAAGTAAGGGGTGTGTCGTATGGATGGATATGACCAAGGTTGGACTCTAGGATGGACAATGACCATTTGTCCGAATAAAAACAAGTTCCTTGACTTGGAATACCTAAAACTTCCCCGAATTGATTTAAAGGGAAGGTGAATTGGTTTTGGTTTACTTTGAAATGGATGCTCATGAATCCAAAGTCGTCTGAGCTAAGACTTACGGAAGCATAAAATTCATGTATAAACCTAGGAATAATGGGTTCATCTATGTCGAGAAGACGATCAAATTGGATAGCGGCTAATTGTTCACGGATATTGGTTTCTTCTAAAAATGATGGGTCTATGGTTCTACCCTCGTGAACATAACATTTTTCTAATGCCTTAAAGATTTTGACTTGATCCTCGGTGAGACCTTTGGTTTTGTGGTGTTGAGGTAGGTATTTGAGGGTGTCCTTATGGTCATAATTTGTCACGGGAGGCATGATTATCCTAGACACGAAAAATGCATATTTTAGTTAAAACTATCGAAAATACGTATATATATTTCTAGTGTGTGCCTACATGGGGACAATGTGGAGGTGCGGTTATCTCGACTCCTTTTGATGCATGAAAATTTCGTTTATGCAAGTTTTATGATAAAACGAGAGATAACCCAAACGCTCCTATTTCAATGTAGCTTCATTTGAATGTACCCGAAAACACATATTAGTTATGTATTCCCTTTAGCATTCAAGAGACATTATGCAAGTGATGTTAAAAACATAACGTTTTGTATTTGTATGAACAATGTGCAAAAACCGTTTTTCCTAGTTGTGGGAAGATTTTTGTAAAAATTTCTCATGGGGTTTTTGATAAATTATGATAATGTTCTATAAGATGCAATTCCTAACTATGAAAAACATGATTTGTTTTGCAATTTAGTAAATATGCTTCATGATTTTGCAAGAAATATGCATAAACCCCAAGTTTTGATTTTTGTGCAAGAAATAGAAATCCTAGACTCAGATTAGGAATTAGATATGATTAGGATACTTACAGAGATGATTTAAGCACAAATTGGTTGTGGAGAATGATCTAATTTCTGAGTTTGGTGTGATAAGGGTCGAGTTCTAGTAGGATGTATGTTTTTGGGGAATGTGATACACTGTACAGGGTGTTTGTTTAATATACTAAAAATGTGCTCAGCAGGCCGCGGATCCGGCGGAACCAAAACAAAGGATCCGCCCTTGTTGTCGTTTGGTTCCGCAGGATCAGACTCAGAATTTGGTTATTGTCATGTTTGGTTAATCTAATGTTCAAGCTAAGGTTTAATCTATTCACTAGGTTCCATTAATCCTAAACCAAGCCTAAGAAGGTTGAGAGGTTCTCTCTTGAGGGGTTTTGTGTGGATGTCGGCAATGTTGTCATTTGGGGATACTTTCTCAATTGAGATGTTTCCCTTTTGAATATTGTCGCGTAGGAAGTGGTGACGTATTTCTATGTGTTTGGTTCTAGCGTGTTGGACTGGATTTTTGCTGAGGTCGATAGCTCCTTTGTTGTCGCAAAGAATGGGAATGTCGTTGAGTTCAACTCCATAGTCGACAAGAGCTTGTTGGCAAGCTTTACCTGCTGACACGTATTCGGCTTCAGTTGTTGATATTGCGAGGGCCGTTTGTTTCTTAGCAAACCATGAGGTGAGACAATGTCCTACAAAAGTACAAATACCACTTGTACTTTTCCTATCAACATAATCACCGGCATGGTCTGAGTCGGCATACACTATGGTTTCTACACCCATTCCTTTAGGATACCATAATCCTAAATGTGTAGTGCCTTTTATGTACCTAAAGATCAGTTTAACGGCTTCAAGATGGGATATTTTGGGGTCTTCTTGAAAGCGTGCACATAGACAAACACTAAACATAATATCCGGTCTACTAGCCGTTAGATAGAGTAAACTACCAATCATTTCTCTATATTTAGTGCTATCTACGGATTCACTTTCTTCATCTTTTGTGAGTTTGGTTTCGGAGGACATGGGTGTTTTCATAGGTTTTGAGTCTTCAAGACCAAATTTCTTAAGCATATCCTTGATATACTTGGATTGGTTGAAGAATATCCCATCTTCTAATTGTTTAATTTGGAGACCTAAGAAAAAGTTTAGTTCCCCCATCATACTCATTTCAAACTCGTCATGCATGATTTTTGAGAAATCGTCGCATAACTCTTGACAAGTTGAACCAAAATTAATGTCATCCACATATATCTGGACTATGATAATATGTGATCCCTTTTTCCTGGTGAAGAGAGTATTGTCTACTAGGCCCATGGTGTACTTATGGTCAACTAGGAAAGTCTTAAGTCGATCATACCATGCTTTTGGTGCTTGCTTAAGTCCGTATAATGCTTTCTTAAGTTTGTAGACATGATTTGGTTTTTTCAAAATGGGCAAATCCGGGAGGTTGTGCAACATGCACTTCCTCATTTATAAAACCGTTTAAAACTGCACTTTTGACATGCATTTGAAATAGTTAAAGTCATGTGCACATGCATATGCAAGTAGTATCCTAATTGACTCAAGTCTAGCAACGGGTGCAAATGTTTCATCATAATCTATACCTTCTTGTTGATTGTAGCTTTGTGCTACTAGCCTAGCTTTGTTTCTAGATACAACGCCATTTTCATCCATTTTATTTCTAAAAACCCATTTTGTACCGATTATGGTTTGATTTTTAGGTTGTGGGACTAATGTCCAAACGTCATTTCTAACAAATTGATTTAATTCCTCTTGCATAGCTATGACCCAAGATTCGTCTTTTATGGCCTCATTTATATTTTTAGGCTCAACGGTTGAAACAAAACAAAAGAAATTACTTTCGTTTTGAGCTTTAGATCTTAATGTTCTTTCATTGATTTTTCCTATGACGTTTTCTAATGGATGACTTTTGGTTTCTTTGATATTAACTATTTCTCTTTATACCGGTTCATCTTCTTTGTCACTTTCAATATTTTCTTGATTTTCAACCATTTGACTTTCAACTAAGTCATCATCGACCAAAGGTAATGTCTTAGAGGGAGGTGGACTTTCGTCGAATGTTACGTTCAACGATTCCTCGACTCTTGAGGTTTCTTTGTTCAAAACTATATAGGCATTACTATTTTTTGAATATCCAAGAAACACACCTTCATACGACTTTGGGTCGAACTTGGTGAGATAATCCTTTGTGTTTCAAATGAAGCACTTGCTTCCAAAAACTCTAAAATATCCTAAAGTAGGCTTTTTGCCTCTATATAACTCATATGGAGTCTTTTTCAAGAATGGTCTAATTAGAACTCGATTTAGGATATATGTGGATGTATCTACGGCGTGACACCAAAACTTTTGTGGTATGTTTTGTTCATTTAACATTGTTCTACTCATTTCTTGAATTGTCCTATTTTTGCGTTCTACTACACCATTAGATTGAGGAGTTCGAGGAGCCGAGAAATTATGTGTTATGCCATTAGCATCACAAAAAGCTCCAAATTGGGTTTCATTGTCGAATTCACGGCCATGGTCAGTTCTTATTGACACTATGTTATTTCCAATTTGGTTTTGAATTTTCTTACTTAGAATTTCAAATTTATTAAATGCCTCATTTTTAGTTTTCAAAAACTTAGTCCATGTATACCTAGAGTAATCATCTACTATTACCAAAGTATAGAAGTTTCCTCCATAACTTTGTATAGCAGACGAACCAAACAAATCCATATGCAACAATTCTAGACACCTAGATGTAGACACCATGTTTTTAGCCTTATGGCTATTATGAACTTGTTTCCCAATTTTGCAAGCATCACAAAAGTGTTGGTCATATTTCAACTTGGGTAGGTTCCTAACGAGTTCCTTAGATAATAAGGATTGAATTAACCTCATATTGGCGTGACCTAAGCGTCGATGCCATAGATTTGAGTTTTCATCCAAAGAAGTGAGACAAAGCTTGTCTTTAGGTGTTTTATCTAATTTCATAACGTATACGTTATTCTTTAAAACACCTTTTCCTACGGTTATACCGTCTCTAAGTATTTTACTTCCATTTTCACTGAAAAGGACATTATACTTTTTGCGGCATAATTGACTAATACTAAGCAAGTTAAAATCTAAGTTATCTACATGAGCAACATCATCAATAGTGAGAGATTCATGAGAGATTGTACCTTTTCCGATGATTTTACTTTTAAGCTTGCTATCGAATGTGACATTACCTCCATCGTACACTTGGTAGGTTGAGAAAAGGCTTTTGTTTCCCGTCATATGTCTTGAACACCCACTATCTTTAATCCACTCATCTGGTTCTAACTCAACTTTCAAGCACACCTAAGTTCAAGAAAAACTCAAGCGTTTGGTCCCCAATATCTCATGGGTCCGTTTGGGTTAAACATAACATTATCATGGTTCATGTAAGGAAATGGTGGACAAGTGTTCCATGGCATGTAGTTGGGACCTTGAAAGTTCCTATACATGTTTTGGTTCCAATTATTTTGATAATGATGCTGTGAGTTGAAATTACTCTTTGGAAAGGGGCGTTTGGGAATAGACTTTCTAGGCCTCTGTTGAACCGTTTTAGTCCTAAATTCATTTTTAACTTTTCCTAATCCTACAGCAACAGCTGGTTTCTGTTTGTTATCAGTTGTACTAGTGTTAGGTTTTCTAGTGACCTTAACGAACTCAGAACGGTCCGAAGTACAAACTTTCTGTTCATCAACAGTACCCGCGGATCCTTTGGTCATTACTGGCGGAACCAAATTTTTGGATCCACCAGATCCGTGGGTGTCTAACTTTGTTGGAACAGTTTCTTGTACTTTCACCGTTTGTTTCTGAAAGTCACTTAAGTTTCCATGTTTCATAAAACCTGGTTCGAAATTACCATAAGGTAATTTTTAAATTCTCATTATGTCATCTGCACAACTTATGTGTTTATCAAACCTTTTAAACTTAGAGTTTTGTTTGATAAGATTTCCTGTGTGGACTTTAGTGTTTCTATTTCAAGTTTTAGTTCCTGACATAAAACACATGTTTCTTTAATGCCTTTACCCTTTTCTAATCTTATAGCTTTCTCTTTTAACCAATGAATTTCGTTTTCTAAAAATTCCTTTTTGGTTTTTAAGAACTTATTTTTGCTTATGATTTTTAGGGTGATTTCACACAGTTTGTTATATTCTATATCTAATGTGTCATCATCAATAAAAGAGTATGACGAGTCAGAATGTACCTCTTCTGTGTCATGGGCCATGAGAGCAACTTCGTCATTCTTAGGCTCATCGTTATCACTTTCACTGTCACTCCAAGCTCCACTAACAAACGCTCTTTGAGATTTGTTCTTTGGAGGCTTTGGTCATTCTCCTATTAAGTGATTAGAATCACCGCACCTAAAACACTTCCTATCTATCTTTCATTTCTTATTATCACGGTCTTTCCGGGAGGATTTCTTTTCTTCACGAAGTGGTCTTACGAACTTTCCTCGTCTCCTGAAGAATTTCTTGAAATCTCTTATGGCCATGGCATACTCTTCGTCTTCGCTATTCGAACTAGACTCTTCCTCATCACTTGACTCTACCCTAGCTTTTAAGGCGATGGACTTCAACTTCTCCTTTTTACCTTTAACTATTTCTGAGTCTTTTTCCATCACCATTTCGTGAACTTTGAGATTTCTGATGAGCTCGTCCAGTGTCATGCTTGAAAGATCCTTGGATTCTTCAATAGCCGTCACCTTTGCTCTCCACTTCGGATGGAGTGCTCTAAGAAATTTCCTGACAAAGTTCTTGCTAGAAAAAGATTCGTCAAGTGCTTTAAGAGATGTAATAATAGTATTAAATCTAGCAAAAGCACTATCAATGGTCTCCTCTTCAGTGATAACAAATTGTTCATATTGTTAAACAAGAAGATCAATTTTGTTATCCTTTACTTGTGAGTTCCCTTGATGAGTGATAATTAATGATTGCCAAATATCCTTAGCCGTTTTACACATAAAAACTCTTTCATATTCTTTCTTTGGTAAAGCATTATAAAGCATCATTTTAGCTTCATTATTTTTGGCAATCAACTTCTTTTGCTCATTATTGTGACGAGTAAGAGAAGTACCCTCATCCCGATCATTTGATATATCATTACTTATGGGCTTGTAATCACCCTCTACAATTATATACCATAGATCTATGTCCTTTTACTTCACATACGTCTCAAAGCGGTTTTTCCAGTATATGAAACAATTTGGTTCGAATAGTGGTGGTCTTTGCATAGATTGCCCTTCTTTAAAGTTTTCAAAATACATTGATCGTTTCAAGTTTTAAAATACAATATATTTTGAAAATCTTGAGTAACGTAGCTCTGATGCCAATTGTGGAAAACTAGAAGGGGGGTTGAATAGTTTTTACCGTTTAAAATTTATTCGCTTTGTGATTTGACGTGATTTCAAAGTAATTGCACATAAACAAATAATATAAGTAAGCAAGAGAGAAAAGAACAATCAAACCACAACACGGAGATTTATAGTGGTTCGGCTACAAGGACTCTCTTCCTTGCCCTACTCCACTCCTCGAGCCTCTAACTCAAGAGTTTTTCTTCACTAAAAAACAAACTCCCTTCTCGGCGGAGAAAACCTTAATACACGTCGCTTACACCTTTTTCCGGTACAAAGCTAAATACCGAGTTCTAGTTCAAGGAAGAACCAACCTGACGTCGCCTATACAATTAACGACACTAAGCTAGATGTCGAGTTCTTTACAAGGGTACAACTACTCCCGTTTACTCTATGTGTTTTGAGGACTAAAACACTAACCGGACTCTACTGAATGAAAGGTACAACAATGATGTATAAACTCTAACAAATCATACAGTATCTAACTATCAAGACTTGCAACAGTGTGTTGAAGCTTATTGATGCTTGATCTCTTTTGCTACAAAAAGGAAGATCACTAAGAATGAAATTAATGAATGATATGGGTTAGTAATGTATAAATGAATGAATGTATAATTTATGCTATGTAAGTGATAAGTGTGCTTGAATGATCAGCTTGCTATTTATAGGCAAAGCTGATCAACAGGGCACGGATCTGGTGGAACCAAACAGAGGGATCCGCCAATTATATGGTTTGGTTCCGCCGGGACATGCCAACTAAGATTTTAACAAATCTTTCCATATCTTGCCATATCAACCAAAGTCAACTCCTTTGCTTCAAGATCTCTACAAGATATCTCACAAATCCTCAAGATATCTGTAACAACTCATAATTTTTTTCCGGACTATTATTTAATAGTGAAAATATTTTATATATTTTCTAACATTTAATGACGATTAAAAATTTATAAACTAGAGGTTATCTCATTTTCCTGAAAAACGACCCACACGCGTACCGACATTTATATAGTTATGGTAATAATTAATTAAACTCATGTTCGAGTCAATAATAATGTTTTTATAATACTTCTATAAAAATGCTCACAAAAATGTATTTATTACATCTTTACTCATAAGTGTCGGACCAAGACACCGCGACCCACATTTAAGCTCAACGGGACACAAAATACATCATTAAATTTCAAAGTTTTATTTCCATTCCTTAAATCTATAATATGATATTCTAATCACATCATTAGTACCACCTTGTCATTCCATGTTCCCCCTAAACCATAAAAGATCTTTGGACAAACCCATTATCCAGATCTATTAACCAAATCTATTATCCAGATCTATTAACTAGATCTATTATCCAGATCTATTATCCAGATCTATTATCCAGATCTATTATCCAGATCTATTATCCAAAAGCAATTAACCAAATTTTTCCTTATAAAAACCCTCCAAATCTCCCATTTTCTCACACACTTAAACTACTCAAAACAATTCACACTTCACTTCATTTCTTTTTCCTTGTTGTTCACTATCGAGACTCAAAAGGAAGAAACACAAGAATACTTGGATCATTCAAGTCTAGAGAGCTCAAGGAACTTCCATTCGTTCAAATCCATTCAACACGTTTACTACCTACCTTTGAGGTGTTGTAAGTCCCCTCATTCCATTTCTAATTCATTTCGAATCATTTCGTTGCATATTGTATTTTATATTTTCTCATTCGAACGTATAGTTTACTCGTTAATTTTTACGTACATAATTTATCACATTAGCTCAAATCATGCTTCAACCCATTTTTGAGATAGCGAATATCACATATGATCACTCACATTCAACCCATGCAACCATTTCATTCTCACACGACGCCCATTTTGATTTGGCATTGAACACGTAAGAGTTTTAAAACCCAAAACATAGGAATAATTCTAAGTCTTTTGACATATAAAAACGCCCCAAGTCGCTTACAAAATGGCTCTATAGAATCGAATTCGTGCTAACAACACCTAAATATTCTTGTTCGACCTGATTGTTCATACAACAAACTATTAAATTCATGTTTATACTTTTCCATATTAAGCCCTTAAAAGCTCTTAAAAATCCCCAAAGCTCCAGCCCTCGAAACTGATCAGAAACATTTTATTTTATTCGATTGGGCTGAAAGGCCCAATAAGCACTTGTGATTAAGCAGTCCTATAAGCACTTGGTATACATTTTTAGAATCACAAAATTAGCCCAAGTCCAGGCCCAAAACTATTTTCATGCCCTCGCCTCTAAATTTCTTAATGGGCTTTGATTTAAATCGTATAAAGGCCAATACATTAAAAATAAGCTAATTTCAATATTAAGCAATAGATATAAGTTGGAATAAGCTAAATATAGTTATGGAAATTTTCAGAATATTCTTCCCATCATTTTTGGGTAAAAAGGACTAAACTTGTACGCGTTTTCACTTTGAGGGACCAAAATTGTCAACTTTGATAGATAAGGTCTGAAACTGCCAAAACAATATATTGGGGGTAGAAAATGACATTATATTAAAGTACAAGTTCAGAATTTCATTTTGGATAATTATAGGCTAAAAATGTAACTTTTATATAACCGAGGACTAACGGTGCAAAACCTACACCGTTAGGATTTAAAATGTAAACTCTGTGGAAACTTAAGGTCTGTTCAGTAGCATAATTATATTCTAATTCTATTTCATAAATCATACCACTTTGTTCATATCATATACACCCTTTTCATTCGTTTCAACGTATATATACTTAACGAACATTTAACGATTTAATTAACTATTTAATTCAATAACAATCGAGGAAACGATAATCTTGGGAATTAAAGACATAAAAACATGTTAATAATATTAAGAATATTATCTTTGAACTTTAGACATTTTAAGCATATCATTCATTCACATCACAGTCCGATTCGTTATTCGATATTCTTTCACGATCATTATTCACATCAAGCCAAACTTAGACCATCGAAATCTCAGACTTCATTATTATTCAGGTCATAGGTTGGAATAGTTCCCGTGATACTTTAGACATAACCCTACTGAGACCATTACAGCTAAAGTGAGTTTCATAGCCCCTATTTTTATACTTTTGAAACTACTTTTGGGGGAGATACATGCTTAAGTTATTTTACTCGTTTATCAAATACATGATTTATGCAATTACTCAAACATTTATACTTTTATACAATATTCTTTTATACTTTTCTTTGGGAAGTAGGCACCTAGTAATCCTTTGGGAAAAGGCACCCAGTAATCTTATGGTGCATTGGTATGCAAGTCATCTAATATATTTTGCATTGGTATGCAAGTCATCTATTATATTGTGCATTGGTATGCAAGACATCTATTCTATTCTTACTATGTTAGCAGTGGGTTGTAAACACACAGGTTGCAAGTCTTGTATGGGCGGGACTTGGAACTGAGTGGATTTACAAGGCCTTTGCTGTGAAATCTTTATTCAAATATACTTGATAGACATACTATGTTAGCAGTGGGTTGTAAACACACAGGTTGCAAGTCTTGTATGGGCGGGGCTTGGAACTGAGTGGATTTACAATGCCTTTGCTGGAAAAATCTATATTTAAACACTTTACCTTTAAACATCTTTATTCAAATACTTTACTTTTAAACTAAACTCTATGAACTCACCAACCGTTGGTTGACACTTTTTAGCATGCTTATCTCAAGTTTTAAGGCGATAGAGGATGCATGGATTCTAGAGTCATTTGCATACTTGAAGACTTATATCTTAACTTATCTTTATCATTCGATACGCCTTGCAAACTTTTATGTATCTTTACTTTGGAACTTATTGTCATAACTCTGATTTTAATAATTCGAATGATAACTTTTCAAAACGTCTCATTTAGAGGTCGTTTTCTATACCTTGTTCTGTATTATGAAGTAATACCCCCATGACTCTACTGTTCCGCTGCGGTAATTTTGGGGTGTTACAGATTGGTATCAGAGACAGGTTATAGAGAACTAGGTTGCATTTAGGAGCCTAGACTATAACTACTATATATGTTAAGACTCTTATCCTTATCGCCTTGCATACGTAGAACTTTTCCCATTTATATGCGCACTGTTAAATGTTATAGTATCTGCACCGATAGGGGAATCCTAGAACTTAGCCGAGTCATCAAAGGTGTGGAGCTCAGTGATAACTGGCTATTAACCTTAATCTTGTGACAGTTCTTGTTTGATGAGACATGGGATTAAGTTAAATAAAGGTTATCACTTAGCCGCAGAGAAATTTGATGATTTTGCTTGGAAATGGGATTTCTCTTGAGGATACTTTTTAGGGAAAAATCTCATAATCTAAATCGAGGCATCAAAAGCATGGAGCTCAGTGATAACTGGCTATTTAACTTAATCTTGTGACAATTCTTGTTTGATGAGACATGAGATTAAGTTAAATAAAGGTTATCACTTAACCGCAGAAATTTGATGAGTTCACTCGAGGATTTTCTGGGAGATAATCACCCTACTTTGTCGAGATATGTGTGCTTGGTGATGTGTACACGTGTGAAAGGAGGCAAGTATAATTATGGTGGCCAACATAATTATAAGTGCATCACAACACACGTGGACATATGTAATCATGCGTACGTTAATCGGCATTGACCCCTTTAGGATAACAGCTAGTAATGGGGTTTGTGAAAATGTTAACTATATATAAGTTATGACTTAAACCGGTTTAGCCTAATCCCATGACAGTTCTTGTTTGATGAGTTGTGGGATTAAGTAAAGATCGGTTGCCTAAAAGTCTTTTGAGGAATATGCTCGAGAATAGGAAAGTTGCTTCACCAAAACCTAGTCATAAGGGAATATGTTTTTAGCCGTGTTAGTCATAAAAACATTCCTAACTAGATAAGAACCCTATATGCATAAGTTTTTGCCTAAATTATTTATGCTTCACACATTGACAATTCATTAACATCTTTTAAGAGTTAACACAGACTGAATCTCGGGACGAGATTCAAAAATGAGGAGTGGATACTGTAACAACCCATAATTTTTTTTTGGACTATTATTTAATAGTGAAAATATTTTATATATTTTCTAACATTTAATGACGATTAAAAATTTATAAACTAGAGGTTATCTCATTTTCCTGAAAAACGACCCACACGCGTACCGAAATTTATATAGTTATGACAATAATTAATTAAACTCATGTTCGAGTCAATAATAATGTTTTTATAATACTTCTATAAAAATGCTCACAAACATGTATTTATTACATCTTTACTCATAAGTGACGAACCAAGACACCGCGACCCACATTTAAGCTCAACGGGACACAAAATACATCATTAAATTTCAAAGTTTTATTTCCATTCCTTAAATCTATAATATGATATTCTAATCACATCATTAGTACCACCTTGTCATTCCATGTTCCCCCTAAACCATAAAAGATCTTTGGACAAACCCATTATCCAGATCTATTAACCAAATCTATTATCCAGATCTATTATCCAGATCTATTATCCAGATCTATTAACCAAAAGCTATTAACCAAAATTTTCCTTATAAAAACCCTCCAAATCTCCCATTTTCTCACACACTTAAACTACTCAAAACAATTCACACTTCACTTCATTTCTTTTTCCTTGTTGTTCACTGTCGAGACTCAAAAGGAAGAAACACAAGAATACTTGGATCATTCAAGTCTAGAGAGCTCAAGGAACTTCCATTCGTTCAAATCCATTCAACACGTTTACTACCTACCTTTGAGGTGTTGTAAGTCCCCTCATTCCGTTTCTAATTCATTTCGAATCATTTCGTTGCATATTGTATTTCATATTTTCTCATTCGAACGTATAGTTTACTCGTTAATTTTTACGTACATAATTTATCACATTGGCTCAAATCATGCTCCAACCCATTTTTGAGATAGCGAATATCACATATGATCACTCACATTCAACCCATGCAACCATTTCATTCTCACACGACGCCCATTTTGATTTGGCATTGAACACGTAAGAGTTTTAAAACCCAAAACATAGGAATAATTCTATGTCTTTTGACATATAAAAACGCCCCAAGTCGCTTACAAAATGGCTCTATAGAATCGAATTCGTGCTAACAACACCTAAATATTCTTGTTCGACCTGATTGTTCATACAACAAACTATTAAATTCATGTTTATACTTTTCCATATTAAGCCCTTAAAAGCTCTTAAAAATCCCCAAAGCTCCAGCCCTCGAAACTGATCAGAAACATTTTATTTTATTTGATTGGGCTGAAAGGCCCAATAAGCACTTGTGATTAAGAAGTCCTATAAGCACTTAGTATACATTTTTAGAATCACAAAATTAGCCCAAGTCCAGGCCCAAAACTATTTTCATGCCCTCGCCTCTAAATTTCTTAATGGGCTTTGATTTAAATCGTATAAAGGCCAATACATTAAAAATAAGCTAATTTCAGTATTAAGCAGTAGATATAAGTTGGAATAAGCTAAATATAGTTATGGAAATTTTCAGAATATTCTTCCCATCATTTTTGGGTAAAAAGGACTAAACTTGTACGCGTTTTCACTTTGAGGGACCAAAACTGTCAACTTTGATAGATAAGGTCTGAAACTGCCAAAACAGTATATTGGGGGTAGAAAATGACATTAGATTAAAGTACAAGTTCAGAATTTCATTTTGGATAATTATAGGCTAAAAATGTAACTTTTATATAACCGAGGACTAACGGTGCAAAACCTACACCGTTAGGGTTTAAAATGTAAATTCTGTGGAAACTTAAGGTCTGATCAGTAACATAATTATATTCTAATTCCATTTCATAAATTATACCACTTCGTTCATATCATATACACCCTTTTCATTCGTTTCAGCGTATATATACTTAACGAACATTTAACGATTTAATTAACTATTTAATTCAATAACAATCGAGGAAACGATAATCTTGGGAATTAAAGACATAAAAACATGTTAATAATATTAAGAATATTATCTTTGAACTTTAGACATTTTAAGCATATCATTCATTTACATCACAGTCCGATTCTTTATTCGATATTCTTTCACGATCATTATTCACATCAAGCCAAACTTAGACCATCGAAATCTCAGACTTCATTATTATTCAAGTCATAGGTTGGAATAGTTCCCGTGATACTTTAGACATAACCCTACTGAGACCATTACAGCTAAAGTGAGTTTCATAGCCCCTATTTTTATACTTTTGAAACTACTTTTGGGGGAGATACATGCTTAAGTTATTTTACTCGTTTATCAAATACATGATTTATGCAATTACTTAAACATTTATACTTTTATACAATATTCTTTTATACTTGTCTTTGGGAAGTAGGCACCTAGTAATCCTTTGGGAAAAGGCACCCAGTAATCTTATGGTGCATTGGTATGAAAGTCATCTAATATATTTTGCATTGGTATGCAAGTCATCTATTATATTGTGCATTGGTATGCAAGACATCTATTCTATTCTTACTATGTTAGCAGTGGGTTGTAAACACACAAGTTGCAAGTCTTGTATGGGCGGGACTTGGAACTGAGTGGATTTACAAGGCCTTTGCTGTGAAATCTTTATTCAAATATACTTGATAGACATACTATGTTAGCAGTGGGTTGTAAACACACAGGTTGCAAGTCTTGTATGGGCGGGGCTTGGAACTGAGTGGATTTACAATGCCTTTGCTGGAAAAATCTATATTTAAACACTTTACCTTTAAACATCTTTATTCAAATACTTTACTTTTAAACTAAACTCTATGAACTCACCAACCGTTGGTTGACACTTTTTAGCATGCTTATCTCAAGTTTTAAGGCAATAGAGGATGCATGGATTCTAGAGTCATTTGCATACTTGAAGACTTATATCTTAACTTATCTTTATCATTCGATACGCCTTGCAAACTTTTATGTATCTTTACTTTGGAACTTATTGTCATAAATCTGATTTTAATAATTCGAATGAAAACTTTTCAAAACGTCTCATTTAGAGGTCGTTTTCTATACCATGTTCTGTATTATGAAGTAATACCCCCATGACTCTACTGTTCCGCTGCGGTAATTTGGGGGTGTTACAATATCCTAAAGATATCAAAATGAGGTATGCCATGATGTCATCTTAAATATTTCTAATTTAAGAAATAAAAATATAAATGTATATATGTATGTAATGTAATTCCTAGTGATCATGTAATGTGTTTTAAAAGACTTGTTACTATAAATGTAAAAGACTTTAACTTATATATATGCTTTGCTAAAGATAAACCTTATAATTGTCATTAACAAAATAAAGCAAAGATCGTAAAATATAAATAACGTTTTTAGGACGATATTTGTATTAACAGTATATTTTGGGTTTGCTGTTTCCATTTTATCAGTTTGCATTTGCATATGTAGTTTAGGGGGCTGTTTGGAATAACAAATTTTGACTTATAAAGTGTATTCTTGTAATCTTTTAAAACATCCTTTGTTTGCATTTGTAGATTTGCTTTTGCTGTTTATAATTTTCAGTTTGCAATTGCATATGCAGTATAGTGGACTGTTTGGAATAACCTAATTTGACTTATAAAGTCAACATATACCAAAAAAAATTGTAACCAAACTGCATTGTTATAACATATGAATTACAACATAGTTAAGTTACATTTACACTGAAAGACAACATAGCATTTCTTTCCGGTGATTCACTTGGTTAATTGACTAGCAGGTGAATCACTTGGTTTATGAGTTGCAGGTTCTTCATTAGGTGTTTGACTTGCATATTCTTCACTTGGTGTTTGACTAGCAGGTTCTTCACTTGGTGCTTGACTTGGGCATACTCCACTTGCTGTTTGAGTTGCAGTTGGTTCAGTTTCTTCATCACCATTGCCCAAGTAAGCACCAAATCTAGTAGATGCAGTAATATGTAAGCCAATTACATATCCACTACTATCTGTTGTAGTTGTGTTTTCCCTTGTAACACCACCTCTACCAGTATAAGATGGGGTTCCCCTTCTTTCAAGGCACACTGGACAAACATACCACATGAAATCTGTATAAGGGGGACGCCTTGCAAAAAAGGTCAATCTAGCCCTGTTTTCACTTTCAACCCAACAGTCAATGCATACCATTTGACAACCATTTTGTGCATCCATGGTGAAAAGCAATTGATATGATAAAGAGTTGATGATAACTATGGTATTATATAATGCAGGAAAAAAAAAGATATAATATGGTACAATGTGGTTATTGAACAACTAGATAGGATTAGAGACAACATAAATGCTTACAATGGAGGCAAAACATTGAGATTTTGAAATTTTTGACTATTGCATACTAGGACCATTTAGGACAAACATTTTTTTTGCTAGAACTAACTCCATTTAGGACAACCATTTTTTGTCAAGAAACATGGTGTAATCTACATCCAGTCCATAGTCTTTCCAAAAATCTGCCTCTTCCCTTGCTTCCATTTCTGCTTCTTTTCTTGCTCTTTCATGTTCAAGTTTTTTGAACATTCTCTCCTCTTCCAAAAACTGTTGGAATGCTTCTTCATCCATCCTTGTCTACTCTTCTTCTTGATCCAACCTTCTATGTTCTTCTTCTTGAAAAAAAAGAGATTCAAGAAACTCTTGTTCCATAATCTGCCTTATCTCGTCTTCATCCATCCACCGAAAAAAAAGTAATAGATGCATGCATGAACTCCAATGTAAACACACAAGATCCTCAGTCATTCATATGATAAATATATGCATACCTGCTGCCTTCTGCCATCACACTGCCTTTTTCTTCCTCGTATGTTACTTTCCTTTGGTGCTTTTGGAACTTATTCCTTGTGACACTTACTCTTATTATGTCCAATGGTATGACAATTAGAGCATTTGATCTGTTTACGAGATTTGATTTACCCATTGTTAAGCAATTGCAGTGAAAAAAGACTAGAGTGTTTTTGAATTTGAATTTGGGGATAATAGTGGTCAAAAACCAACCTTACTTATAAATGCATTCATACACTTTATGGTCACTTGACCAAGTGATATGGGACGAAAACAATAACCTTGTATGTCTACACTGTTTCACCAAGGACCAAACATCTAACAACATTGTCAATAATCAAGACAAGCAACAAAACAAAAAACAAAGGCGGAATAATATAAAGAGATCTTCATTCATTTCATAAAATCTTACCATACATGATCATAGATGATTTAGCAAAATACAATTTCATAAGCCCCAAAAGACAACAAACATTACACACTTAATGTGCTACCATTAGTGATTAACAATAAAATCAGGTTATCCTAAGAACATCAAAGAACTTGTTTTAACACCCCCTAAATTTTGAGTTAACAGCGGAAGACTAATAGGGGTATTACTGGATAGATCATAGTCATAATCATTGAAAACGACTCAAAAGAGGCGTTTTGAAAGTTATTGCCATTCATTTAGAAATTCAGATACAAAAAGGAAATTTCAACGTTTAATATTCCACAAAAGATATAGTAAGTTTGATATGAATGACAGAATTTATTTGACCAAAAACCATCAGTTTAATGCCCACTCCGTGCCTTGAATGCTCCGTTATTTACCTGAGATAAACATGCTAAAAGTGTCAACACAAAGGTTGGTGTGTTACGCCCCGTGCCCGCTTATACTAAAAACTTTGACTTTTGACGCAGAAATGTTTGACTTTAACGGACTCATCCAAATTCTTCATTCAAATACCAGAACATATAATATTTAACTCTTTAAAATACTTGCAAGAACATATACTCGACAACTCTTTCTAAACACTTCACACAATTTTAATAACACAACCAAACGACCTTCTGTGACCAACGATACGCCGTATCCCTTTTGAGGGATACGCCGTATTAACACTGAGAGACCAATGCGCCGTATCAACCGGATATGATACGCCGCATCACCTTAAACTTCTGATACGCCGCATCTGATATATTAGATACGCCGCATCTAAAATTCTAGATACGCCGCATCGACCAATTTAGACAGAACATCAGCAGGAAGACCTGCATATACTCAACACACTACACAATCCACTTTGACACCTTTTACAACACTATAACTTGTATCAAAACACTCCCTTTACATTCAAAACCATATCCAACTATAATACACGGCAATTGACCCGTTTGACTCCAAAATGGGTACATTTTACACATTAGCCAAACATCCCCTTAACTTAACCCATAAACACATAAAACATACTTTAACATACCAATTGACTTCCAATTCATTACAAGACACTTGACATAGAATCTAACACTTGTTCACCCATTTCAAAGCATTACTTGACTCACGGGGGTACAAACTTATACACGAGAGCTCGGTATCTACCTAGCTCTAATTCCTTACCAAATCCTACCCTTCCGCATACATGAACCATACTCCTTATTCCACGTCTTCCATAAACACAAGGACCTACAAAACGGTTAGACAACTAAACCGTAAGCGATAACGCTTAGCCAGTAAAACAATAATAACATATAATCATACTTCAATCCACATGATGCATCATATACATAAACACTTACTTGACGGGCTTACAACCCATAACTCATCTAGCACATACCATCCTATAACATAGCATCAAATCATCAAATAAACCACATTCATAGCATTACATAGTCATATCCCATAATCTATACCACTTTGCCATACAACATACATAACACATATGTTAGACATCCATATATCACATGTTACTATCATTTTACTTACCTCAATCCAAGCTATATATCATCAAGAACATCATCAATAACACAAGCTTCCATCATCATCATCATCTTCCTTCATAAATAATAAAAACCTAACATCATAACAATAAATCACATAACAAAGGTTATCAAACCCATCAAAACATAATCATTTTGCTAACCAAATCATCATATGATCATACCCACATCATATGATGATTTCCCACTTAAATCACTAACTTGAGAGGGATTACTTACTTGCTAATCAAAGCTAAGAAGGGTCATCAACATAGGTTCTTTATCCTCTTCATTAAAAGCCATCCCTAGCTCTACCTTTCCCTCCTTTTCTCCTTGGTTCGACACCCACAGAAACACACTCTCTTTTACAGGAGAGTGTGGAAACTTATAGATAAATGGGGAAGATTCTAGCTACAAGGGCAATTCTGTCATTTCTGCTTATTTAAGGTCGATGCGCCGCATCTATCTGCATAGATGCGCCGCATCCATGCTACCCCTTATATACGCCGTATCTCCTTCTCCAATACGGCGCATGGACTATAACAAGTCGGTTCTACTTTCCATTCTACCATACGCCGCATGTATTTCCTAGATGCGCCGCATCTTGGCCATAACAGATTAACACTTAACAGTTAACTCCATAACCATTTGCCCTTAACCAACCACATTTAGACCCGGTCCATTTCGTCTAGGGTGGGGTCCCACTACCCGGGAAACGGGTCTAACAATTCTACCCCCTTATTTAGATTTCGTCCCCGAAATCTCTCGTCCAAAACTATCCAAAACTAACTTCACAACATATACAAGTCCTTATTCTCGTGCTTTCTAGGCCAATTCCTTGCAACGATCTACATGATCTTGCAAATTCTACTCTTACTAGACATAAACACAACTCATAATCCGCTAAAAGCACACTTCTCATCATAAACTTTTCTAAGATTTCCCGAAACAACTACTTGTCATCCGGGAAAATCTACTACTGTGACTCTATATGAGTCACACTTCCACACTATAGCACGGCATTCAACAATGCACTGATCATGACCTAATATCATAAATCCGGCAATTCTCACCTTCCACATAATATCAAATACGCATCTATACTAAAAACCGGCAACTTATCTCAAAATACACAAGGTACCATACAAACGGCACCTTCAAAAATCTAACACACACAACACTTAAGCATACTTTCTTATCAAATTTCTGGAAATGCTCACAATTTAACTTATCAAATTAAAACATAATTCAATCTAGACGTCTAACTTAGGGTTTCACACATTATTTTAACGCCACTAGAAGTTTTATTCGTATTTATCTTTTCTTATGACGTCTAACCGGTTTTAGTTTTCACTATCTCTTATTACTATCCGTACTCATGTCATATCGGTTACACATAAGCCCACTCTTTTGTAATTCTTCATTCACATAAAAAGGCGTCCCGATCTATGTAAATCAAGAAATACAAATTCATGGTTCGGTGATTTACAATTTCTTCATTCAAATGAAAAGGCGTCCCAATCCATTTATATCAAGAAACCATAAACCATCCTACTTATACGCTTCCGACCTAACACTCGTACTTATCTACTTTCCATCTTTTCTAGCCTTGGATCCAATCTCACTAACTTTCATCCATGCCATAAGGCAAGCTTAACATCATGCCATAAAGGCAAGCTTACAACCATGCCACAAAGGCAAGCTTACATCCATGCCGTAAAGGCAAGCTTACAATCATGCCATAAGGCAAGCTAAACACATGCCATAAGGCAAGCTTAACGATCCCGAAGGATACCATAATTAGAGCATTGGATCCAAGCTATATCTATCTTATCATCTTTACTCATTTTATCTTTCATGCACTTTTATAATTAGGCACACACTATCATTTATTCAATTTTCATTGCCTTACGCAATTTAAACATTCACTATCACATTTACTACCATCTAGGCAAGTTTCTATATAACACTTGCACATTTATTATCATCGCATTTTCACAATGCCACTTATCTTTCACCCGTCAACCCCAAGTTGACTCATACACTAACTATGTGCCATTTTTATTTAGACAATTTATATGTAATGCTTATTCATTACAACTTACACAATTCTACGTGTTCTTACAACACACTCTTACTATTACCCGTCAACCCTTGTTGACCATATTCTCACTTCATACTGTCACTTTATTTAGTTTATTCAACTTGTATGCATACAAACCTAACATAGGTTTATTCTGTAACACTTTCTTTAATTTCATCTTACATATTCAAATATATTAACATGATCGCATTCATGTTTCACAACTCTTTCTAGCGCACTTCAAGTCACCTATGACTTCTAGCACAATCTATATCTCATTCATCATTTCTATTCATTTATTATTAACACCTTTTAGTTTTCATGTTTTACATGCACATGATCTCATCATGTCTTAGCTATACTCTTTAACTTTCTCATTTTATTTAGCATATAATAAATCATGCTTCAAGCATCCATTCATTCATTGCAAAACAAAAATCACAATTAACTCAATGCGTCTGTTAAGCATTCAAGCTATAAACATACTTTACTATTCACTTCTTACTTATCTCAATCTTTTTAAGCATTTATACTTTTTCAAATCATTTACATGCATCTTAACTCTAATCACATATCAATGTTTTCTTTTTAGCTTTACCGGCCACAACTAGGTCAACACATAACACACACATTCTAAGGCATCTATCTCAACTCATACCCTTCAATACAAACGTGCTCTCAAGCACTTCATATAAATCTTAGACATTCAAAAACCTACCATAAACTTATCATCACATAAGCAATCACACAATAGACTTAACACTTATCCGAGAAGTGTTAAAACATTCATAACATAAATCAAAACATAAAGTCTATGGCTCATATATCACATTGCATAACCAACCAATGTCTAAGCATCGACCTTCTAACTAACCACAAGCAATAGCCCATTTTATAGCTAAGGCATCATAAACCTTAGTTCACTTACTAACCCGTCTCTAATACCACTTAGCCTTGCCACTCACATTCATAACTCTAACTTCATCATACATTCACATATCACAATACAATCCCCGATACCAACCAAGGTGCATGACTATCTAATCATGTAAACATTTCAAGTCCTCCACGGACTTACATCACATAATCACAATATCAACACCGGCACCAACCGAGGTGCTCGGCCAACTAATGATCTAAACATCTCAAGTCCCCATGGACTTGTATCTCATACACAACAACACTAACACAAGCATACATCACTAATCATCAAAAGGCTCAACTATCATAAAACATATTCCGTCTAACACATAGCAAATAATTTCCGCGCAATCTAACACTTACATCCAGGGCTTCTACGAGTGGTTTAATACTAGCCAACCCTAAGTGGAAACCTAATTCACTTAAACCTGGCTCTGATACCAATTTGTTACGCCCCGTGCCCGCTTATACTAAAAACTTTGACTTTTGACGCGGAAATGTTTGACTTTAACGGACTCATCCAAATTCTTCATTCAAATACCAGAACATATAATATTTAACTCTTTAAAATACTTGCAAGAACATATACTCGACAACTCTTTCTAAACACTTCACACAATTTTAATAACACAACCAAACGACCTTCTGTGACCAACGATACGCCGTATCCCTTTTGAGGGATACGCCGTATTAACACTGAGAGACCAATGCGCCGTATCAACCGGATATGATACGCCGCATCACCTTAAACTTCTGATACGCCGCATCTAATATGCTAGATACGCCGCATCTAATATGCTAGATACGCCGCATCTAATATGCTAGATACGCCGCATCGACCAATTTAGACAGAACATCAGCAGGAAGACCTGCATATGCTCAACACACTACACAATCCACTTTGACACCTTTTGCAACACTATAACTTGTATCAAAACACTCCCTTTACATTCAAAACCATATCCAACTATAATACACGGCAATTGACCCGTTTGACTCCAAAATGGGTACATTTTACACATTAGCCAAACATCCCCTTAACTTAACCCATAAACACATAAAACATACTTTAACATACCAATTGACTTCCAATTCATTACAAGACACTTGACATAGAATCTAACACTTGTTCACCCATTTCAAAGCATTACTTGACTCACGGGGGTACAAACTTATACACGAGAGCTCGGTATCTACCTAGCTCTAATTCCTTACCAAATCCTACACTTTCGCATACATGAAACATACTCCTTATTCCACGTCTTCCATAAACACATGGACCTACAAAACGGTTAGACAACTAAACCGTAAGCGATAACGCTTAGCAAGTAAAACAATAATAACATATAATCATACTTCAATCCACATGATGCATCATATACATAAACACTTACTTGACGGGCTTACAACCCATAACTCATCTAGCACATACCATCCTATAACATAGCATCAAATCATCACATAAACCACATTCATAGCATCACATAGTCATATCCCATAATCTATACCACTTTGCCATACAACATACATAACACATATGTTAGACATCCATATATCACATGTTACTATCATTTTACTTACCTCAATCCAAGCTATATATCATCAAGAACATCATCAATAACACAAGCTTCCATCATCATCATCATCTTTCTTCATAAATAATAAAAACCTAACATCATAACAATAAATCACATAAAAAGGGTTATCAAACCCATCAAAACATAATCATTTTGCTAACCAAATCATCATATGATCATACCCACATCATATGATGATTTCCCACTTAAATCACTAACTTGAGAGGGATTACTAACTTGCTAATCAAAGCTAAGAAGGGTCATCAACATAGGTTCTTTATCCTCTTCATTAAAAGCCATCCATAGCTCTACCTTTCCCTCCTTTTCTCCTTGGTTCGACACCCACAGAAACACACTCTCTTTTACAGGAGAGTGTGGAAACTTATAGATAAATGGGGAAGATTCTAGCTACAAGGGCAATTCTGTCATTTCTGCTTATTTAAGGTCGATGCGCCGCATCTACCTGCATAGATGCGCCACATCCATGCTACCCCTTATATACGCCGTATCTCCTTCTCCAATACGGCGCATGGACTATAACAAGTCGGTTCTACTTTCCATTCTACCCTACGCCGCATGTATTCCCTAGATGCGCCGCATCTTGGCCATAACAGATTAACACTTAACAGTTAACTCCCTAACCATTTGCCCTTAACCAACCACATTTAGACCCGGTCCATTTCGTCTAGGGTGGGGTCCCACTACCCGGGAAACGGGTCTAACATGGTGAGTTCATAGAGTTTACAAATAAAATGGTTGATTTCAATAGTTTCAAGTTTAAATAATGATGAGATAAATAGTGGGTTTCGTTGTTATACACCCATAGTTCGTTATTTTGCCCTAACCGAGTCAACCACAAAGGTTGTTCATTTGTTTGCCCTAACCGGGTCAAAAGTTGAGTAAATCCATATAATTTATATGCATATCAGTTGAACACAAGTTTCAAGTTTAAGTGAAAGTGGGCTACGTTGTTATACGCCTGAAATGTAGTAGTGATAGTATCGTATCATGACTACGGTACTTTTGTAGTTCAGTATATTGCCCTAAGTCTCATGACACTCAAACCTTAACAGTACCGCTCAAATGGCATGCAACACACCAAATTAATGGTGTGAGTTATGACCCTCTATAGGAGATTGTCGTCTTCCTATTTTGAATTCAAATAAAGTGCATTTGACTTATCCAGCTAGCAACTAAGACCATCTTCTGGATAGTTCAAACAGGCAGTCAGCCTTCACAGATCTGTTCACTATATTCGCGTCCATTCGCAGTGGTTAATGGCTCAGGATGGGAGGGACTTGTAATAATGGCAATAGTAATGGTAACTTAGGCAATATCAATCAGGTATAGCATACAGAAAATACTTGTGTTCTGTTTTGTAGCATGTATCCCCTTAGGAGATAGAAACAACGTATAAAAGTAGGTATATGAACTCATGGTAATTTGTAAAGGTTTATAGTACTTGAGTAAGTGAAAGCAAAAATCATGTTTCAATAAACGTATAGAGTGTGTCATCTACTGTGTACAATGTTTAAATTAAACGAGTAAATTTGTAAGTAGAACGAGCATGTATCTCCCCCAAAGAGTTCAAAATAAGTAAAAGAAGGGGGCTATGACTCACCTTGAATGTAAATGGCAAAGGTGATGTGAAATCAAATGTATTATGGGAACGGCTCCAACACACGACCTGAATAATAGTGAAGTCTGAGAATTTGATAGTTTTGGTTTAATACGAATAATGATTGTGAAAATGTATCGGATAACGAATTGGTTCGTGATGAGAGTGAATGATATGCTTAAAATACTTAAAGTTCAAAAATAATATTATATATAATATTATCTTATTTTTATGTTATTTGAATTTACAAATATCGTTTCTTCGAAAGTGGTGAAATGATTCGTTTAAGTTTATTCGTTTGTGATTCGTTATAAAAATATATAAACGTAACATGATTGAATATGTATGAAATAAAGTTACTGTTTGGTCCCTGAATTTATACAAAATCTACACTTTCCACCCTAATGGAGTAACTTTTGCACCGTTAGTCCTTGGTTAGTTATATTTACACTTTTAGTCCATAATGGTTTCAAAATGACATTTTAATTCTTCTGTTTACTGTTTGAACAATTTCTACCCTCATGTTATTAAAATAACAGTTTGAGACTTATTAATGTGAAGTTAACACTTTATACCCGATATGTAAAAATATTTGCAAATCAAGTCCAAAAATCCAAAAAATGGTGTATTAAGATTTCCGAGGGTCGTAATAGCTTCAAATAGCTTATTTGAGTTTTAGGAAACTGCTTATTAGTTAAAAGTACTTATTAATTGCTTAATGGGCTTTAACGAGACTAAATTAAGGCCCAATAAGAGAAAACGATCCAAACGGTGTTCAAATGTTTTGGGCCTGGTTTTGGGCATATTTTAGTGTCTAAAAAACATTACAATATAGCTTATTGGTCTGCTTATTCGCTAGTGCTTATTTCAAGCTAAGTGGGCTTAAAAGCCCACTCAACAAAATAAGGGGGTTTAGGAACTGTCTTATATATAGCGATTACTTTTAAGTTGGAAAAGGCCTTTTTAGAGCTTATAACAAGGGCTTATTTGAACAGCTTATTTGTGTGGCTTATGAAGAATTGGGTCAAGTAAAATAATCGATAGGTTATACGTATAAATTGGATTTTATGGGGTCAATTCTAGTCGAATAAAATCAATAGTCCAAAACCTTTAAAATGACATAACAACGTATCATTTGCAATACACGTTTAAATTGAGTCTCAATAAGCAGCAAAATGATGAAACAAATGTCGAATGAAAATAGAATTTGTATGCTAGCCATCCTTTGATATAGGAGGTCATATGCTTGCTCGAAATAAATAATTAGAAATCAAAAAAATGATTAGCAACTAAATATGGATCGAATAGAATATAGAACTTGTGCATGAATTGTTGAAAACATAAGTATGAGTAAGAAATATGCTCAAGAGGCTTACTACACCCAAAAGGTGCTGAGAAAACACGTGGAGATGAACTAGGACTCGAGTGACTTGCACGTAATACGTTCGAATGATCACCAAGGGATCGAGTAAAGCTTCAACGAGTTGGAAAATGGATTCGAAATGGCTAGAACTTTGCTCCTTGTGTCTTGAATGATCTCGGCAGGGGAGGATACTTAGAGTATTATGTGTGAAGATAGTTTTGAGTGTGTGAATGAGATTGTGGGATTTGTACGTGTGTATGCATGCATATGTATGAAATACAGTATAAAATGTATCAAGTTGAGCTTGAGTTGACATGTAGCAGGGGATTAGATAGGATTAGAGAATATGGTACTTGAATACTTGGTTGTAGCTTCGGTGAGTTAGCAAGGGGGTGTCGGTTTAAGTGTGAAATGAAATCAAGTGGTTTAGCCAATATTTCATTCGATATGTCATAGGTCTAAAACAACTTCTAACGTGACTAAGTGGTCTAGAAATGATGGAAACAAGTATTGTGGACTTATATTCGACCAGAAATAAATAAGGCTTAGGCAAAATCAAGTTTAGTCAATTTGGTTACACTTGGGTGAATTTGTAATTTGTGTCGAATAGCGTTTACTTTAGGCCTTGTTCATGTACCAAATGTTCGAATTAGACAACAAGGTTTGTCGAACTTGATTATTTGAAGTGTGAAGATTCGAGTGATGTAAAATGTAGTATAGGTTTAGTGTCGAGGTCATAAGATATCGAGGCCAAATGTTGGTGTATCAAACCGAGTGAAAGATAAGAGATAATGAATTTTGGGTTGGGCTTGAATAGTAACAGGCTCAACATTGGACCGAGGACTAGTGTAAGGATCCTTTTGGTTTATTATTCGAAGTAATGAGTAGTCGTGGTCTGTGTGTGAGCTCGTTCCAATGCATTATGAATCACATATCAACGTGTTTGAATTATTGTAATGTAATAAACAAAAAAAATTATATTTTGCTCGTAAAAATGGTTAAATGAACTAAAATAGTGATTTAATACTTGATTAACATTTCTAAATCACTGGGGAATTTTACAGGTTGCTACAGTACCCACCCATCAAACAGAATTCCGTCCCGGAATTTAAGTCTAAGGTAGTTGTCAAGGTTGTCTACGGAAATAGGTGTGGGTATTTGTCTCTAATTTGGTCCTCACGTTCCCAGGCATACTCTGGTCCTCGTTGGGAGTTCCCTCGAACTTTGACTATTGGGATCCGGTTTTGCTTAAGCTGTGTCACCTCTATGTCCATTATTTCCACTGGTTCTTCCGTAAATACGAGTTTATCATCGAGTCGGATTTCTTTCATTGTGATGTTGGGTAACAGGTATAGATATCTTATAGAGTGTTGTCAACAGGGATGTTTACGAACAGTTTATCTTGTCACAAAGCTTTGCTTTTGAATGAAGATTGTTTTAGGAAATTTGAAAAGATGAATGTTTTCTTCATGACATGATTTTTCCCGAATTAGACATAGGTGATCAAGCTATGTAGAATTGAGGAAAAATGATGTGATGCTTGGCTCAGTCAAAGTAGTGTTATGTTTCTCAAAAGTTTTAGATGGTATTCAACGTGTTGTTTTTGTAAAATGAAACATAATTAATTTTTCAAGGTAACAAGAAAAATCGGTTCGCACGACGGTGGTAGATTAGAAATTTCTGGGGTGGTAATAGGATAGCTTGAAATGGATTTTATTATTCATGAGAGAACCTTATAGGATGGTAATAGTCTATTATTTGGTCAGGAATGGAATTAACCAGATTCCTAATAGGATAGCGGTGTGTTGTTACGAAATGGTTATAAATAAGGTAAATGGAATAGAAAATGTAATAGATGAAGATTGTGAATTATCATGGAAATAGTAAGAGATAGAGATTTCATAAGATAGAAAGGTATCTGTTACACTCAGGTTACGCTATCATACCCAAGGTAAAGTACAAAAGAAAGTACAACCCTAGAGGGCTTGAACTATGGTTTATTATTATAGCAGAAGCTTTTTCTTCTGTTTAGACATTGTTGTTGTTCTTTGACATTGTTGAGGTTCTAACGAGCTTCTATTCTCTTCCACTGGACTGGTCATCCTAATTGGTACTCCTAGACGGGCACTGATTCATGTAGTGTCCTTTCCTACCCCATCCGTAGCATACTACGGCTACTGGCTGCGCATTTACGCCTGTGACTTTGCAGTCTCCTGTTTTGTGGCCCATTCTCTGGCATTTTCTGCACTTAGCAATGCAAAGTCCAGTGTGATGCATCTTGCATTGGTTGCACAAAGGTTGCTTCCCATGATAATCATTTCCTTCCGCAGGTGTGGCAATGCAGTCTCTGCCAGTTTCCTGCCTGCGATTTTGTTGGTGGTGGTAGTTATTGCGGTTTTGCTGATAGTTGTTGAGGTTATTGTTGTTGTTGTGTTACCTGCTGTTGTTGAGAGTAGTGGTTTCTCTCCCATCCAGCTTTCGCTTATGATCACTTCCCTTGGATGTAGTACCCCGTCTAATTTCTCGGTCCAGAAATCCTTGGGCAATGGTGATGGCAGGTTCAGTCACTTCTTCTGTACCTTTAAGGTGAGTTGGCTTGTAACTCGTGAAACTCTTATAGGTACACTTACAAGACGCATATGTCTCACTTCCTCCCGTTGCTCTATTGTTGCTACTCGAACGAGCTAATGTAGTCGCTTGGGTTTCGAGTACTGCAGCAACGATGTCGGTTACTAATTTTCGGATAGCTGCTGGAGTCATGGCTGGTGTTGGTGTTGTAGTTTCCTTTCTTGTGCGAGGCATTTTCTATTCATACCATATGAAAACACGGATTTAGGATTTACATGATGACTATGCTAGATAATTTTTGGTAACAAGGTAATTGCGTATAATACTGTCATAATATGAAATCACAACCAACTGAGTTTACAAAATCACGACATGTCCGAATACCATCGTACATGTAGTTATAACAATGATCAACTCTTGGTATCGGATTGCTAAGGAACAAACTGATTCGTTATCAACAAGGCTGAAGTTCATCAATTTTTCTCTGCATTCATCAAGTTTTCTTCCGAAATTTTTCTTTGTTAAAAGTCTATGGTTATAGTCCAGTCATAACATGTATAAAGAATCATAATTATAAGTAACATCATGACATATCTGGATACAATCACTACACACATGAATATAAGAAAACAATCATGGCAACATAATTCCACATCAATATATAGCAAATCCATAACCAACAACATAATATTAATAACTTGATCCATTGTTTTACAAAACAAAACGATACAAAGTCTTTTATTAATGCCACATGCGGCAGGCTAATATGCCTTAAAACTACAACTGATGTAATATATGTCCAACTGTTTCGTCCATGCGTCCCTTCAACTCTGTTATCTGGTCCAGAAGTCTTTGTATCTCTATCAGCTGCCTGACCTGCAGGTCTTCAATGTGGCTTTCTCGTCTAGTGACCTTGTAGCTTGCTTGTAGAATTTCTTCTATCTGCCTCTGTCTTTCCTGCCGAAAAACGTCATCTAAGAGTGTATCTCAATCATCACCATCTAAATCCTGGTCAGACTCTCTGGTAACCCTATCAGCGAAGCTCAGTGATGTGTCGATCTGCTCCTCATGGCGCTCCAGTCGCGTCATGATAGTGGAGGGAGTGGGTTTACGGGCAGCTACTGCCTTGGAGGTCTCCCTAGTCTCGAAGACTCGAGCTGAAGGGGTAAAGTCTGGAGGAAATGGTATGGGTGAAGAGGTACGGGAAAACGAATCACTGGGATCCGATGTACTGGCCAAGTTATGAGGGGGTAAGTCCTCCTCAGGTGTCGGCTCCGGGTGGTGAGGTGCAAAGGGGTATGACTGAGTAAGCATGTCAAAAAGGTAGTCAGGTCTGACTGAAGGTGGAGGGGGTGATGATAGTAATGGCGGGGCGAAGTGCTCAGGAGATGAAGGTGGTGTCAGCATAATCATCTCCAAGGGTGATGTTGGGGATAGTGGTGGTGATGATGGTGGTATAATAGGAATCCATATAAAATCAAGTATGTTAATCCCGTTAGGTGGTAAGGTGTTAGGGTGGGAGGCTGAAGACATGGTACTGTAATAACCCCGGAAATAGTAAATGTAAGTTATCAATATAAAATCAAGTATGTGAAAAATGAATGTGAAATAACCTTGTTAAGCAATACTTTAAACATGGTGTTGTGAAATATGCAGGCACGGAGGGCGTAAAGTGGTATGGTGTAAAGTGGTCCATTTTGAAAGTATAGTTATAGTCCAATGTTTGAAAACACTTGGTTCTCTATAACTATGGCTCTGATGCCAATCTGTAACACCCCCTAAATTTTGAGTTAACAGCGGAAGACTAATAGGGGTATTACTGGATGGATCATAATCATAATCATAGAAAACGACTCAAAAGAGGCATTTTGAAAGTTATTGCCATTCATTTAGAAATTCAGATACAAAAAGGAAATTTCAACGTTTAATATTCCACAAAAGATATAGTAAGTTTGATATGAATGACAGAATTTATTTGACCAAAAACCATCAGTTTAATGCCCACTTCGTGCCTTGAATGCTCCGTTATTTACCTGGGATAAACATGTTAAAAGTGTCAACACAAAGGTCGGTGAGTTCATAGAGTTTACAAATAAAATGGTTGATTTCAATAGTTTCAAGTTTAAATAATGATGAGATAAATAGTGGGTTTCGTTGTTATACACCCATAGTTCGTTTATTTGCCCTAACCGAGTCAACCACAAAGGTTGTTCATTTGTTTGCCCTAACCGGGTCAAAAGTTGAGTAAATCCATATAATTTTTATGCATATCAGTTGAACACAAGTTTCAAGTTTAAGTGAAAGTGGGCTACGTTGTTATACGCCTGAAATGTAGTAGTGATAGTATCGTATCATGACTACGGTACTTTTGTAGTTTAGTATATTGCCATAAGTCTCATGACGCTCAAACCTTAACAGTACCGCTCAAACGGCATGCAACACCCCAAATTAATGGTGTGAGTTATGGCCCTCTATAAGAGATTGCCGTCTTCCTATTTTGAAATTCAAATAAAGTGCATTTGACTTATCCAGCTAGCAACTAAGACCATCTTCTGGATAGTTCAAACAGGCAGTCAGCCTTCACAGATCTGTTCACTATATTCGCGTCCATTCGCAGTGGTTAATGGCTCAGGATGGGAGGGACTTGTAATAATGGCAATAGTAATGGTAACTTAGGCAATATCAATCAGGTATAGCATACAGAAAATACTTGTGTTCTGTTTTGTAGCATGTATCCCTCAGGAGATAGAAAGAACATATAAAAGTAGGTCTATGAACTCACGGTAATTCGTAAAGGTTTATAGTACTTGAGTAAGTGAAAGCAAAAATCATGTTTCAATAAACGTATAGAGTGTGTCATCTACTGTGTACAATGTTTAAATTAAACGAGTAAATTTGTAAGTAGAACGAGCATGTATCTCCCCCAAAGAGTTCAAAATAAGTGAAAGAAGGGGGCTATGACTCACCTTGAATGTAAGTGGCAAAGATAACGTGAAATCAAATGTATTATGGGAATGGCTCCAACATACGACCTGAATAATAGTGAAGTTTGAGAATTCGATAGTTTTGGTTTAATATGAATAATGATTGTGAAAATGTATCGGATAACGAATTGGTTCGTGATGAGAGTGAATGATATGCTTAAAATGCTTAAAGTTCAAAAATAATATTATATATAATATTATCTTGTTTTTATGTTATTTGAATTTATAAACATCGTTTCTTCGAAAGTGATGAAATGATACGTTTAAGTTTATTCGTTTGTGATTCGTTATAAAAATATATAAACGTAACGTGATTGAATATGTTGTACGAATTGTAAAAATGCTCGTTATAGAATTTGAAACAGTGTAAAACATGAAATGGAATATGCATGAAATAAAGTTACTGTTTGGTCCCTGAATTTATACAAAATTTACACTTTTCACCCTAACGGAGTAACTTTTGCACCGTTAGTCCTTGGTTAGTTATATTTACACTTTTAGTCCATAAATGTTCCAAAATGACATTTTAAGACTTCTGTTTACTGTTTGAACAATTTCTACCCTCAGGTTATTAAAATAACAGTTTGAGACTTATTTATGTGAAGTTTACACTTTGTACCCGATATGTATAAATATTTGCAAATCAAGTCCAAAAATCCCAAAAATGGTGTATTAAGATTTTCGAGAGTTGTAATAGCTTCAAATAGCTTATTTGAGTTTTAGGAAATTGCTTATTAGTAAAAAGTGCTTATTAATTGCTTAATGGGCTTTAACGAGACTAAATCAGGGCCCAATAAGAGAAAACGATCCAAAGGGTGTTCGAATGTTTTGGGCCTGGTTTTGGGCTTATTTTAGTGTCTCAAAAACATTACAATACAACTTATTGGTCTGCTTATTCACTAGTGCTTATTTCAAGCTAAGTGGGCTTAAAAGCCCACTCGACAAAATAAGGGTGTTTAAGAACTGATTTATATAGCGATTACTTTTAAGTTGGAAAAGGCCTTTTTCGAGCTTATAACAGGGGCTTATTTGAACAGCTTATTTGTGTAGCTTATGAAGAATTGGGTCAAGTAAAATAATCGATAGGTTATTGATGAACTCAAATAAGTACATTTTATTACTATCATTTATCCTATTAATTTGACTTGTTTTACTATATTATGTATGAGGATTGATACTTAATTGTTTACTTTTGTAATTCTCAGGTAAAAACAAGCATTTGGTGAAACTTAGCGATTATGGACTAATAATGGAGCAAAACGTGCATAAAGTGAAAGTCTACTGACATGGACAAGATCAAGTCAATTCTGCTCCAGATGCGCCGCATCTCACTCTCGATATGCGCCGCATCTCTATCAAGATATCACCAGATACGATCCAAGATACAAGAGGACATGCGCCGCATCTAATCAAGAGTTACGCCGCATCTTCTGGCGGTGTACGAATATTCCTGAATATTATAATCTTGGACCCCACGCGAAGTTAAGTACATACGCCGCATCTACTTAAGTAGATGCGCCGCATCTTCCCTCAGACAGAAACTATAAATACCCCGTAGACCAGACGAATTTAAGAGTTCGAAACCCTAAAACCGAAGTTCGGACAGCAGAGCAAAAGGACGAATTCAGTCAAGAGGCAGCACAAGACACACCCAAATCGAAGATACAAGAGCTGTAAGAAGGTGCTGCATGTATTTAATTCATTAAGTAGTTTTGTTTTATTGTGTTAGCAAACTTTAATTCATCAGGATTGGTGGCTTGTGTAATGTGACAACGGAAAGATTGCACTCCCTTTAATACTTGCTTTCCCATCAATTAAAGTTTATATGTTGATGTCTTTGGTTACTACTTATTAGTGCATTGATAACCTCTGTGTTTATTAGTGGCTTGCGGGCATTTGACTGCGGGACATAATGTGGCTCCCACGGTTGTTTCTAAATTGATCACTTAGGAATAACTTTTAGACATAAGTAATCATTAAGGGTTTACTCGCCGATAAGAATAGGACCAACGAGAAAGGATTAATTACATACACTTCATATAAAGCTATCAATAAAACAAGTGACAAACTACTTAATCATAAGGACAGCCCTCTTATTGTCTCTAGTATCTATCTGTGTACGTGTGTGCTACTTGCTGATTCGTGCCTAGTGGTTTATTTTATCATTTAATTGCAACAAATCGTGCCAGTCTCTCAGGCTGAAACCCCCTTGCGTTAGGATATTAAAATACTGATTAGAATAACTAGATAATACGTTCCACTCTTAGTGATCGACACTCTACTTACCATTATCTTCATACTGCCCGGGTACACTGCTCGTTAAGTGTGTGTGTTATTGATAAGTCGGCTAAATATAAATTTAAAACTTGAGTAGGCATTAAAACTGCTAAACCGCAACGACACATCACGCGCATCAAGTTTTTGGCGCCGCTGCCGGGGAGTGAATTGTTATTATCTGTTAATTTGATTAGTATTTTAATTAGTTTTTCTTTTTATTAGATTAATTGCATCATTGTACTATTTTGCATATTTGTTGTATTGTGTGTTAATTGTTTTCTTTTTATTTTTGTGTGTTTATTTTCGTTTGTGTGTTTAAATTTTTGTTTTTATTTTTCGTACTTTTCTGTTCTGCTATCGTTGTACTGTGCTAAATCAAACGATACGGCGCATCTGATCTCTCAGATACGGCGTATTGCGTTTAATTTTTTTTTAAATACAACGCGTTTAATTAATTCGATACGACGCATCTTTTCCCCAAGATACGGCGTATCTGTTTTTAATAAGAAAATTTTTCTAAGCGATAAAGTAATACGACGCATCTGCTTTCGCAGATACGGCGTATCTGTTTTTGATAAAAAAAATTTTCTAAAACATTAACGCCATACGACGCATCTGCTTTCGCAGATACGGCGTATCTATTATTTTAATTAAAAACAGTTTGCGAATTATTAAACAGATACGGCGTATCGATCTCTGTCGATACGGCGCATCTTACTGAATCAAAAATCTTTTATTTTTAAAACGTAACGAAAATACGGCGCATTAACTTTCGTTAATACGACGCATTTAATTTTAATTTTAAAGTTGATTTTTGATTAATTAATTCGATACGGCGCATTCTTAAATTCTAAAGCGGCGTATCTATTTTCTGAATAAAGTCTGATTAATTTTTAACGATTATAAGATACGGCGTATCCAACTTTCTGGATACGGCGCATCGTCTGCAGATATCAGCTATTTTTATTCTTATATCCGTTTCTATATTCATTAATTTCTCTTCTAGCGAACAAATCCTACTGATGATTTTACCTTGGATGACAGATTTTGCTATGGAAGACATGTCAGTTAACGGATATCTTGCTAAGGAATGCTTGTTTTCGGATTCATTCAATGTACTCATGATCGATGCAGATTTATTCTCTTGGGAGACTCCTCTTGAAGCTGCTTTTAAAGAATTCATGCGTTTATGCAACATTGACGAAGAGGTATTCTCTTATGATGTATTCGTGAGGTATACTGGAGAAGAATTGTCGCTCTTATGGCCTAGCATTGAAGCCGAAGGATTGAACTGGACTACTATCGAAGAAGATGATGGGAAATTCTATCTTGCATACATGGACTCAAGCAACAACAGCTGTGGTGGAAGAAACCCCCAAAACTCTTACATGCCTTATTCCGAACAGTACTGGGGATTGAATGAGAACTATCAGGATAATGATATGAATTATGCTTTGGCGGAGTTACTATTTCATGGCAGGTTGGTAAGATTGATAGACCTCTCCCTCAATGATTGGTTAGAACTCAAATATGGTAGTCCGGAATTTGCCCCTACAAACGAAGTCAAGGAGATTATGACTTCATGGTTGACTCGGAGTTTTAAGAAGCAATTTAACGAGTTCATGGAGATAAAAAAGAATATGATTGGAAAAGTTTGCTTTGACGTTAACCATGACCCTAACGATGTTGATTTTTCAGAATGGTTGGCTAGTAAGTTTAATAACCATAAGAGCATGGATCGAGCTACTAAGGATGCACTATGGGTATATTGGATGAGAGGAGAAGATGAAGAAGTAGAAAGCGATTATGGGTCGTCACTTCATGATTCAACAATCAATGAGGGCATTGAAGAACTTTTCAGAATTGACATTGATGTGTTCGACTATGAGACACCCTGTGCAAGCAGTTCAAGGAATTTAACTACCTTCTTCAAGTCGATGATGATGTGCTTACTGGAGATCTACCAGGATTTAAGACTTATGATGATTTCAAAAACACCTGGTACTATGAATGGAATGATCAAGTACCATGGGTTTGGGATAAACCATGGGAATTTGAGCACATTAATCATACCTGTACACCCTTCGTTTTCAAGGACGGGAGTAGTGTTTGGCCGACCTGTGATTATAAAAGTGACGGAACCTGTAATGGGGGAAGTATAATTGGGATGAGACGGGTTGGAAACGATGTAACCTTTGAAGATTATGAGTGGTACGATAATGTTGAAGACTGCCCACGAAAATCGGAGGCTTTACAAGAAAAGGGCAGGATTGAACGCTTGAAAGGACTTAAGGGGACATCGGATACTACTTTCTGGGAATGGGTGCATAAACAGTTTGATGATTTCACGAAGCTTAGTCGACGGTTACAATATGATTTGGAAAGAGAATGGGAGGCGATTCAAGACGATAAGTCACTAATTGAAGAACTAGATGATTATTTAATTAAGGATCCTTATTTTAAGTTTGTTGATAAAGACGAGGAAGAATTCACCAAAAGAAAGTGTCAACTGCTTGGGATTCCTTACAATGAGCCACCCATGATTATTTCTGAAAAATTTAAAATCATCAAATATTCTTTGAGTCCTAATGAAGAATATACTGCGGTGAAGACAAAGAGTTATGCTAGACTAAGTCGAACGGAAGAAAACGTCGCAGAGATATACGGGAAAATCTTTCGGATGAAGGACGAAGGATGGACCGTGACAAGGACTTATTGCTGAGCTGAACGTGAGTCTAACTTGAAGACTCTGGAATAAAGACAAGTGCTTACCGGGAGACAACCCGGATTTATCTTTTATTATTCTGTTTTCTGTGTCGAGTCAGTCCAGGCCGCACGAAGATACGGCGCATCTCAATCCTGAGATGCGACGCATCCTCTGCAATGGTCATATCTTATTTTATTTTTCTGCATTTTTATTTTCGACTTTAAAACTTTTTATCAGTTTATTTTAATGCGGCGCATCCCTGGTTAAGGATGCGGCGCATCTTTATTCTGATCCGTATTTATTCCAGGCTCGATACGGCGTATCTTCTTCAATAAGATACGGCGCATCGACTGACCTGATGATTTTCAGTTTTAATTTTTTAAGTTTTATTTTTATCTAACTACTAATGTATTATGCAAGTTGAACCTTTCTTATCTTAGGTGTGTTTTAAAGTGTTGGTGGTATTATAGTTTCCTGGATTTCCTGTGGATACATCAAGTATGAAGTTTTAACGTTCTAATCCACATGGAAGATGATTTTTGCTCTTATACTAATGGAGGATCATACCGAGCAAATCTCAGGGGAGTTTTTCTTGTTCTAATTCTTTTATTTTCCAGTTTTTAACCTTTTATACAAACAACGAGGACGTTGTTTAACTTAAGTGGGGGGATTGGAGAATTAGAACACTTAACAATTACTTGTCCTACTTTTTCAAAAATTATGCTTAAAATGTGCTTAATATATCAAACTTAAAAATTTTTTAGCATGTTTTTGTTTAAGATCTAAGTTACATAACTGCACACAAGACGTTATTTTCAAAAATTGTGATTTTTCAAAATTCACAAATCTATGAGTGTGCCGGTGACTTGTAAACTTTAGAACTTGGCTTGTATACTATTCGAGACCACCATAATGAGTATTATTTATATAATTGGAATGACTTGTCTAACTTGGTAAAATTCTAGGATTACACCAAATAGCCTTTATATGTTATGTGTTATTAGCTAACTACACTGGTTAGTTAACCCCCGTATAAACCCTTTTGTTACTCTCATTTTTAGAGTAAGATACCCTAGAAAAACCCTCAGAGCCATTCCTTTCGTTTCTTACACCTATGTTTAAAATGTTTCGCTACACCCTTACACCTTAGCCTACCCTGTAGATTAGAATCCGTGGTTGGTTAATTGCTATAGGCAAAGTGTGTTTCCTTACATTACCTGTGTTCGCGTGCGTAATTCATTATCTATGGTTAGGTCGGGAAATTGCACAATGCAAATTGGAGTGAAAGTAAATATTGTATATTTTTGAGTTTATTTTTCGTGTGTTTACTACTTTCACTATTACCGTTATTTCTGAAAGTATGAAAAGTATGAAAAAAATTATCCGGAAAGAAAGTTGTAGTGATGTGGTGAAATTTTACACATCTATGTTTATGTTTCAAGTAAAAAAAAAAAAAAAAAAAAAAAAAAAAAAAAAAAAAAGATAAAAAAAAATCGAAAAAAATGAGAAAAGAAAAAGAAAGAAAGAAAAGTTGGATGTTTATTTTAAGCCAACGATGTAGAGTTATGTAAGTGGTCGATATCACCACTATTTGTTATACTATATTTATGGATTGAATGGGAATTGGCAGTTATGGGAACGCCAATTAAGGTTTTTTTCTTTGATTAAGATCTTGTTGAGTATAATTCGTGTCTACCCAAAAGCGTGTGTTTCAAGTGTTAAAGCGTGAGTTATTCGATGATATGAGTCTTATTCATGGGATGGTTGGGATAGTGATTAACCACACTTAGGATTTTAATTTATTTGTTTTGTTTTGTTTATTTTTATTTTTACACCAATTTATATCCCAAATATTATCCATACCCTGTATTGTTCTTTATCCAACCGAACCTTTGATTTATTGAGATTAGGGATTTGAGCAATCTTAAGTATCGTAGTCGTGGATTCGGCTATGTATTTATGATTTTGTCGCCCTTTTTGATATATTATTATTGGTGAAGTTTGGACCTATCTTTAGCCTATTCGAGTTAAGGATTTGAGCAATTGCAAGTATCGTGTTCGTGGATTCGATCATGTATTTGTGATTTTGTCGCCTTTTCTGGAATTTGAGATCGGTAGTGATTAAGAATAATTAACCCTTAAGCCTAAAAACCCTTTTTACCGCTTTAGACTTGTTATTCCTTAGCTTTAGTGGTGGAGATGTGTATACTTGCCAAGCTTATGATAGAATATTCGTCGCGACTGGACAGTTAAACGATTAGATTTGCTTTTATCGACTTATTTTATTTTACTTCTAATTCGTTAAGTGTTTAGTTGTGTGATTATGAAATAAACGAATACATGCTTAAATATAAAAATAAATCCTAATACATCTTTTAGGATACACTTTCATAAATGAAATTCTAAGGTTTACTTGGGGACAAGTAAAGTTCAAGTGGGGGGATATTTGATGAACTCAAATAAGTACATTTTATTACTATCATTTATCCTATTAATTTGACTTGTTTTACTATATTATGTATGAGGATTGATACTTAATTGTTTACTTTTGTAATTCTCAGGTAAAAACAAGCATTTGGTGAAACTTAGCGATTATGGACTAATAATGGAGCAAAACGTGCATAAAGTGAAAGTCTACTGACATGGACAAGATCAAGTCAATTCTGCTCCAGATGCGCCGCATCTCACTCTCGATATGCGCCGCATCTCTATCAAGATATCACCAGATACGATCCAAGATACAAGAGGACATGCGCCGCATCTAATCAAGAGTTACGCCGCATCTTCTGGCGGTGTACGAATATTCCTGAATATTATAATCTTGGACCCCACGCGAAGTTAAGTACATACGCCGCATCTACTTAAGTAGATGCGCCGCATCTTCCCTCAGACAGAAACTATAAATACCCCGTAGACCAGACGAATTTAAGAGTTCGAAACCCTAAAACCGAAGTTCGGACAGCAGAGCAAAAGGACGAATTCAGTCAAGAGGCAGCACAAGACACACCCAAATCGAAGATACAAGAGCTGTAAGAAGGTGCTGCATGTATTTAATTCATTAAGTAGTTTTGTTTTATTGTGTTAGCAAACTTTAATTCATCAGGATTGGTGGCTTGTGTAATGTGACAACGGAAAGATTGCACTCCCTTTAATACTTGCTTTCCCATCAATTAAAGTTTATATGTTGATGTCTTTGGTTACTACTTATTAGTGCATTGATAACCTCTGTGTTTATTAGTGGCTTGCGGGCATTTGACTGCGGGACATAATGTGGCTCCCACGGTTGTTTCTAAATTGATCACTTAGGAATAACTTTTAGACATAAGTAATCATTAAGGGTTTACTCGCCGATAAGAATAGGACCAACGAGAAAGGATTAATTACATACACTTCATATAAAGCTATCAATAAAACAAGTGACAAACTACTTAATCATAAGGACAGCCCTCTTATTGTCTCTAGTATCTATCTGTGTACGTGTGTGCTACTTGCTGATTCGTGCCTAGTGGTTTATTTTATCATTTAATTGCAACAAATCGTGCCAGTCTCTCAGGCTGAAACCCCCTTGCGTTAGGATATTAAAATACTGATTAGAATAACTAGATAATACGTTCCACTCTTAGTGATCGACACTCTACTTACCATTATCTTCATACTGACCGGGTACACTGCTCGTTAAGTGTGTGTGTTATTGATAAGTCGGCTAAATATAAATTTAAAACTTGAGTAGGCATTAAAACTGCTAAACCGCAACGACACATCACGCGCATCAGTTATACGTATAAATTGGATTTTATGGGGTCAATTCTAGTCGAATAAAATCAATAGTCCAAAACCTTTAAAATGACATAACAACGTATCATTTGCAATACACGTTTAAATTGAGTCTCAATAAGCAGCAAAATGATGAAACAAATGTCGAATGAAAATAGAACTTGTATACTAGCCATCCTTAGATATAGGAGGTCATATGCTTGCTCGAAATAAATAATTAGAAATCGAAAAAATGAATAGCAACTAAATATGGATCGAATAGAATATAGAACTTGTGCATGAATTTTTGAAAACATAAGTATGAGTAAGAAATATGCTCAAGAGGCTTACTACACCCAAAAGGTGCTGAGAAAACACGTGGAGATGAACTAGGACTCGAGTGACTTGCACGTAATACGTTCGAATGATCACCAAGGGATCGAGTAAAGCTTCAACGAGTTGGAAAATGGATTCGAAATGGCTAGAACTTTGCTCCTTGTGTCTTGAATGATCTCGGCAGGGGAGGATACTTAGAGTATTATGTGTGAAGATAGTTTTGAGTGTGTGAATGAGATTGTGGGATTTGTACGTATGTATGTATGCATGCATATGTATGAAATACAGTATAAAATGTATCAAGTTGAGCTTGAGTTGACATGTAGCAGGGGATTAGATAGGATTAGAGAATAGGGTACTTGAATACTTGGTTGTAGCTTCGGTGAGTTAGCAAGGGGGTTTCGGTTTAAGTGTGAAATGAAATCAAGTGGTTTAGCGAATATTTCATTCGATATGTCATAGGTCCAAAACAACTTCTAACGTGACTAAGTGGTCTAGAAATGATGGAAACAAGTATTGTGGACTTATATTCGACCAGAATAAATAAGGTTTAGGAAAAATCAAGTTTAGTCAATTTGGTTACACTTGGGTGAATTTGTAATTTGTGTCGAATAGCGTTTACTTTAGGCCTCGTTCATGTACCAAATTTTCGAATTAGACAACAAGGTTTGTCGAACTTGATTATTTGAAGTGTGAAGATTCGAGTGATGTAAAATGTAGTATAGGTTTAGTGTCGAGGTCATAAGATATCGAGGCCAAATGTTGGTGTATCAAACCGAGTGAAAGATAAGAGATAATGAATTTTGGGTTGGGCTTGAATAGTAACAGGCTCAACATTGGACCGAGGACTAGTGTAAGGATCATTTTGGTTTATTATTCGAAGTAATGAGTAGTCGTGGTCTGTGTGTGATCTCGTTCCAATGCATTATGAATCACATATCAACGTGTTTGAATTATTGTAATGTAATAAACAAAAAAATTTAAATTTTGCTCGTAAAAATGGTTAAATGAACTGAAATGGTGATTTAATACTTGATTAACATTTCCAAATCACTGGAGAATTTTACAGGTTGCTACACTTGTTCCTGTCTAACACCTGAGAATGGGTTTCAGCAATCAACCTGTTAATCTCCAAAGCCTTGAGCACATTTTTCTTTTGAACATTTTGAAGATCCTGTAGAAGCCTGTACGACATAGCCGAAGGCCGATATCCTTCTACTTCAGCCATAAACTCTTGTGTTTCTTTGGTAACACGAACCAAATCAACATAACACTTTAGGAGCCATTTTGCAAGCTGTATATCTTTGTCGTTCTCGCGTTGATAGTAAACAGCAATGCTATCAAACAGTGAGTAAGAATCAGCAGCGGTGACTAGTTCCTGTAGGCGTGGGAAGTTGGACATTTTATTATGTTTTAGGGTTGGGAACTCTCTTAAATGTGTTTTAGGTATGCAAATGACTTATGGTATGGTCCTTTAAATAGCAAAGGCAAAGATGACCATACAAATTCGAGGACCAAATGTGACATAAGTCGATCATAAAGAGTAACGTTATTAACTGGTGGGAAATTTAAGTATAAAAATGGCAAGATTGGAAAGGTTGGGGACCAACTACGAAATTATGAAAACTTCCCCAATACGCTTAACTTTTTTATTTTGGGCGCGACCCAATAAACCCGACCCGCTAACCCTCAAAAGATCATAATACTCGAATCAAAGGAAACAAACGTCATTCCACATTGTGAGTAACACACACACCAACTCATAGCACAACTCATTCGCAAAATGGAAAGGAGCATATTTGTGACAACGTTTAAGGATATAGAACCAGAAGAAGAAGGAGAAGTTTTGTTCCGGATTCACACAAACGGGATATTTGAATATACCCCACTCATGTATGAAGGAGGATCCCTTATTAATGTTAGTGCTTTTAGCTATGATAGGGATATCTTTAGTTCAACCCTTGATAATCTATTATCAGAGATTAAGGAACCAAAATGGGTGGTGTTTTTTTGTGATCCAAATAAATCTGTAGAAAATGGTTTGCAAATGATTTATAGGGATCAGGATGTTCTTAAGCTGTATGAGTTGGCGGAAGCACCTGATTCAGTTGATATCTTTGTTACTCATAGGCCCTAATTGTTAGCAGTATTTTACTTGAAAAACATTAGTTTTGAGGTTGTGGGTTGGGTAGAGGAAGATGCTAACTTTAGAATGTCAAGTGGAAGACCTTTTAGGACTCGACGTAAATGGAAGGGGATAGATAAGAACAAAATGCAGGCGAGTGTAACCAAAATGCAAACAGGGCAAGGTGGTGTTGTTATCAAAAAGGAAAAAGGTGTTTTTCATGACAAAAGGGAAAAAATAAGGGAAAATGTAAGCTGCTTCAGGAAGAGGACGTTTTGCAATAGGAAAAGGGCGAGGAAGTTGTTAAAAATTATAAGCGTGGTTTTGATGGGAAGGGTAAGGGTATAATGGTTGAGTATACTGGTTTTGATGGTGAAAACATGACTGCTGGTGATGGGAAGGGGAAGGGTATAATGGTTGAGTATACTGGTTTTGATGGTGAAAACATGGCTGCTGGTGATGGTGTTGAAAACAGGGCTGGTGGTGCTGGTGGTCTTGTGCCTATTGGTGTTAAAAAACCTTTTAGAAGCAGTGAAAGGATTACCAACTGCATACTTGCCCTTTTTGCCAACAAGCAATCCTAGGTAAGGTTTCAATGTTGAATTGCATGGCTTGTGTTTTATATTTTGTTACTTCAATTATACCTTATCTAACTTGAATATTTGGTGTTTGGATACTTGTTTTTCCAGGCACATTTGCAGTTTGATCATCAGTGTAAGGTTCAATGTTTTGTTTGTTGATCATCCAGTTCCAGTATGTACATCGTTAGAAGGTTCATCAGGTGAAGGTTGTTCAGTGGAAGCTGCATCATCTTTTCCATTTTTGTGAATTATCAGTAGAACCTTGTATCAGACAATGAATCTATATTTTAAGTCATGTTCATGTTGTATCAGACAATGTTTCCCCAGTTGACTACTATAAGTCAACTTGCTAAATAGTTGGTTATGTTACTATATGTGTTTGTTTGTCTTATAAATTATATTTTGTGTGTACATATTAGTTTGTCAGTTGACCTTTATAAAGTTAAACTAACCAAATGCTAAATGTCATTGTATAATCACCACAAACGATCACACCTTTTTATCATCAAAACCAAACACAGTGGGCACTTAACATCTGATGCATGGAACCTATGTTCAAACTATACCCAGTAATTGTAAAAGGTTACATGTGTTCAAAATGCAAATGCTTTACATATTTTGACATGTAATTCCAAAATGCAAATGCTAAACCAAACACCCAATATATTCCAAAAGGCAAATCGTTTAGTTACTTAGACATCTAATATTCAAATTGCCAAATTGACTTGTAAAAGTCAAACTAACCAATTACCAACAAGAAGCAAACTTTTGATTTCCAAACACTATCATTTAGTAAAAACCCAAATTTTTATTGATTTTCATGTTGACAACCATTACAAACTTCCCTATCATTTAAACATACACTTAGCTAGACCCACAACTTTCCCTATCACCCTTTTCTTTCATTTCCTTCCTTTCCTTTAGATATTTAAACACAGCTTCAAGATTTTTAATCCTTGTTTCCAAATCATCAAACTTTGGTAGCACGATGTCGGCATCCTCTTCCTTCTCCTTCTTAACACCCAAGCGATCTTCATTGGAGCAATCCTCTTTCCTCAACGCACTATACAAAGCCTTCCCCTTATCGTTTTGTACCATTGTTAGTTATTTTGGTTGAATGTGTGTTGCTAGTAATTTAGGGTTTTATAGAATTTAAGCAAGAGGGAAACAATACTACGGTACAATTTTGGGTTATATTTAACTAGATTATAGTTAGAAATGTGGTTAGACTATGATGCCCTTGAAAATATAACACAAAACGTGCGTTGACCTCACCATTACGGGTCAAGGGACGCAATCGGCCTCAAAAACCTGTGTTTTGGATTCACAAAGACGATTTTTCCAAGTTTGGGGCCCAGACGATGTTTTTGGGAAAGTTTAAGGACCAACGGTGTATTTTTGTCTATACTTTTGCTTTTACCAATCATTTTATTTATATACAATTAAATAGGTTTAAACATGTTTGTTTTAATAATTTGACGATTAAATGATACTTTTTATATAACTAAATGCGAAACTTTTACGCTGATATACCTATTTCATACTTGTGTTTCCACACTTATCATGGGATGGGATGAACACTTTAATCATTTTTTTTTTTTTTTTTTTTTTTTTCTTTAAGAGTGAACACTTTAACCATACTTGAATCGATTAGGTAAAGTCGGAAACCGTCCACACGTACATATTTCATCTCATAATAAGTGTTCACTCCTAAAATACGTGTATCTTAAGAAATCTTGAATAATTACACTATTCACTAATAAAATATCATCTATACCACCTAAAGTATCTTTTGATTGATTGAAATACAAAGTGAACATTTACTTTGGACAACTCAAAACAAAAATGTAAAGAGTTATTGTGGGACGGAGAAAGTAGTATTTTCGGTATGTTTAAAATTTGCAATAAAATAAACAGATGCCGCGGCAATGTTAGGTTGTAAACAACCTCGTTAACTACAAATATGCAATGTTAAAAGTATTCATGTAAAACTCCAAAAAACAAAAGAAGAATATGATTACATTTTGAACAAAATGCTAAAAATATTCATGTAAAACTCAAAAATAATAATAAACAAAAATTAAAAAAGATATAACGACACATAAATTTTCAATGCACAATTAAAAATTTGCGATCCTTGCAGTTAAAGTCTTGGGATTAGATCTAGATAGTTTCTTGTATATTCTAGATTGTATTCTTTGTATTCACCGCTAGCATCTTTTTAGTTGGTGCTTTTTATTTTTATAATATATTGCCGTTCAAAAAAAAAATCAATGCACAGTTAAAAATATTAATGAAAAAAAAAATGAATAAAGTTTGTACTGTTTCATAAATTAAGGTAACGAGTTATTTATGTACCTTTTTATATTAGGATGGTTTTTGTTAAGTGATGTAACTTTCAGGGACTATTCTCATAACTTTCTGTTACATAAATAATCCTTAGATTTAACTCAAGGACTATTTTTCCAATCGTAGGTGTTAACCAAAGGACATTTTTTGCAGTTTTTTTAAATTGTTTTTGTAATCGCATGTAGACTGCAGGAACCGTTTTCGCCATGTTCTGTTGGAAGATTACTAAACATTAATTTCCTTTCTGGAAACTTTATTTACTAAAATCAAATAAGCATTTCTAAGCTCCTTAAAAATAAGCATTTCTAATCTCTTATGATTCTATTTATGTGTTTATTTTTATGCATTCTTTTATGTTCTTAGCCATAATTTGCTCTTACTTTTATCTTAGAGCCCCTGTCATTCACACGCACACGACCTAGGATCTTAGAGGACGGGGGGCAAAAAAAATTTTTTTTGATAAAATTCGTGATGCACTTTAATAAAAATGTCATAAAAAATTGTTAACACCAAAAACTGATATTTTTTAAGATTAAGATAGAGATCTAAGATTTTTATATTGTTTGACTTTAAGATGGGGGCAATTTGATTTTGTATTGGGGTGCACTTTAATAAAATGGTCATAAAAATAAATAAAAAAATTACATTAAAAATTGATATTTTTTGGCGAACCATGGAGGGCACTTGACTTTAAGATGGGGGGCAATTTGATTTTGTAGTGAGGTGCACTTTAATAAAATGATCCTAAAAAAAAATTACACTAAAAATTGATATTTTTTGGCGAACCTTGTAGTTCCGCCCCTGCACACGACCACACATAAACTATATATTTACACATATTGTTGGGTCATGAAAATCCCAAGAATACGTAAAACTTGATTTGGACACAAATTAACCAAGTGTTTAACTTAAACCGAGAACAATTCAAGTCACTGAGAGAACAGCCTCTCAGTGAGTCATCTTCAAGATGCTTAAGACGAATTCAAGAAGAAGGATTCACCTCTCAGGAAGGCGGCACTCCCTGAGTCGGACTTAAGCCAAAGAAGAAGATGATGGTTCAGTGAGTGTTGGACAAGAACTCACTGAACCCAGTCTCCTCAACAACAAAGTGATTGAAGTCTGAGGAACCATCGCCTGAAGAAAAGGCGGGAACAATAGGGAAAAGATCTGAGAAGATAAGAGTGTAAACCCAACACTCTTCTCTTGTCAGATCCAACCTTCCCTATTGCGGCTAAAAGTCATGGAGTGTCAGCCAACAACTCCCAAAGTCTTCTTGGCCCTTTCCTATTGGTTCTTGGAAATGACAATTACTATTTGTAATTGTCAGACACGCAACCTCAACAACTTGTATTATATTTAATCACTTATACTTAGATTACTTGTGTATAAATAGATCAGATGTGAGAGAAGTTAAAGTGTGCTTTGTATATTTAAAGTCTTGAACTTTTACAAAGAAACTTCTCTCCTACAAAGAGTATACAACTCACTGAGATAGCTCAGTGGGTATATTGTTACCACTCAAGCAAAACTTGAGTTTCGATAGGAGACACCCCATACCCTTGTCTATTCAATCCCAAGTGTTTGTTCCGCAAAACACTTGGGTATAGATTCTTGGAATTATTTCTAATAAGAATTTAAACGTTGAAAAATATTGTTGTTTTTTATACTCACGTTTTATAACTGTTAGAATTAATCCTAAACATTGTATTAGTCATAACACGAAATAGATTAACTTTTTAGTTAACTCTAATCGTGTAAAGGGACTAACAAGTGGTATCAGAGCCTCTGGTTTATAAAATCTTTTAAAATAACCAAGAGTGCTCTAGGTTTTTAAAAACCAAGATCCTACTATGGCTGATATCAATGTACCCCAGCTAGTCGACAAAAAGGGTGGCAGCTACTCAGCTGTTGCACCCAGACTTGAAGCTGGGAAATTTAGCAAATGGAAGAAGCGTATGATTTGCTATCTTACTGGTATGGAACCCTACTACATCACCTGTATCAGGGATGGCCCATTTGTCCCAAAGACTGCCACAGGGCTAAACAAGCCTGAGGCCCAATGGACCATTGATGAGAGGAGGGTGGTCAATCAAGATCAACGCCTGAAAAGCATCCTTATATCATGTCTTCCTGACGATATAATGGAATCAGTCATCAACTGTCTTACAGCCAAGCAAACTTGGGATGACTTGGTAAACAGCTTTGAGGGTCCCTCAGATACCAAGGAAAATAGGGTCATGGACCTTAAACTTGAGTATAATACTTTCAGGTCAAAAGACTCTGAAAGTCTCTCACAGACCTACACCAGATACAAAACTTTGATAAATGAATTATCAAATGATGGTGTTGTACTGACCAAACATGAGACAAATGTTGGCTTTTTCAACAGTCTCCCTGAGAAGTGGCTCAACTTCTCACAAGGCCTGAGGAATACTAACCACATTCAGACCCTTGAGCTCCCTGAAATTTATGGGAAGTTTGTCTATGAAGACAACTTGATCTCAAGGAGATACCCTGACTCAAAAGCTTTTGAGTCCAAAAAGGCCTTAACCTCCACACCCATATCAACTGCCTTCTATTCTAATGGTGTTGTGCAGGATACTCAAGAGGATTCTGAAGAAGAAATTGATGAAAGAACTGATGAGGAATACCTGAATGATCTAAACTTGGAATTCCAAGAAAGGGCACTCCTTGCTAGTTCAAAACGTTTCATCAAAAGGAATCAGTCCAACTTTTCAAAATCAAAAGCAAATGAGACCACTGAATGTTTTAAATGTGGTAAAAAGGGTCATTTTGCTAGGGACTGTTATTCTAAAACTATCTCAGAACCCTCTTACAAATTTTCAGGAACTAGCAAGTTTCAACCTAAAATGTTTCAGTCCACCCAACAATTCCAAAACAAGGGTCAAAAGGATTTTGAAACAAAATATAGGAATATCAAAGCTAAACTTGCACTTCTTGAAACTAACCCCATATTGTCTCAGGCTCCTCAAACATCTAAACCTATTCAGACAAAGAACAAGGTTTTAATAGCTGAAGCATATGATTGGGATGATGAAGAGGTTTCCTCAGATGAGGAAATAAGAGTTAGTGCACTGATGGCACTTTCAGAAGAGGATCAGGTGGCTGTGGGAAAAGGTCATGCTAGAAATGGAGAGTGGGTCAACATCACCATGAAGAAGGTAACTACTTTACTTTCTATGGATGATGATTCTGATTGGCAGTCTTACATGAATTATATTTGTGTTGATTTAAAGTTTGTTGAAGAACAAAGGCTTAACTTGCTTTCAAAATATAACAATATTGTGTCAGAATTGAACAAATGTAGAGATGAACTGCTTGTACTTAAGCAAGCCAAACTAGAAACAATAACTCTACAAATTCAGAACACTGAGATTTTGAAACAAAACCAAGTCCTTCAAACTGAACTTAACAAAGAAAAGGCCATCATTCAAAGCTGGACCAAGAAGAACCCTAAGGTTTTTGACACTGTGGGATTAATCTCTCAGAAAACCATTGGTATTGACCCTCTTATGGTTGATCCAACTGTGTGTCAAAATGAAACAAACTTTGTTCCAGCTGGCATATCTTTTGAGCAAGAATTACTTTCCAAGTCAAATGACTGGATTGTCAGGGACAACCCAGTCAGTAAGTTACCAAACTTTGAGACTGGAAAGATCTTGCTTCCTGAAAGTCAGGCTTTGAAAAATATGCTTGGACTCACTGAAAAACTCAGTAAGCTTGAACTCACTGAACCACTCACTGAGTCCTTGGATGAGTCTGAATCAGAATCATACCCTCCACTTCCTCCACTGAATACCCTTCAGGGTGCTTCACCTAACTTAGGCCTCCCACCTATGGTCTTCTCACCACACTCTCCAAAGGAGAGATCAGGAAGGGGAACAACCATCCTGAAGAGAGCTAACCTTGATGTCTCAGTAAATACTGATGACTCATCAACTTCAGTCCCTTCTGAAGTATCAACCCAAAGCCCTGAATCAAAATTTGATCAGTTGGCTGAAATGGTCAGGAAGCTAGGAGAGAAGATTGCATCTTCTGAGAAATCCTCTCAATCCAAGAAGGAACAAAAACCAACTTCCTCAAAGACCAAACCCAAACCCACAAAACCCCTGAAAAGATGTGAGCTATGCAACTATACAAATCATCTCACTGATGATTGCTATAGAGTCCTTTATTGCATGATTTGCAAAAAGGAAGATCACAGGACTTCTGATCATAAACAATGCTCAGTCATGTCAAACTTTTCAGGACTTAAGGCTCAGTGCCTGAACTACCCTTCTGATTCTAAGCAGAAACAGAAGCAAAAGGCCAAGCCTTTTCCACCCTGCCCTTTGTGTGGATTCAATGACCACCACCCTGAGGATTGTCAATATGACAAACATTGTGAATCTAGTGGAAGTTCCACTCAGAAATCCTCAGGAAAAGAGAAGGTCATTCAGTCAAAAAGAGGAATGAAACAATCCTCTCAGACTACTGAAGCTACCCCTACAACCAAATGCAAAACATGTGGTAGCTCAGTCCACTCAACCTCTGACCATGAATCAATTAATACTTTCATAAAGACCTACAATACCAAACCCTCCATGAAATGGAGTCCTAGAAAGAACTGACCTAGTTTACTATTTGTGCAGAAGCATGCCAGGGATCCTGTTTGGCATCTAGATAGTGGATGTTCAAGGAGCATGACTGGTGTTAAGGAATGTCTGCACAAATATGTGGAGGAACCAGGACCCAAAGTGATATTTGCTGATAATTCATCATGTCTCACTGAAGGTTATGGTTCAGTAAACTGCAATGGTATTGTCTTTACTAGGATAGCATATGTAAATGGTCTTAAGTATAATCTGATCAGTGTCAGTCAACTATGTGATGCAAAATACATAGTTCAGTTTGATGATAAGCAAGGAACCATCTTCAATGCAAATAAGGAAATTGTCCTCATTGCACCAAGAAGACAAGATGTTTATGTATTAGACATGTCCAGTCTAACTCAGGATGGAACTTGTCTCTTTGCTAAAGCCATTGATACACTCAACTGGCTTTGGCATAAGAGACTTACCCACCTGAACTTTAAAAACATTAACAATCTTGTAAAACAAAACAAGGTCCTTGGCTTACCATCTCTTGTGTTTTCTAAGGATAAACCATGCTCAGCTTGTGAAAAAGGTAAACATCACAGAGCATCCTTTAAAACCAAAACCAACTTTTCAATCAGGAACTGCCTACATCTTCTCCATATGGATCTATTTGGACCTGTCAGTCTAAGGTCTATTAACCATGAGAAGTATACTCTGGTCATAGTGGATGAATACTCTAGATACACCTGGGTATTCTTCCTGATCAAAAAGAGTCAGGCAGCTGAAACAATCATGTCCTTTGTCAGGAACATTGAAAATCAAAATGACATTAAGGTCAAACAAATTAGAACTGACAATGGGACTGAGTTCAAAAATATTGAACTTAAATGTTTCTGTGATGAGAAAGGTATTTCCCAAAACTTTTCCTCTCCATACACACCTGAACAAAATGGTGTAGCTGAAAGGAAAAACAGAACATTTATTGAAGCTGCTAGGACACTGCTATGTGGATCAGTCCTCTCTAACCATTTTTGGACTGAAGCAGTCAAAACTGCCTGCTATATACAAAAAAGATCCATAATTGTCAAGAGACATGGGAAAACACCATATGAGTTATTCAAAGGAAGAATCCCTAACATCAGCTACTTTCATGTCTTTGGGTGTCCTGTGTTTATTCATAATCACAAGGATCACTTAGGGAAATTTGATGCAAAAGCTGATGATGGATACTTCCTGGGATACTCACTAGTCTCAAAAGCCTTCAAAGTGTTCAACACAAGGAGACAGCAGACTGAGGAAACATTTCATGTTACCTTTGATGAGAGCACTGATGCTATCAAGTTCTCAACTGCCTCAGTAGAAGAGATAGGAATTGATAATTCTTCAAGATATCCTCCTGATGAATATCTGACTGAAAACAATCCTTCTACTCAGTATCAAGATGATGCTAATCTCTCCTATTACATAATTCCCCACAACCTACCTAACCCAACCATCACTGAGTTTGTTGAGACACACACACACATACTGATGATATCAATCAGCCAGTTCAAAATACTCAAGATCCAAACAATCTCAGTGATCTGATAGACACTCAAGATCCAATCAATGATCATGTGTCCACTCCAGAACCAAACCCTCTACCCAATCAGGCCTCTACAAGTTCAAATCAGTATCCAGGACCTCAAGAAAGTTGGACTAGGTCTCAGGATATTGAACTTGTCAATATTATTGGAGAGCCTACTGAAGGCATGCTCACCAGGAGCATGGCTGCTAGTCTAAGAGCAGCCTCATCCAATGAATGCCTATTTGTGGACTTCATTTCCACAATTGAACCCAAAAGTGTTAAAGAAGCACTTAAACATCCAAGATGGGTTCAGGCCATGCATGATGAACTGGAACAATTTGACAGAAACAAGGTAATGACCTTGGTCAAATGTCCTGAGAATGTCTCAGTCATTGGCATGAAATGGGTATTCAAAAACTAAACTGATGAAAATGGCATAGTCATTAAAAACAAAGCCAGACTTGTAGCCAAAGGCTTTAATCAACAAGAAGGCATTGACTATGAGGAAACATTTGCACCAGTAGCAAGGATGGAAGCCATCAGGATCTTCCTTGCTTTTGCTACATACATGAACTTCAAGGTGTACCAAATGGATGTTAAAAGTGCATTCCTAAATGTTTCACTGAAAGAAGAAGTCTATGTTGAGCAACCTCCTGGATTTGAAAGCCATGAGTCTCCTGATCATGTCTGTAAGCTTAACAAAGCCCTTTATGGACTGAAACAAGCTCCCAGGGCATGGTATGAGACTCTCTCAGCCTTCTTAATCCAAAACAAATTTGTCAGAGGCAAGATAGACAACACATTGTTTATCTATAAGACAAATAATGATGTCATACTAGTACAAGTATATGTTGATGACATCATCTTTGGCTCAACAAGTTTCAAACTTTGCAAACAATTTGAAAAACTAATGGCAAAGAAGTTTGAAATGAGCATGATGGGAGAACTGACATACTTTCTTGGTCTTCAGGTCAAGCAGACTGATAGAGGAACCACTATCAGTCAAGAGAAGTATGTAAAGAATCTACTGAAGAAGTATGATCTCAGTGACTGTGCCTCAGTCAAAACTCCCATGGTACCCCCAAACAACCTTGGTCCTGATCTAACTGGTAAACCAGTAAATCAAACTCTCTTTAGAGGAATGATAGGATCACTGATGTATCTACTTGCATCAAGACCTAATATCCAATTCTCAGTATGTCTATGTGCCAGATATCAATCTGACCCAAGAGAATCTCATATCACTGCTGTGAAAAGGATATTCAGGTACCTGAAGGGCACTCCTAACCTTGGATTATACTATCCAAAGTGCTCAGGACTTGATCTCAAAGGATACTCAGACTCTGACTATGCTGGATGCAACATGGACAGAAAAAGCACCTCAGGCTCTTGCCAAATCCTTGGTGGGAAATTAGTCTGTTGGAGTGCTAAGAAGCAACAATCAGTTGCCTTGTCCTCAGCTGAGGCTGAATATGTTGCAGCAGCTAGTTGTTGTGCAAATGTACTTTGGATGAAAAGTCAACTCAGTGACTATGGAATTCAGTATAAGATGGTACCCATCTTTTGTGATAACACAAGTGCAATTGCAATCTCAAACAACCCTGTTCTTCATCAGAGAACAAAACACATTGATATCAGATATCACTTCATCAGGGACCATGTCATGAATGGTGACATTGAATTACACTTCATTCCTACTGAATATCAGTTAGCTGATATCTTCACCAAACCTTTGGATGAACCAACTTTCACAAGACTGAAAGCTGAATTAGGAATGTTGGATATAGAGAATTAGTCCACTGATTGATTCCTACCAACTGAAGTGTAAATTCTTATAATCTCAGGTCCCTGACTCAATGTGTTCTTCAGTGAATTATTTCACTAATCCTCAACCTCAGGAACTAAACCCAAGTTCTTGAAATTTTGAGGGTTCAGAAACTAAACCCAAGTTCCTGAATCCTTGCTACTCAGGAATCTTTCCAAATTCCTGAATCATCAGTGACTAATCCCAAGTCCCTGAAAAACCCATCACTGAATGAAGAGTCATTCAGGGCCCTGAAAAAGGATATTAAATACTAACTTAAATGCTATAAGTATCTAGTTAGTAAATGTCCGAGGTTGGTAACTGAACTCATATTTAATTCAAGAATATTTGTTCTTTTAGCCTTTCTGGCATACACCGAATGGGCCCCCACTTCCCAACTTGGCATTCAATGCCCTCTCTCACACAATACACTGTGTGATGATGGAAACTCTGCAACTTCTCCTTTTGCAGAAACTACTCAACTGTTCACTCTGCCAATTGAGAAAAAAGAGGAAAAGTGGAGTGGTGGCATTTAATGCGGATCTCAAACATTTTATTCAAAATAACTTCCAATTAATATATTTTGATTAAATAAGATCACTCAAATGCCAAAAATACCCCCATCTCCACTATCCTATAAATACCCATCCAAAAGAATACACACACACGTTTTTAGAAATTTATAAGCAAACTCTGCCCTTTTTATTTCTCAAACAAATTGTGTGTGTGTTCTTAGCATTAAGAAATATCCGACCATTTTTCCGACCTAAACCCGATCATAAAATGGCTTCCTCTAATGCTATTACCACCGCCCCAAATGTGAGCTTCACAATGGAGGGCGTGGACCTGACCAAAAACAATGTGGTTGGAAATTTCCATTACCCGCAGCAATATGCGGGTTACAAGGATGTAGTTAAGTATTTACAAAACTGCTTCCTTGCCACAGCCTTTACAACCACCCCAGAAGTCATCTATAATGACTATCTCAGGGAGTTTTGGTGTACCGCAACGGCTACTAGCCCTAAGGACACCAAAGAGTCTATCATCACTTTCACTGTGATGAATGGAACTAAGACTCTCTCCCTGAACTACAAGACCTTCATCATGGCCACTGGTCTTAACTTTGTTGAGAACTTTGAGGCTAACCCTACTGATCAGGAAATAAAAGCGGAAATGCTTTTCCTAGGGCCACATGATGTTAGGCGTCCTGGCGAGTCTCCTGAAGCCCTGTTGGCAAAGGCTCCAATAGTGAAGACATGGTTTCACCCTGTCTGGAGACTTATGATGACATTCATCATTCAGGTACTCGGGGAAACAAATCCTCCACTGAGCAGTTGAACTCATCACAACAATTGATGATGTTCAGTCTCTTGGAGGGTAGAAAAATAGATATCGGAGGAATAATCTTTCGAGACCTCGTGTCAAAGCTCTCAGGGAAACATAGGCAAAGACATATGTCTTATCCTAGGTTCATTTCCTGTGTGCTTCAGGATCTTCTTGGTCCTGACTACTTAAGGTCTGACGATGAAGGTACAAAACCTGACATCTTGCATAAGACCAACTTTAGTAGTGACATTACTGAGGTACAACCGGTCGCCCTGACCACCTACATGTTAATGGTGATTCAGGGTGAAAATGTATGCTCACCAGTTCCTTCACCAACCAAGAAGGTGAAGAAGAAGAAAGGGAAAGGGGGACAATCCAGTAAGGTGGTTAGACCTAAACCACTCGTCACTGAGACTGTTGCCTCAGGCACCAAGAAAGTTGTTGTGACCTTGACCTCTCAGACTCCCATACAAGAGACCACTTTGGCCACAAAACAAACGCCACCGGAGGGTGCTGAGCAATCATCCTCAGTATCCTCAGGCAAACCCTTTCTAAATGTCCCTTCTGACAAAAACAAGTCAGATGGGTCAGGAGCATCCACCCACTCACATCCTAATAAAGGCACTGATAAATCACAATCAGAGCCTGAGGGAGTTCAGGGTTCTATATCCTCGGTGGAGCAGTACTACTCCACTGAGAAGGGGACCCATACCCACTCACATCCTGCTAACGTCCCTGAGCAATCACACTCAGGGTCTCAGGGAGTTCAGGACCCTAAATCCCCAAAAGGACAGACCAATCCTGATGGGAAGGGGGTCCATACATCTTCACAAGGAGTGCCTCATGATTCCACTGAAAAACACCCATTAGTGGATGAAGGCGCTCAGGGGGACAAAGACTCGGAGGGATTTAAACCACCCGCCGATACGGAACCTAAACCCACCTCAGGCATTTTTATTCCCTCAGGAACTGATTCTAAAAGTCAGGCTGGGCAAACCCCCCCAGTTATTATGACTAGTCAGGCTGGTCAAACCCCACCAGTTATTATGACAAAAGAATCAGGACCTGGCCACAACGAAGGTGAGCCCTCTTCTGAGGGGGAGCCGGATCTACTGAAGGCTCCTTCTCTGGCTGACTATAAAAATTTGCTGGCTGATGAGTCAGAGGAGGAGATAGATTTTGGTGATGATGAGATCCCTGATGCTGAGGAGGAAATGGAAACACAAGTAAGCCCTCCTCAGCCCTCTGAGAAACAACATTCTTCACCTCATCCTGAAGATCAACCAACCAGCTCTTCATCAACCTCATCATCATCATCAGGTGCTTCAACCACTCCCAAGTGGTTGCAAAAGTATGACAATGCTTATCCGGCTTCTGAAAGACAAATGGCAAGAATCCTTCGCAAAGCCAACGAAGGTCTTTACAACTCTGTTGCGGATGAGCTATGGGATAAGCACACTGAAGTGGCATCCTCCTATGCTGACTTCAGGGCTTCAGTGGAAGAATCTCAGGCAAAGATTCTTCAGGCCGCCACCCTCACTGATAAACAACTTGGCGACCTAAACAAATCTGTAGATGACATAGCCACTGGACAGCATCAGGAACTGTCCAACATCCTCAAGGCTATAGAATCAGTACAAGAACATCTTGCAGATGATCCCACTTTTGTCACAAGATTGGATGCATACTTGGCCTCTCAGGCTAACACCTCCACCAGCATAACTGAGCTTCTAAAGCTCCTTCAGGGGGTAGATCTTCAAGGATTAAGGACACAGCAAGAGTCCATTTCTCAGGCTGTTAATACATCCAAGGAGCACCTGATCAAAATCTCCTCAGCCTTTGAGCAGCTCTCAACAACACATAATGAGCTGGTCAAACACTACACAACCCAAGTAACTGAACTCGCCACCCACCAGAGGGAAATGGCTACCGAACTGAGTGCCGTGAAGAATGAGACTTCTGAAACAAAGTCTATGGTCTCCAACATTTTATCCATTCTTCAGGCCTCTCATACTCCTCCACCTCCTCAGTCAGCAGGTGTCTCCACTGAAGCTCCGCCATCTGCTGAGGGGGAGAAAATTGATGATCCTCTAATCCCTGATCCCAATTCTGCTTTAGTAACTGTCCCTGAGACATCCACCAGTCAACCTCCTCCCATTGATAAAGGGAAGAAAATCATGGTGACTGAAACAAGCCCTCCTCCTGAATCACTCTTAGTCAAGGCTTCTTCTGAAAGACGTGCAGATCCTGATGCACCATTCTATGTTGATTTAGAGGATGGGAGAAGGGTCTATGGGACTCCTGATCAACTGGCTGAAATTTTACACCAAGAAGAGCTCAGGAAGGAAAGAGAGAAGGAGCTGGTACTAAACAGGTCTGAAATCTCTAAGGTTGCCAAAGAAGTGATCAAGGAGTCTGAGCAGAAGGACATCAAAGGGGATGAGTTTCTCAAGCTTCAGGCTGAAATCCTTAAGGAACACAACAAACAAGCCAAACTTAAGGAAGAAAAGAGGCAGAGGATTTATGAGAGGTATGTATGGCACATGACCAATACCAAAGGTGAAGGCAAAATAACTGACATCACCATTCACCCCACCAGACCTCTGAGCTTAACAATCCATAGAGGTCCAAGAAAGTCTGAACATCTTCCAACTGTCAAATTCTCAGACTATGGGTTAAGAGAATGGGATATGATGATGCCTATCCTAAGGAAGAAAACCGCAAGCAAGAATGCCCCAATCATCATCAAGTCACTGAGTGCTAAGTATGAGGAACTTGCAAGAGTGGCAAAGAGTCTGGGCATTAACCATGATGAGGCACTTGCTTCTCAGGGACTAACTATCCCTGAGTTTACTCAGAAGGTTGGGAAGAAAAGGAAAGCTGTAGCTATGGAGCCTGAACAATATATAGCTGCACTTCACTGCAATAGAGTTCCTCCTCAGGGAGTCAAATTCCGTCCCAACCTAGTCATTAAGGAACCTGAGTATGGCATCTTTTTTGTGGATGAGTTTGGTCAGGAAGCCTTTCAAAGAATCTCTGACATCGACAAAGTAGAAACAACAACACTCCTTGCTTACAAACTGATGGCGCTTAATATCAGGAGACCTGAAAATGAGGAGTTTGTAAAGTTAATGGATCAGTTGATGAAAGAACGACCTGACAAAGAGGTGTTGATGTCAAAGAAGGCGAAGCTTGAACTCATGGGTCTTGTTGAGGAACCATGAGTATTTTGTACTTAGAATAATAGGACTTGTAATGATGAATAAATTGATGAATGTTTTGCTATATCAATATCCTTATTTATTTTCTAGTACATTCAGTATGAGCAGAAGACGTTAGCTCACTCATACTGATCAAAAACACTTAGGAATAATTTATATCCAAATAGGGGGAGATTGTTGGGTCATGAAAAACCCAAGAATACGTAAAACTTGATTTGGACACAAATTAACCAAGTGTTTAACTTAAACCGAGAACAATTCAAGTCACTGAGAGAACAGCCTCTCAGTGAGTCATCTTCAAGATGCTTAAGACGAATTCAAGAAGAAGGATTCACCTCTCAGGAAGGCGGCACTCCCTGAGTCGGACTTAAGCCAAAGAAGAAGATGATGGTTCAGTGAGTGTTGGACAAGAACTCACTGAACCCAGTCTCCTCAACAACAAAGTGATTGAAGTCTGAGGAACCATCGCCTGAAGAAAAGGCGGGAACAATAGGGAAAAGATCTGAGAAGATAAGAGTGTAAACCCAACACTCTTCTCTTGTCAGATCCAACCTTCCCTATTGCGGCTAAAAGTCATGGAGTGTCAGCCAACAACTCCCAAAGTCTTCTTGGCCCTTTCCTATTGGTTCTTGGAAATGACAATTACTATTTGTAATTGTCAGACACGCAACCTCAACAACTTGTATTATATTTAATCACTTATACTTAGATTACTTGTGTATAAATAGATCAGATGTGAGAGAAGTTAAAGTGTGCTTTGTATATTTAAAGTCTTGAACTTTTACAAAGAAACTTCTCTCCTACAAAGAGTATACAACTCACTGAGATAGCTCAGTGGGTATATTGTTACCACTCAAGCAAAACTTGAGTTTCGATAGGAGACACCCCATACCCTTGTCTATTCAATCCCAAGTGTTTGTTCCGCAAAACACTTGGGTATAGATTCTTGGAATTATTTCTAATAAGAATTTAAACGTTGAAAAATATTGTTGTTTTTTATACTCACGTTTTATAACTGTTAGAATTAATCCTAAACATTGTATTAGTCATAACACGAAATAGATTAACTTTTTAGTTAACTCTAATCGTGTAAAGGGCCTAACACATATACACACATTTCCCGTAGGTATTTCAGGAAGCGGTCCATTTGCCCTCTAATAAAGGTGTAATTGTCTACATCTAACATATCTCGTACCCCACTCTGACCAAATCGGGTATTTTTGTTGTTGCTATTTTTTTTGTATTTTTTTCTTTTTTCTTTAAAAGAGCTATTTTTAATTTAAAAAAAATAAAATAAAAAAAATAAAATAAATAAATAAATAAAATAACGTCTACAATTAAACATCCCCAAATATTCAAAAAAATTTCATTCAAAAGAAAGTAAACGTTATATTTAAATTTCAAAACCCACACTCCAACGGCTACATTTTTCTTCCCCAAATCACTTTCTCTCTCTAAAACCCTCTCTTTCTCTCTCTAAAAATTAGGATTCCAAACCAAAACAATGAAACCCAGAAACACAAACACAACAATCCTTAAAGAACACCATCTCGATAACCCGATGAAACCGTGTACTCGAACCCGCAAACAAAAACCCTCGAAAGAAAACGCGCCACCGGCCGATTCAAACATCGTTCCGTCTCCGTCGCTTAGTTTGGGTAAAATGAAAAGTGGGTTACCACCGCAGCCGCCGAATCCATTAAAGCGGAAGATAGGGAGTGATTTTCAACCGGAGAGTGGTGGATCTGGGTCTAATGATACTGGTGTTAAGGTATAATGTTGGTGAAACCCTAATTTTAAATAAACTCGTGATTTTTAGCTGTTATTTTGATGTGGTTTTAAAGGGGTGTTTGTTTCGGCTTATATAGCGAGCTTATAGCTTATTTGGTTTTCGGCTTTTGTTTCATAAGCTTACTTTTTGTGGCTTATTTTGAAACTTTTATATAAGCTTATTATGACATAATAAGGTTATTTAAGCCAAAAAAGTTTCAAAATAAGCCACAAAAAATGAGCTTATGAAACATAAGCCGAAAACCTCATAAGTCATAAGCCCGCTATGTAAGCCGAAACAAACACCCCCTAAGACCTAATTTGCTCTATTGGCGAATTGGGATCTGTTCGTTTTAGAAGATTTGATTTTTAGTATTGAAATGTGATTAATGTTTGCAGGATTGGTGTATATTGTTAAAATCCCTAGTTTTTATATTAAAGAAAAGACGCAATTGTGATTTTTAGCTTTATAAAATGATTTTGAGCTGAATCGAAACTGTTAGGAAGTTGATTTGCGCTATTATTAGACGCGATGGATGGTTGTGAAGTGGGTTGGTTTAATCTGTTAAAAAAAATAGTTTATGTTGTTGAAGAATAGTTTTTATAAAAAAGGATTTGATTTTTAGGGTTGTAATGTGATTGTCATTAGCTGGATTGGTGTATATTAATTTGACTTTTAGCCTTGTAATATGATTATTAGCTGAACTTGAATGATTACGATGTCATGATTTGTGATACTGGTTATGAAGCAGATTGACAGAATTTGTTAGGATACTAGTTTAGGGGGTGTTTGTAATAGCTAATTTTGTTGGGCTTATTTGAATATGGAAAGGCGTATAAGCTTATGACTCATTTGAGCTCATAAGCCGATAAAGGGTTTACGCGCTTTACAAATGTCAAATAAGCCCATAAGCCAGAACAAAGTTAATACTATAAAATTATGATTCTTGGTGATTGTATCGTTTTGTTTTGAAATAAAGGTGAAACTTTAGTCTTGTGATTATCAGCTGAATCGAACCATTATGATGTTATAATTGAATGTGGTTGAAATGAAGTGGATTCATATCGTTAGGAGTATAGTTTTTCTGATGCGGTGTTATGATTCTGGATTAGGTTATTGTGAGAATGAGACCGATGAGTAGAAATGAAGAAGGGGGAACAATAGTTGAGAAGACTTCTGGTGATACGCTGTCAATACAAGGTCAAAAGTTTACTTTTGATTCAGTAGCTGATGAAACATCAACTCAGGCAAGTTTATTTTAAGATAAAATTCAGAGCTTTATTTATTGGTGAAATAGTTGGTCAACGTTTGTTGGTTGTATTTCAGACGGATATATTCGAGCTAGTTGGAGCTCCCCTGGTTGAGAACTGTCTGGCTGGTTTCAATAGTTCAATCTTTGCTTATGGACAGGTATTGTTTACTAGGATATACCATTATATGATATATGATATTTGTTGCCAGTTATGTTAATTTAGTACTTTGAATTTGATTTGCATAGAGCGGGAGTGGCAAGACATTCACTATATGGGGACCCACTAGTGCGTTATTGGAAGAGAAGCCATCTAGTAATGATAAAGGCTTGACACCTCGTGTATTTGAACGACTGTTCTCTCGCATAAATGAGGTGTCTATTTATACATTCTCATAGTTTATCTTTTTGATACTTTTTGTCTATAATTTGTCTCGTTAGTTACTTATGGTTTACTTGTTTGTTGTAGGAACAAATTAAGCATGCTGACAAACAACTTATGTATCAATGTCGCTGTTCTTTTCTCGAGGTAAAGTGACAATATATGATCACCAACTGAACTCCTATTGTCATTTTTATACTGATTCCGTAGCTTCCATCCGCAGATATACAATGAGCAAATTACTGACTTGCTGAATCCAAGTCAAAGAAATCTGCATCTGAGAGAGGATACTAAGACTGGTGTCTATGTTGAAAATTTGACCGAAGAGTCTATCTCAAATATGAAAGACGTGAAAGAGATCCTCAAGAAGGTATAATTTTATAATTGTATTGACGTTGGTCTACATGATTCTCGTTTTTTTGGCACTTTTGAATGGTAATTCACGCATTTGGCTAACAGTCAAAGACATTGCTGTTAATATGGAATTTATAAAGTGTACTATTGGATAATATTGCTGATACTTGTCAACACAAATGCAGGGTTTGTCAAACCGGAGGACTGGAGCAACAAGCATAAATATCGAGAGTTCACGCTCACACAGTGTGTTTACTTGTGTTGTTGAGTCACGATTGAAGGTAATAACCAAGGTTAACTTATAGTATAGTTTTAAGATTTTTTGTTTGCATACTGATTAGCATAAATTTAAATTTCCAATTTCATAGAGCACGGATGGTCTAAGCTGCTTTAAAACGAGTCGAATGAACTTAGTTGATCTTGCTGGATCAGAAAGACAAACATCGACTGGTGCTGCAGGACAGCGTTTGAAAGAGGCTGGTAATATTAACCGTTCGCTTTCACAGCTAGGGTATGTCATTTCATTTTGCTGCATATGAAAATACGTATTATTAAGTATGGCTTGATTGTAAGTAACTTGTTTTATTGTTGTTGGATTTGCAGCAACTTGATTAACATCCTAGCGGAAGTCTCCCAAACAGGCAAACAAAGGCACATACCCTACAGAGACTCCAAGTTGACATTCTTGTTGCAGGAATCCCTTGGGGGAAATGCAAAACTTTCGATGATTTGTGCTATTTCTCCAGCACAGAGGTAACATATCACCATTTATAGAGGTTGTAATATGCCAGGTCGAACTGGGCTGGTTTGGGGTTAAGTTCTTTAGATAATAAGATAATGAAAGTACTCATATCTCAGTCATAATCTTCATATATAAATACGGTAATTTTTAAGGTTGTATGCATTAAAAAAAGACTTTGGTTAACTTTACGATTATTTGACCCTTCCCCTTATAGAAATTTATATTTGATTTGTTTTATGAGTCAAATTTGCCAACAATAGTTTATCTCGACTCAGACGATTTTTTTTCTTATACTCCCCTGTTTTCTTAACTGGATGGAATATATGCTTTGCAGCTGTAAAAGTGAGACAATTAGTACTATACGATTTGCCCAACGTGCGAAAGCTATCAAGAACAAGGCAGTGGTTAATGAACAAATGCAGAATGATGTTAACACATTGCGTGAAGTTATAAAGCAATTGAAGGTAGGCTTTCGGTAACTTGCTAATTTTCATTTTCATTTTATTATAATACCTTCTTAAAAATTTTGACTTTCGGTTTTTTAGTGTTTGACCGTGTAAGATGTTTCCCATCTTCTTGCAACATTTTCCTTTCTTCATTTACTCAAAATATATATAAAAAAGGTCAAATCCACTTAATAATGTAGTACTGCTGCATGTATAACAGAGTCATCAACGTACTGATTTGGACTTGTCAATATGTTTCTTAATAATTTACAGTTTTCTTTTTTTGCTACAACGGTTAACTCGATGTAACATATGACAGGATGAACTCATTCGCATAAAGTCAACCGGAAACCAAGTTGATCCAAGTGCTGGCTATTCGACAGGGTGGAATGCTCGTAGAAGCCTTAATGTATTAAAATACAGCCTTTATCATCCACGGATTTTACCGCATATAGATGATGATGGAGACGAAGAAATGGAAATTGTTGACGAAACTGAACAAGCTACTGTACCAAGTAACGAAGAGAACAAGTCAACCACACCCATTGAAAGAAAAGATTCTGCAGATGGTGACATTACTATGGAAGAAGTTGTATCAGAACAAATGGGACCCGATAATGGCGATAACCAAGATTCGTTAGACCCATCTGAAGTATCCCCAATCCTTAAATCACCAACTCCAAGTGTTTCGCCTTTACCTATTAACAGCAGCAGGAAAAGTTTAAAGACTTCATCAATGCTAACTGCCTCTCAGAAGGAACTCACGCAAACTACTGGTTCCGAGCTCTCAAAAGATATTAATTTTAAGCCCCGGTCTGCCCATCTGGCAGCAAGTCTTCATGGTGGTCTCGAAGTTATTAAAAAGAATCAAAAGGCTTTTGCACGATCCTCATTAAGGTTTTCCTACAAACCTTTAGAGAGTAAGCCTTTGTTTGCTAAAAAAGATGTTGGCGTTCAAGCTCGTCTTCAAGGTAACGAGATTGAAGAACAGAAGCCTGTGATGTTTTTGTGCCGAAACTGTAAATGTACAAGTTCTCAATATGTAAAAGATGGAAATGATGGTCAGAACCTGCAGTTGGTTCCTGTTGACGATAAACCTCAGCAGTTGGTTCCTGTTGATGATAAACCCAAGCAGTTCGTTCCTAAGGTACGTATAAATTTGAAATAAGAGTTTTGGTTATGTGTATTTCGTTACTGGAAAATATTTTTGTTAACATTTTTTTTCTATCTTTTTCCAGGCAGTGGAAAAAGTATTGGCAGGAGCTATAAGGCGAGAGATGGTATTAGAAGAGCTCTGCAGTAGACAAGACTCCGAAATCAATCAGCTTAATCATTTGGTATGTTTGTTTCTATTTACCAAGTACAAACATATAAAAAAATCCACGTTTCTAATAGCTTCTATAATCTTTATATATGATAGTTGCAACAATATAAACATGAACGTGAATGCAATTTGATTATCGGGCAAATACGTGATGACAAAATTGCTCGTCTGGAGAGCTTGATGGATGGTATTTTATCTGCTGAGGAATTTAAAGATGAAGAACTGGCTTCGTTAAAAAATGAGAATATGGTATGGCTTTCGTTTTTCCTTTGGTTGTAAACTTTGTCATGCTTTAGTACATTTTGTAAAGATACTCATTTCATGTCTATACAGATTTTGAAGGAAAACTATGAGAACCAGCCAGAAGTTTTAAGGACGGAAATCGAGTTTAAAAGATTTCAAGACGAACTAGAACGTTACCAGAACTTCTTTGACTTGAGTGAGAGGGATGTTTTGTTGGAAGAAATTCAAGATCTGAGGAACCAACTTCAAATGTATATGGATTCATCATCCAAGTCGTCTCATAAGAAAAACCATATCTTGAAAATAACCTATCCTTCTGAACCAAGCGTGGCCCCACCTTTAAGCACAGTACAGGAGTCGGTCATAGAAAGTGCCGAGCAAAGATTTGAAATAGAGAGAGCGCGTTGGAATGAAGCAGAGACGAAATGGATATCTCTTACAGAAGATTTGGAACGTGAGCTGCAAGCTAGCCGTCTGCTTGTTGAAAAGCAAAAGCACGAACTTGATACAGAAAGAAAATGTTCCAAAGAATTGAAGGATGCAATGGAAATGGCGATGGAAGGTCATGCACGAATGCTGGAACAGTATGCTGATTTAGAGGAAAAGCATATCAATCTTCTAACATCACAAAGGAGGATCGAGGATGGAATAGTCGATGTCAAGAAAGCAGCTGCTAAAGCTGGAGTTAGGAGTGCGGAGTCTAAGTTTATCAACGCCTTTGCAGCAGAAATTGCAACTTTAAAGGAGGAAAGGGAGAAAGAGAGACTCCATTACAGGGACGAGAATAAAGGACTTCAAGCCCAGTTAAGGGATACGGCTGAAGCTGTACAAGCAGCTGGTGAACTACTTGTGCGACTCAAAGAAGCAGAAGAAGCTGTTGCTGCTGCTGAGGTAGTTTCCAGTTGCTTTAATCTACACTTTTATTACTTTAGTCGTCATATGACCCTTTAATGCACTTTTCATGCTAGTTAATTTCGTGAAAATTACAACTATGACTCATTTTAGCGGACTTCTATTTTTTAAAACATTCTGCTTAAATTCTTAAAAAAAATCGCAAAATGTGTGTTTTTTTGACAATTTACGTAAGTTATGTACTTTTGTTATGGTTCTGCGAAAACTAATTAAAACTGTACATGTTTTTGTACAAAGATGACTTTCTTTCGTCCTTGTGAATGGTTGCAGCATGCGCCAGCAGCCTGTATAGTTCATGAATATCTTGCATACATTTCTTGTCTACGTCATATTGACACATTCAAAATGTGCAGGCACGCGCAAGGGAAACCGAACAAGAAAAAGAAAAGGCTTACCAACAGATCGAAAGTTTGAAGAGGAAGCAAGAGAACGTGGCATCACCCCCACTTTACGACATAGCAATGTATGATGACAAGGAGCCAAACAGGACAAGTGATGATCCGCTATGGAGAAATGAATACGAGAATTTCTACAGTGGAAATGAAGGAGAGTTAACGAATTTTCCTGGACCGTCTTCGTGGTCCTCTGGCTATGACACATGCAACATTTAACGAAGCTGAACTTAGACTTGTTATGTCTATGTACTATTAGAAATATGTCTTGTATAGCTTTAAGGGTTGAGTCAATTTTTCGCCTTCGTTGTTCTCACCAATAGTGAGGACCAATGTATTAGCTAGCTAGCTATCTGTGACACCTTGTATTCCTTTCGAACTATTTTTTTTCCCACTTCCATGTGTAGCACAGTAGAAACATTATAGTGTTGTACACACTGTCGAGACACTAGTCGTTCAAGATATTATCATATGATCATGGATCCCGTTTACTTGGTTGCGCGTAAAAATGTAAACAAGACCCACAAATGTAGAACAAGTGAATCCCAGAAAATGGTAAAATGAGAACTCTTTACATTCCATCGACATTTTTATTGTGCGAGTCTCGAATGCATATTGTGTACGAAGAATATAGCAATTTTACTTTTTTATCTTTACAAAACTTATTTGTCATTCTATAGTGTATTTAAAAGTATTAACCATTGTATAGTAAATCCTTCTTACATTAATATATTTATTATTCTTTTTTTTTTTTTAATTTATTTTTCCGGTTGCACTAGAGATCACATGACAGTGTTATATCATTGTTTAAAGACCATTATTTGTATAATTCTTAACTTCAATTATCAAAGCTACCTTTCAACACATATATTATTGTTAAACATTTTTCATAACCATTGTGTGTATTACTTCTTTATATTGTTTAATATACATTTATGTAAGTTTAAAAAAAAAAAAAAAAAAACACTACAGTAGCTTGATAAAATATTTGCAAAGACGAAAAGTTATTTAACAAAAAAATAGGTTCAATGAACTTGGTGTCTTGTTAAAAGTAGCAGTAGCAGTAATCAGTAGTTGTGAGCAGTAGCTATAAAATAATAGCCACAACTCACCGCTTCTTAAACAAACATTGGAGAATTAGTCTTCCTAAAAATACCCACAACTCATCGCTCTTTTGCCAAACGACCATATGGTATGTTTGGCGCGGAGCGGTGTGGAGCTTTTTGGAATGAGCGGTGAGCATTAAACATTTTGATTTTTAGTGGTTGTTTGGCAAACGTGCAGTGAGCTGTGGCTATTTTTTTACAGCTACCACTCACCGCTGCTGCTATTTTTAACCCATCACCCAAGGTTGTTGAACCGATATTTTTGTTAAATAATTTTTCGCCCGTGCAAATATTTTATCAAGCTACTATAGTAGTACTTTTTCCTTATTTTATCACTAGTTATAATGCCCGCGCACGCGCGGGGTTTTTAATAAAAATTTTAATAATGTATTTTTAATAATGTATTTTCTTAATTTTGTTTTATAATTATGCTAGTTATAATACTTGGGTTTTGACATGAAGTTTTTATTGTGTATTAATTTAGAATATATTGTTGAAGTTTACACTTTTTTCATTTAATTTGTTAGAGAAGTATTTAATTAATTAGTAGTTTTGCTTTTATATATTATTATTTTCAATGTTTAATTTTATTTGTTTGTTATTAATGTTATTATTTGCTGGGAATATTTGTTTTGGCGAAGTTTTCGATGTTATGATAGGTTGTATGACACGCATTGAAGATTATGTCAACAATATCGTGTTTGGAAAGCAATGATTTTTTTACTAAAAAATTGCGTTGTTATATTTTTTTAATGTTTATTTAACTCTATTTTTAACGACACTTTTTTTTTTTTTTTTTTTTTTTTTTTATGGTAGAATAGATATACATATATAAAAAATTTAAAGTATAATCGAAGGTCAAGTTGAAACTATATTCAAAAACTTGTACGCTTATGGTAAGTTGAATGTCTAAAAGGAAGGAGATTAATACTTGTATTAGTGCTACAAAACTCCCCTTGGAATTCTCAGATGACTTATCTGGATCGTAAGTTATTAACTTTTTGTAGTTAGATCAAATATCATATGTAAAACACGAAACGCTAATTAGAAACATGATATTTCTAGCTAGTCACTAATAAATGAAAGTTAGCTTAAACCCGTAATCATAACTTCCATTACGTACACTTGAAGTTGCTTCCTTGAATTTGAGTATTAAAAATACGAATAGTTTTCTAGTTTGATTTCATAATGATTTGAGAAGAGTTTCATTCTAGAAAATGATCCAAGATTACATTCGATGATAGATGAATAAAAAACTATAGGGGCCTGTTTGGTAGGAGCTTTTTGAGCATCTGTTGGCTTTTTGTTACAAAAATAATCTCCTCTAAACTAAGTAGTTCCATTTGGATACATTAACTTGAAGCTTTTATTTTGTAGTGGTGCATATTGTGCTGCAATTGTTTCCCAACTCAAGGTCTGGAGTCATCGTTGGTTTTAATTATGCAGTTGCGGCTATTTTTTTCTGTTAGGCTGGTGAGCTTATTGGTGGAAGTCAAAGAAAAGCTTTGACCAAGTAGAGGCATCACTCGACATTTAAGAGCAATTTCAACGAAAGGACACTCAAATCTTTGACAATAACCACCTTAATTCACGTAAACCATACACCTTTTTTTTAACCGCATCTATTCCCTTAGATTAAATAAAGAACCAATGATCAAAACTACATAAATGGTGCATTACAACCATAGACAACACATAATTTAACCTATGTCTAGATCAAAAGCCATTTAAATAACATAAAGAAATCAACAAAAATAATATAACCTACCAATTGCTACTTTTGTGAAGCCATTACTAACCCATTCATAGTACACCGCACATTTTTTTCCAAAATTTTTAGTAATGTATTTTTATTTATTAAAAAACAAATAGCTTAATTTTTGTTTTTTATTTTAATTATGATTCTTAATTTTGATTTATAATCATGTTTATGTACGTAGTAAAAGTTCATACAGTAAATAGTAATTTCATAGACATGGGTCATCTTTATGTACAAAACTTAACTACTGCATGTTGTGTTTGTGTATTGATAAATGAATTTTGCATTATGCAGCAATGATTTTTCGTATTAAAATAAAAGCATGATTATCAATCAAATGGGTTTGTGTATCGACAAATGGGTTTAAAGTGGTAAAAAATGTATAATAAATGAAGTTTGTACTATGCACCAATGATTTTTCGGATGTTAACCTACACATCTGAATCAAGAACACAATAGCAATTAACAAACACCAGTAGATTTGACTCAGCATACAACAAAATTTACCGTTTTAATGTTCATAAATAGGTAAAATAATACATAAAGAGTGAATTTCAACCCATGTCTAGATGACATGGACTACACTAACAGGTAAACACAAACTTCCCCTAAAGCAAGTTAGCAAGCACAAAATTAAATTTGGGAAATTCTCCAACTTATAGATATATTTTGCAGCACCATTTTCAAAATATTGCATACCTCAGACATCTTAAATGCCGCTTAAACAAAAGCACGCCAAAAAAATACCATTTACCATAACAGGGAGAGTGATAATAGCTTCTCCGTATATGTATAAGTATAAAAAAAACATAAACCATGAAACAGATTAGGAAAGTAAGATGATCACTTAAGAAACATACATAAAAAATTATGCCTCGATTCATTATTGACTTGTGAAACTTTTTAGACCATATCAGTAGGGACCTAATAAATTATAAACCTAATGTATGCCTTAGTGTGGATGTTAAACTTTTGAAAATTGTAATATGAATATACAAAAAAATAAAAAGTATTAATTATACTTCAAAAAACTCACTAATAATGGCTCTTGAAGTTAAATTTAGTTTTACAAACTATACTCAACTTCACAAGTCACTTGAGATACATCGAGTATGCAACTTGAAGTAAATGTTAGACTATATGTATTATTTTGTTGAAGTACCTCTGATGAAACATACTCATTGAGATACTAAAACTCGACAACATAGCTTTCATATGCTAATTTCCAGTTTATAACCATCAACGATCAGTACAGAATTATTACCATTTATGGCCGGCTACTCGTTAAGATCTTCTCCAGGGTGGAGGCGCGCAGCTTCCCTCAAATTTCCACTACCTAAAGGCGCATCAATGTGTTTTTAAAGTTGTGCACCCTGCATTCACATAAATTGACCACATTAAATGAGTTTGAGAAGAGGAACCATCAATGTTTGTCCATTTATCAACAAATACTCTTCAAATATATTAAAAGCACCTAAAGACAATATGCAATTTATAATAGACTAATTAACAAAGCCGCTGCTGAGAAACAGCCGTTGTGTCGTCATTATCGATCACAACTTTAACTTCCTTCTAAAGGTTGTTGATGTAACACAAGTCTTTTGAGTGACCTGATTAAGAAAGAATTGAAACTGTGTAGATAAAACTGCAAAGATACTAATTTAGATACCCAAGTTTAATTTTGGCAATCCCATACTCTTTACGTGTTTGGCGATAGTAAGTCAAAGCTCTTGAGAATAATTCTATCAAGAGAACATATTATTCACCTAGTTGTTAATATGGGAAACAAAAAGAGAAAACTTACAATGTTTTAACCACTCTCTTTAATTTGTCATTGTCTTTGTATCGTTCTGCTAAGAAATGTATGAATGAAAAACAAAGTTTGCTATCTGCGTTATACCTTTTTAGGATCAAGCAGGGCAATCAAGGTGCTGATAGCCTTTTGCAGCTTTAAACACGTCATTCTAACATGTACATCTTTTGCATAAATGGCAAATAAAACCCCTGAACAAAATGTCAGAAACAATTAATATGATACATTGCAAAAACTATAGATTAAATGAAAATGCAACATACAGGTGTCACTACTTCTGGTTTCAAACCGAGGCACAACTCACGCCGAATAAACAGACACATAATAAGAAAAAATGGCGCCGATCACATGATGCAGAACCTGACAAAAAACACAGAATACGCAAATGTCACACCAAACAAATATATAAAACAATAGCATGTCGGTATTTGTGATAAATTAGAAACTTAACTGGAAGCATTTGAAGCCTTGGGAAAGGTAATATGGGATCTAATATCTATATGCAGGAAAAGGATTCGTAGTACGCCATCATGAAGTCGTGTCTTCTTAGGGGATGCCAATTTTCTATCCATATTATCTTTTAAAATAGTGCAGAAGGCAAAAAAAACGTTACTCTATAAAGAAACAAAAGATACAGTCCCTACAGGTGGCAATGTGAGCGGGTGGAACAGATTAAGAAACATGTCAAAACCTGTCGAGTTGGTTTGAAACCCTTTTTGTTCAGCTTTTTGAATTGAAGATTGAATTTTAGTAACTGACTGTAAAAATTAAAATAACTTTTATAATTATCAAATATTTGAAGTTTTTAAAACCTGATTGTCAAAACCTGTCGGGTTGTTTTGAAACCCTTTTTGTTCAGCTTTTTAAATTGAAGATTCTTAAACAAAAGGTAATTCAAAGTGATTATATATAAAATTAGTGGCCTATTAGTAACATGGACATTCTACGACATAAACCCGAGTACTTGTATGGTCCTAACATTAATGTTTGCCCTATGTCCAATCTAAACTACTGAAATTTGATCAGGAGGCAAGGGTTGTTCAATAGAAGTCTCCTGTTCAGTAAAAAAAGACTAAGTAGTGTATTAACAATTGTATAAACACAAACCTCCAATTCGAATGAACTTTTAGCCATAATCATCAATAAATTTTGATTTATCCGCAAAACAACAACACCGATATACAAATCAAGTTCGAATTTATCATAGCTGCAAAAGAAAAACTAACAATAAGCACATCGCATTAGCGAATTAAGTCAATAAATTAATTGGAAAAAAAAATCGGATTAGGGTTTCCATTAATTCGATTTAAAGCATTAAAACATTGTTGAAACTGAAAAGGTAAATTTGATAAATAGGAAAAAAAAATCATACCATGATTGTTGAATTGAGTTATCAAAGAACATACAATCGATTGACAAGATGGAGACTATGAAGATTCAAGTGAAGGTTTTGCTTAGGAAGTGAAAGTGGGTGCTTTTCTAGCTTTGATTTTACAGACCCGCTTTTTTTTTTTATATATATTTTCTGTCTAGTCCCTGTTTTTTAATAAATAACTTGCAAGTACATGTGTATTTTGTTTTTCTTTATCACAAAATAACTCAAAAACGTTTGTTTCCTTATTTTATCCATATAAGGGAAGTTTTAGCTTTTATTTTATTTTTTTTAATTTTTTTTTTTTAAATCAACTAAATTCATTATTACCAAATAAGGTATGATTTGATTTTTTTGAAATGAAAAAGTACCCGCTAGAGGTTTTGTTTTATTATATAAAAGATTTACGTAAATGTATGTTAAACAATAAAAAGAAGTATCACACACAATTGTTGTCGAATACCGTTGACAATAATATTTGTGTGAAAGGTGGTTTTGTTTTGATAATCGAAGTTAAAAATTATACAAATAATGTTCTTTAATGCAACTAGAAAAATAAAAAAGAGAATAATAAATTAATGTAAGAGAGATTTACTATACAATGGTTAATACTTTTAAATACACTATAGAATGGCATATAAGTTTTGCAAAAACTATAAGCTGGTCAAAAACTCGACTTAATAATATCTTTTTTCTATTATAGTGTGTTTAGTAACATGAGAAATGTATTTTGTAACATAGTCTAAAACATTTTTATGTATTGACTGAGGGTGTTTGGGATTGCGTTTGCTAAGTGATTATCTGCTTATTGCGTTTTGAAAAAAGAAAACGCAAATAAGTTGTTTTTTTAAATGCGCTATTAAGGTGCCAAAACCCAGAAATGGATAAGTAGGAGGCCACATGCTTTTTCAAAACGATAAGTTTTGGTATTCACAGAAATTTACCAAATTGCCCTTGCATTATATGCTCTTTCAACATACACTATAGTTTTGTTTTAGTGTCTACTATTAGTACCCCTACTCTTTCCACCCCTGAAACCCGCTTTATTAAGAAGACAAGACAGTTTTTTATCATTTTTTGTTTCGTATTTTCTTCGTCTCAAAATAAGTGTCCAGTTTGACTTTTTAAAGTCAAACTGGTTCAACTTTGATCATAAATATTCTTTTTGTGTTATATAATACTTGATTAAAAATTATATCATTGAAAAATACACTTAAAACTCAATCCATTTATATATTTTGCATCAAATATTATATAATACTCACAAAAATAGTTAAGGTTAAAGTTGAACCAGTTTGACTCTGAAAAGTCAAACTGGACACTTATTTTGGGACGGAGGTAGTATCTTTTTTCTGCTTTTGACTTATCAAATATTTTTTGTTTCGTAATTTTTTTTAGTAGTTTTACCCATTTTACAAACAGGACAAGTCAGTTGTTTATTTTGCTCATAATTTTTTATATTTTATTACTTTTAATTTGTCAAACTTTATATTTTTTGTTCAATACTTTTTATTTCACAGTTTTATAATAAAAGCAAAAGTTTTAAAAAAAAAAAAAAAAAAAAAAAAAAGCTGACTTGTAAATTTGGAGGGTAGCAATAAACAAAGCCTTCTTATATATGTATCATTTGAACTTTTATAGCTCGTAAATATGCAGTAAATACACAATTGCTTTAGTCTTTTATAGCTCGTAAATATGCAGTAAATACATAATTGCTTTAGTCTTTTACTTAACTTTTCACCTTTTATGATACTTATGAAAATATAACGTTAAAGAAATCACCATGTACTCATACAGCATAAATAAATGTGTTCAATTTATATAAAGTGTTAGTATATGTTAATTCATACTAACTCAATAGTCATTAGAAGACCGTTCTAGTCGCTAAAAGTGCAAGTTCATTTCTCTACCAAATTTTCACGTTGAAAGTCAAAGTCAAGGGTTGTAAAAGTTTTAGCGACGACAATGGCATCGCTAAATGTGGTTTCCAGAGTTAAACGTTGAAAATCGGCTATTTTTGTCGTTTTATGGACTTTTATCCACGACTTTACCAGGGACGGAACTTAGTGGAGACCAGGAGAAGTCCACTTTGTTGTAGTAAGCATTATGAATGTTAAATAAAAATGTAAATTATTGCCCCATAAAACAAATACGTTATAGTTTGACCCTCTAATTAAACTTGGTCATGGCCAAAAGTTTTCCGTGGCTAAAAGCTGCGATTCTAGTAGAGCCATCCGTGTAGTGTACGTATTGTACTCTTTATTAATAAATAAAATGCACCAACAGATACTTATTTAAATTGAAAGATGAAACTGAGAACCATGAAATTAATAAAACAACATAAACAGCTATGAAATTTGATATAACATAGATGTTTCTAACAATAGGCCAGCAATTCAGGGTCATTCTGAAATGTCTTCATGTCATCTTTTTCCAAACACACAATCGCTTCGATGCCATCGTTGTTTGGAGCATCCATCAAAACTGTAAAGTTCTTTACTATACCGCCGATGGTCACTTTTACTGGCTTCCCCCACCCGAAATCAATCCCATATGTAGGAAACCTGCAGAGGCTAGAATATACGTAACTCTCCTCAATTCTGTTTGATATCTCTAAGACTGTTTCATATGACATATCAGCAACGATTTTTGTTGCAGTTTCCATGCTATCGATACTTTGTAGCTGTTTCTTCTGTTTTCTGAATTCGCTGATGGTCATATGTGGCTCTAAGTCACTTTGATTGCTCGTTGGAAATACGATCACCTGATAAAAGTTTCCTAAGGTTGTTTTAGGCAACTCCTTTACCAACATGTTTCGCATATCAGCTGTCAAGACCATTCCAGTTGCTTTGAAGGTTGATCCTGAGTTTGTATTAGTAGCGCGGGCTGTCATTGCACACTTATGGAGCAGCCATGATAAAACTTCAACACGGGTTGGGTTCGTGATTGGTTGTCCAGATTCCATGGTCAAGGCCGTGACCTTGGCTTTTAGATCGTTCAATTTTTGGTTAGGGAATAAAAAACTCCTAGTGACACAACCAACACGCGACCTGCATCTTGAAAGTTCAGGCAAATTAGTATTTATAGTTTCGTGATGAAGAACATGAGGATTGATGAGTGGTGCGGCTTTTGCATTGACTGTGGCCCAATGATTCAAGAAATTTAACGCAGTCCGTCCATCACCTATCTTGTGGGATAGCGATATTGCCACTGCCACTCCTCCACATGAAAAATGGTTGACTTGAACGCTTGATACGCAAGCAACACCCTTTTCGTCATTGTCATCACCTTTAAGCTTTGGATGAAACCATATTAGATCATCTGGAAAGAGTTGATCAAGGTCTTCGTGCTCTGAACGTTGGAGGAAATCTGACAGCGGGCTGTCATTGGATGCTTCAATAAACTCAACCCCCTTATCGTTGCAATCAACATACGTAGGGCCGTGTTGCTTCAGCCTACCTCCGACAGGATAGTACTGATTCAAAGTTTCTGATAATGAATTCTTTAACTCAAGCGTTTTATCATGAGAACTTTGATAAACGCTCGAGCCTGGGTAGAATGCAACAATTGGTATGTATAACTGTGGAGATATTTGATCGAACAACGAGAGATTATATGTTTTCGGGGTTGGAGAAGATGGTTTGATAATGTCTCTAGAGACAATTGTGTGAAGTTGTCTTCTACCAAACCTTAAGAGCTTGTTCATCATAATGTTCATAAACTTGTTGTCATTTTCATGTAGCTAATTCATATTTTTATAGTCTTGATATGAATGTATGTAATTAATAAACAAAGACACGAGGAGATCATGCATTCTGATTCTGCAATAAACAAACATGCATGTAGTTTACGATATATAATTCTTTTAAGGCGTTCTAAAAAGATTAAAATTCACATGGCTCAAATTTGTATTTTTGTACGTATAGCCAGCTGCTCAAATTTGTATTTCATTAATTAATCTTTTTTAGCTGCCATGATTCTTCTTTAAACTTATGCATGCTGTATTTTTAACGAAAAGTATCTTACTTTATCTTGTGTTTGTGTGCGCGGTTTTTTTTATTTGTTTTTAGTTGTGTTTGTGTGTGTGTGGTTGGAGCTTTGGATTTTATTTGGGAATCATTTTTTGTGGAGTTAAGTTCATGATTGAGATTAAAGAAGAAGAAAGAAATGAAAAAAGATGGGGCTGAGATAATATAAAAGAGTGCAAGGACAGGGTTAATGTGTTTGGTTTTGAAAGGTTAAAGTGGGTGGTAGTCTGGTAGATAATAGTATTGTGGCCTGTGGGCTAGAGAATTGGTTAAGACTATACTAGGCAGAAAGTTTTGTCTAAACATTTGGGTTTTGGATTAATGAAATTTTAATATTTTAATTTTAGGATTAATGGAATTTTAATTTAAAAAAGAGTAAACTCCAAAATACATCCCTGTGGTTTACCCCATTTCGCACCATACATCCCTCTCGAAAAAGTTGCAACATATACATCACTCCGTTAGTAAATGTTAACCTATATACATCCACGAGGACGAACGGTGCAAATTTTGTGCCGTTAACTTGGACACGTGCCAGTTTAGTAAGGGTATTTGTGTTATTTTATGGTTCCCATCTACTTCATCACTCTTTTTCTACCAATTTCAGTCAAACCCAAATCATAAACCCAAATCATAAACACAAATCAAACACACAAATTTTAATCAAAGAAAAAGTCTCAGCTTTGCAACATTGACCTATATCAAAGAAAAAGTCAAACAAGCCAACAACTAGAATCAAGAAAACCAACAACCTTTCTGCAGTAACAGTCAAGAATCGAACTTCAATCATACTACAAGCAAACCAAGAACAACAATCTATATCCCATCTCCTCAACAACCGAATACAACAAACCATCACAACAACCCCATTTTACTTAAAGAACTTAAACGAAAATAAAAAGGTTCAAACAAAAGATCTTAGGTTCTATCATTTCAAGATAAGATCTTTAAAGATCTCCAAAAACCCATCATTGATCTAAGAATCTTTAACAAGAAGCAACGAAAGAAACACCTACCCGAGACTTTTGTTGTTTCATGATCTTTAAGCCGAAAATAACCCAAGCAAACACCACATTTTTCAATATCAATACGAATTTGTGTTTTGAATCTTGTTTGTGTTTCGATTTAAGTAAAGATTCGTGGTCGCTAATGTTAGACCCGTTTCCCGGGTACTTGGACCCCATCCTAGATGAAAATGGATTAAGGACTTTACGTGATTGGCTAGTCAACGAATGTTGCGTAGCTGTCAAACCCGATAGTCAAAGTGATAGTCAAAGAATGTGTTATAAGGTCATGAAAGTATTGTGTGGCACAACAATAAGGAAATAGACTTCAAGGGCTAAAGTTACAATAGACCAAAAGTGTTAAGACAGGTAGTGTGGCCAAAATAGAAGGAAAGAGACTTGAGGGGCCATTCTTGCCATTAGCCTAAACTTGTGCAAGTAAATATCCTGGATGGGGAGTCTTCTAGTTATTTCCACACTTTTCCACCATTTTCTTGTATGTGCTTGTGTGGTTCGGTTATTAGAGAAAAGGATGGAAGAAGATGAAGTTGATGGCTAATCCATGAAGAGTTTAATGTTCCAAAGTAAGGGTTAAGTCCTAGCAATGATCTTCCTCAAGTAAGTACTCCCCATCCTTGATTTTAATGAGGTCAAGATGTATGAATTAAGTGGGAAATCATCATATGATTAAGGTATGATCATATGATGATGTAGAAAGGAAGATGAGTATGTTTAATGGGTTATGTAAACCCTTGTTTATGTTATTGATTATTATGTTATTAGGTCTTGATAAATTAAGAAGAATGATGATGAAGGTTAGAGGTTGAGGATGATGGGATATTGATTCTATGCTTAGCTTTAGAAGCTAAGGTAAGTAACTTGTACTAAAACATGTGTTATATGTGTGTTATCCATATATGTGTTATGAATGTGATAAAGTTTAGTACTTGGATTGAGTGATGGATGAAGGTTAGGAAAGTGGTGACTAGTTATGAGCTAGTCAAGCGAGTATACGGCTATTTGTTAGTGAGACTTCTTGTAGCTTATGTCATGAAGGTTTATGTGGTAGATTGAATGTTATGGTATGGAAGCAAAGTAAGTGATCATGATGCTTATGTGCTAATATGTGTATGATATGTGTTTTATGTCGGGTTACTTACTAAGCGAAAGCTTATGGTTTAGTTGTCTAACCCTTTTGTAGGTTTGTATGCTATCATGGAAGGCTTGGGCTATGGATAAAGGTTTGGTTATATGATAATAGAAGATTGGTAAGAAAGTAGAGCTTAGGTAGATACCGAGCTCAAGTGTAAAGTTTGTACCCCCGTGAGTCAAGTAATGTTTTGTAATAAGTAGACAAGCGTCAAATTGTGTACCAAGAGTTGTATAATGAATTGGTAGTCATTTGGTATGTTAAAATGTGTTGAAGTGTTTATAGTCAAAGTAAAAAGGGGCGTTTGGATCAAGTATGAATGTACCCATTTTGGGTTGTAAATGTCACACCCCAAATTCATGACTTGCAGCGGAATGGAACCATGAGGGCGTGACTGATCATAGCACTACAGTTACAGTTATATTGAACGACCTAAAGTGTCGTTTAGAAAATACATTGTTTGATTACTAAAAATATTCAGAGTTTACAAAAGCATGGTCCCAAAAGGTGTTTCAAGTTTGCGGAAATCAAGTTTGTTACAATCAAACGACAATTAAAGTGCATAAAAATAAAGTGAGACACGTCGTCACCGCGACTCCATAGTATGTCCATATGCAAGCCAACATGCGATACCTTATTTACCTGAAAATACATTGCTAAAATGGTCAACAATAATGTTGGTGAGTTCATAGGTTTATGTAAATAAAATATTTCTACGGTAACCACAAGTATAAAGTGTATGACAAAAATGTCACATAAAAATAATACATTAGCTCTTAAGCTCATGACCCCGAAGCTAGACTGAAAAGAAATGCCCCATCTGAGTGTTTGCCAATCACTCTAATATGATAGAAATGAAATGCGTTCGTATGACTAGTTGGAGCTACCAACCCGAATGGAGGAGTCACCCTCAATAGATCTATTCACTCACTCTCGCTTGCTCACAATTAACAGTTCATGATTTCCAATAGGGGACTTTAATCTGGGCAAATGATGTAACTTAAGCAATGTAATGAGTTTGATACTTTGGTCCGTATGAAAAATGGTGCAATGTATTCTCCCCGAGAATTTAGAAATTAAATAATTAATTTAAAACGGGGCTATGAAAGCTCACCTGATGCAAAGCAACAATGACAATAATGGATATACTGAGGTGAGGCTCGGTCTCTAACCGCGACCAATATGAATGATATGATCTAATGTAACCAAGTGAGATGATGTTACTCATGCAAATACGTATGTTATCGATACCACTAGTTAATTTTGAAAATAACGTTTATCGTCGAAAATATATTCTTGAACGTCTCGTTAAGTTAATAAACACTTTTCGTGTAAATACGTTGAAATGATACTCAACGATTCTCGTTTGGTGGTCTATCGGTGAATATTGTGTTTTCGTCGTAAAAATAACACTTTTCATTACTTGTGAAAATATGCCCAAATGGTCTCGCAAAACTAGTCGCGAAATATTGTACGTTAAGTGTTAAAACATATGGTTGTCGTTTTTAGAAACCTTATAACAATATTTTGAAGTCGTATCATTTGTCTTTTGACCATACGCGTCTTGTTCAATAAGAGAAATGGCTCTCAATATAGTGTCTTGTAAAAATAATAGTTTTTACACTTAGAAATATTTTCATATAAGTGCTGTCAAAATGGTTTGTGAATCGTCGGGTTTCAAACGCGTGTATCTCGGTCGTTATAAGCTCGTTTTCTACGTTCTTTATATCCACGGCTTCGTATTAACATGTACTAACATATTTTCAGTAGGTTGGCTTGTCTATATCACGTCTAACACCTCGTTTTGTCCTTTGAATCTCGGCAAACAGCACGCATAATTTTCAGAAATGGGTTTTTCGTCGTTAAACTTAGAAAAATCATATCTTTTTCGTCGTAAGTCGGTTTTTGCTCATTCCAACGCCCACGGTTTCGTTTTTGAAAGTATTTTCTAAAAATGTAAGCCAAAATGTCCCCTGAGTTACTGAGTTTTCCAGATTTCATGATTTTTTGACAGAACCTTTTCTAGGGTTTGTAAAAACAACTTTTCTAGTTCAAAACTTGATCAAAACACTTCCAATCAACTCCACAACTAATCTAATCCTACCATACACCTTCTTAGGGTGTCATGGGTTCCTAATCATCATAAAAAATGGTGGATCTCTTGATGATACTAATAAAACCTATAGATCTATGATTAGAGAGAATATTTAAGTTAAGTGGTATATATAACATATATATTAGCATGACTAATCTTTCTTGAACATAAAAATATGGCAAATGAAAGTATAGAAAGATTGAAAAATGTATGAAACACTTACTTGAAGATTAGAAGAGTTTTGGATGAAAACACTTAAAGAACCTTGGGATTTTTATTTCAAAATCCTATCAAGGAACACTAAAGAGACTTGATTAACACTTGAACTTGAAAAATTTATGGATTTCTTGCTTGGTTTTGTTCTTGGCCGATCCTAGAGTGAGAGAGGAAGAGTGATATTTTTTTTGCTAGTGATATTATTACTTGAAGTCTTGTAAGTATAAAATGGATAGGAAATAATTTTGGACAAAGGTACATGTGATAATGAGGAGTTAGTAGATATTGTCAAATGTGTAAGTGATTGAAATGGTGAGGAGTATGGAGGGGGGCGGCAAAGTGATGGGGAGGGTGGATATGTGTAAGATTTTGTAAGAGTTTTGGTAAGGTTTAGTTGATATTTAGTGTTTTAAAGGGTACCGGGTACCGAGTTATCTAGAAATGAATTTTAACGGTACTAAATAAAATATGACGACGTTGTAAAAATTATGAAATTACATTTCTGATAAGAATCGGGTGTCAAAATAATTGTCGTGTTGAGATATCGCGATCCGACGTTGTTATAGACGTTTACCGAAAAATATAGCAAACGGTTTCAAAACACCGGGTAAATTAGTAATATAATTTTTATATCATTATATTGAATATGAAAACATATTAGGATCATTGTCGGGAGTATCGGGTATATTATTCGTAGTAAAGACTGAGTGGTAACGTTTATTAAATAAATGAACATACGTAAATTGAAATAATGCATATCCGTGCATGACCTAATATGCAGATGATGTTACTGATGATATGTAGACTACTCTAGTCTATATGACGTGTCTTTAATGCTGTTTCATAAATTCGCAGCTAAACCCTAACGGTTACGCGAATTTTGAATACCCATAAACCTAGTTTACGTACTAATGAATAGTGTTTTCCCTCCGAGAATGAATAGTGTTTCGTGAATAGTAAAATTTTCGAAAGCTTACCAAAATCACAAACTGACCTCAAAAATGACCTGAAATTGTGATTTGTCACAATCGCCCACCCAAAAAGGAATTCAGTCCCTGAATTCAGTTGGCGTTGGTCTCTGGAGTGGACTCGGTGAAAAGATGTGGGTACTTAAGTCGCATCTGGTCTTCCCGTTCCCAAGTAAACACAGTGTTAAAGATTGTTTAAGGCTCTTCTAGGATATGTTTTACAAACATCATTGACACATGCACAGCGGAATAACAACGATCAATAATGTTTAACAAGGTGTTATTTATTAACGAACGCGTTCATCTTTATTGAATAATAATAAAATACTACAACTACTAATTAACGTGTATACACACACGTTAATATTCGACTCTCATTGAGAGATCTACATTTTTCTGGATGCCTATCACAGCCGGCTAAACCCTTTATAAATAGGGTTTTACAAGAAAACCTAACTTCCCCTAGAAGCTAACTATATATTACATTAAGTCCCTGTTGTTTCATATTTATGCAAATGTAGTTTTGTAATCATCAAATTATAATTCCCAACAATCTTCCCCTATTTGATATTACAAAACTATCTCCATGAAACAATCTTCAATGCTTCCTTGAGGTCTTCTTGAACATGTCACCACGATAAGCTGCAAACCAATCTTCTTCCCCTTTTTGTAATCATCGAATAGGGGTCTTCAATGCAACTTGAATCGAATCACTTCCCCTTAAGTGGTGCATGTAGATGGTTAAACAAGCTTCCCCTGAAACCAATAACCATCTCTTGAATCACGAACTCCGTAGGCTTATATCTTGTACTATCCACGTGACTCCAAACTCATACTAGAAGTAGGTCGCAACCTCTTGATAAATCCTCAACTATATGAGACACTGAGCACTACAACGTAACTCCTTTAAGTGATAGCAAATGTGAGCATTAAGCACCCTAGATTGTAGATCACACACTTTTGCTAGATTCATCAAGTCTTTGTCACCGCATTAACACAAACAAGTTACCTCCTGCTAAAAGGTATGATAAGAACACGCACCTGTGAAACTCAACTACAACATCAAATAAGCAATATTCAATTGTCTTCTTCAAATAATCACCAAAACAAGCCATAAAAATAAAGTTATGTCCGCGATCCATCTCGAGCCAGCAGTACAAACACGAAAGCCAAGCAGACTTAACTGAGTACGGTAGCAGTATTAATAATGAATGAGAGCAGAATTAATTAAGTCTGGTGTAGAACAGACTTAACAATTACCAAGAGCAGTATTAAAAATCCAACGGAGCAGTATTAAAATATGAGAGCAGACTTAATCACCACAACAACTAGAATTAATCTTGAAAACAGTACTATTAATCCAATGACAGCAGCACATAGAAACCATTCGAATAATATTAACAAACAGTAGGACCACTTGCAGAAGACAACATCCAAGTCCCACAATTAAATGCAATACGAGGTTTCTTGAATAATTAATCCCACATGCAGAAGACGACAAACTTTTCCAATTCACTTCGCAAAATACATTTTTTTTTGGAAGGCGACTTTCAGTTTAAGGGTCGGAGTCGCACCTGCCTCATTGGCAGGCCCTCGTCCACCACTAACCCAGACTATGTTGTCTGAATCGGGTCCACGCTGGTGTTGTGGGGACTATTAGCGGCTTCCTCCCTGAAAATACATAATCGACATATTAATTCTTACCCGGACTTCGCAAAATACATAATCGACATATTAATTCTTACCTCACAAACCATGAATCTGTTAGGTATGTAGTAAATGGGGTATTTGTGGTATCCTGATAGCAATTAGAAGTCACGAATATGAACGCTTTCAGATCGATTAAATTGGAGTGTATACCAATTAACGACCGGATAAAATCTAATTGATTCAAGTTTGTATATGATAGTATGTTTGCTGGAAAAATGTGATCAAAATATGGTTGATCAGCCTTGTCATTTCTCTATTCGAAATAGAGAATATATAAGACAGTTTATGGGGTCGGTTATAAGGGCCTAATAACTGCAAAACAGTTATATTAACTGTAAAACAACTAGCAGCAGCATATGGTAACTAGCAGCAGGAACCAAAACTATCAGCAGGAACCAGACACTAGCAGCAGGAACCAGCAGTAGGAACACATCACTAGCAGCAGAATCTAGCAGCAGAATCCACATCAACTTAATATGTATTATTTGGTGGAAAAACAAATTCTAATGAATTTTTAACATAGCAATGTTAACCAGCAGCAGGAACACATCACTAGCAGCAGAATCTAGCTCGACCCCAGCCAGGGGCTCTGCCCCTTGGACCCTGCCAGGGGCTACCGCCCCTTGGACCCTGCTTCTCTCAGGGGCGTTGCCCCCGAACCCCCACCAAGGGGCGTAGCCCCCTTGGAACCCCCATTAGTCCCGTTAATATCCAAATAAGTGTCGACCCTTATTTGCATATTAAACTCAATCTATTTTACACTAAAATACCAACAAGGTACGTCCTACGCATGTGAGCAATCAATGCTTCCATAATCAACAAATACGAGGTATTAATTAAATTACCGATCAGAATCTTGTCGCCATATATACGAGGTTTGATTAATTACCTCCAGCCCCACAAATCGATTCGAATAAATATCAATCATCACAATTAATGGAAGATTTGATACCAAAATAAAACAATTACCTCATAATTTTTCAAATCTGCTACTGTACGATAATACATACTCCAAAACTGCTACTGTTGACATAAAACTTTTTCTAGATCTGCTTCTCATCGACACTAAACCTTGTAGATCCTAGATATCGAGAGCCCCCCTCTCTGATACCACTTGTTAAAGATTGTTTAAGGCTCTTCTAGGATATGTTTTACAAATATCATTGACACATGCACAGCGGAATAACAACGATCAATAATGTTTAACAAGGTGTTATTTATTAACGAACGCGTTCATCTTTATTGAATAATAATAAACTACTACAACTACTAATTAACGTGTATACACACACGTTAATATTCGACTCTCATTGAGAGATCTACATTTTTCTGGATGCCTATCACAGCCGGCTAAACCCTTTATAAATAGGGTTTTACAAGAAAACCTAACTTCTCCTAGAAGCTAACTATATATTACATTAAGTACCTGTTGTTTCATATTTATGCAAATGTAGTTTTGTAATCATCAAATTATAATTCCCAACACTCAGGACCTCTTCGAGAATTCCAGCGAACTTTGACGATAGGAATTCGACTCTGTTTCAACCGTTTGACCTCACGGTCCATAATTTCTGCTGGTTCCTCCACAAAATGTAGCTTATCGTCGAGCTAAATTTCTTCTAGTGGAATTACAAGCGACTCGCCTGAAAGACACTTCTTGAGGTTTGAGACATGAAACGTGTTATGTACGCTGCTGAGCTCTGACGGAAGCTCAAGTCTGTATGCTACCGGACCAATCCTTTCCAGAATCTTAAATGGCCCAATGTATCTCGGGTTCAACTTCCCGCGTTTCCCGAATCGTATCACGCCCTTCCAAGGCGAGACTTTCAACATGACTTTGTCTCCAACCTGAAATTCTAATGGTTTGCGTCGAACATCGGCGTAACTTTTCTGTCGGCTTCTGGCTGTTTGGAGTCTTTCTCGAATCTGGATTATCTTTTCTGTTGTTTCTCTAACCAACTCTGGACCGGTGAGTTGTACATCACCAACTTCGGCCCAACAAAATGGGGACCTGCACTTGCGACCATAGAGTGCCTCGAATGGTGCTGCCTTTATGTTGGTATGATAGCTGTTGTTGTAAGAGAATTCGATCAATGGCAAATGGTTAGCCCAACCATTTCCAAAGTCAATCACACATGCCCTGAGCATGTCTTCCAATGTTTGAATTGTTCTCTCGCTCTGACCATCGGTCTGAGGATGGTAGGCAGTGCTCATGTCTAATTTAGTCCCAAATGAATCTTGCAATGACTGCCAGAAGTTTGAAGTAAAGCGACTATCTCGGTCGGAAATGATGGAAATTGGTGCACCGTGCCTTGAGACTATTTCCTTGACGTAAAGTCTGGTAAGCTGATCCATAGAATAAGTCTCTTTGATTTGAATGAAATGGGCTGATTTGGTGAGACGATCAACGATTACCCAAATAGCATCGTAACCGCCTATTGTCTTAGGAAGTTTAGTGACAAAATCCATTTTAATGCGTTCCCATTTCCACTAAGGAATTTCTGGTTGCTGAAGTAATCCTGATGGCTTCTGGTACTCGGCTTTTACCTTGGCGCAAGTAAGGCATTTTCTGACATACGTAGCTATTTCTGCTTTCATATTCGGCTACCAATAAAGTTTCTTAAGATCCTGATACATCTTATCAGAACCTGGGTGAATGGAGTACTTCGATTTGTGCGATTTGTGCATAATCAACTCTCGTATTCCACCATAGAGAGGTATCCAGCTTCTATCCTTGAAGCATAATACTCCGTCTGCTCTCCTTACAAAGCCATTTGCATTTTCTAGCCTTTTATCGATTTTCTCACTGGGTCGGTTTTCTTCCTTGAGTGCCTCTGCTTGAGCCTCGAGGATTTTTGATGGTAGAGGTGAAATGATCGTCATTCCCAATGATCTGACTCTCAAAGGTTTGAGTCTTTCTTTCCGACTGAGGGCATCTGCCACAACATTGGCTTTCCCCGGGTGATATCGGATTTCACAGTCGTAATCACTAAGCAATTCCAGCCAACGACGCTGCCTCATATTGAGTTCTTTCTGATCAAGTATATACTGTAAGCTCTTGTGGTCTGTAAACACTACACACTTAGTACCGTAAAGGTAGTGCCTCCAAATCTTGAGTGCAAAAACCACTGCACCCAACTCTAAGTCGTGTGTGGTGTAATTCTTCTCATGCTTCTTAAGCTGTCGAGATGCGTAAGCTATTACCTTCTCGTTCTGCATTAACACGGCTCCAAGCCCCTTATGTGAAGCATCACAATATACCACGAAGTTTTCTATCCCTTTGGGTAGTGCCAAAATTGGCGCGCTGCAAAGCTTTTGCTTCAATAACTGAAAAGCGGACTCTTGTTTTTCTCCCCACTCATACTTCTGGTTCTTTTTGTCAACTTGGTCAATGGCTTAACTATCTTAGAAAACCCTTCGATGAATCTTCTGTAATATCCGGCAAGTCCTAAGAATTGACAAATTTCTGTAGGAGTCTTGGGTGTCGCCCAATCTTTAACAGCCTCGATCTTTGTAGGATCAACCTGTAATCCTTGACTATCAATGACATGACCAAGAAATTGTACTCTTCGTATCCAAAAATCACACTTCGAAAATTTGGCATACAACTTCTCCTGCTTGAGCAGTTCTAAGATCGTTCTGAGGTGTTCTCTGTGCTCTTCTTCACTCTTCGAGTAAATCAAGATATCTTCAATGAATACAATCACAAACTTATCCAGATATGGCTTGCACACCCTATTCATGAGATCCATGAATACTGCAGGTGCGTTGGTTAGTCCGAACGGCATTACCTGAAACTCATAATGACCATAACGAGTTCTAAATGTTGTCTTCGGGATATCTCCCACTCGAACTCTAAGCTGATGGTAACCGGACCTTAAGTCGATCTTTGAGTAATAACTAGAGCCTTGCAATTGATCAAACAAATCTTCGATCCTGGGAAGTGGGTAACGATTCTTCACCGTTAACTTGTTTAGCTCTCGATAGTCAATACACATTCTGAAAGATCCATCTTTCTTCTTCACAAACAAGACCGGTGCTCCCCAAGGCGAGGAACTTGGCCTAATGAATCCTTTGTCTAAGAGTTCTTGCAATTAGTTAGACAACTCTTGCATTTCTGTAGGTGCTAGTCGATAAGGTGCTCGCGCGACTGGTGCAGCTCCTGGCACTAAGTCAATCTGAAATTCTACTTGGCGAGTAGGTGGAAGTCCTGGTAAGTCTTTAGGAAAGACTTCTGGAAAATCTTTAACAGTTGGTACATCTTCAAGTCGTTTCTCATCCGACTTCTTCACTGTGATATGTGCCAAGAAAGTATCACAACCTTTCTTTATGTACTTTTTGGTTTTGATGCATGATATGATACTGAGTCTAGTTCCACTTTGTTCACCACGAACGATCAAGGTTTCGCCGTCGTAAGGAAGATGAACAACTTTTTCATCACAAATGATTCTTGCATGATGTCGAGATAACCAATCCATACCGATAACGATGTCGAAACTTCCAAGTTCTACGGGCATGAGATCTATATTGAATGGGTGATTTAGAAAATTGAGAGTGCAACCACGGACAATGGTGTTGGTGCCAAATAATGAACCATTAGCTAGTTCGATGTGATAAGGAGTGTCTAGTGTGGTTGGTTCAATGTTGAGTAAAGGTGCAAATGCAGTAGAAACAAAACTTCTATCGGCTCCTGAATCAAATAAAATGGATGCATAACGATTATTGATGAGGAACGTACCCATAACGACATTCGGGTCCTCCTTGACATCTTCTCCTCCCAAAACATAAGCTCTTCCCCTAGCTGTTCTACCTTGGTTTCCATTTCCTTGATTTTTCCCTTTTGGACAGTTACTCTTGAAGTGTCCTACTTCTCCACAACCAAAACATGTTACTGGGGGTTTCTGATTATCAGCCACAAACGGAATCTTGCAATCCCTGGTCGAATGACCAACCTTCTTACAGTTCCCACAAGGATTTGGACAATTTCCAGGGTTATGGTGACTTTGACATTTGTTGCACTTGGGTAAAGTACCATTGTAACCTCTCTTCTCAGCTGGGCCTGCAGCATAGGCCTTTGCAGTTTCTTATCTCTTGGGTGGTTGTTGGGTAGTATTGCCACTCTGATTGTTGTCCCACTTTCTTTTGTTGTTGTTATGGTTGGTATTGTTTCGGTTATTGTTATAGTTGTTGTTGTTTCGGTAGTTGTTGGAGTTGTTGTTGTAATTACGGTTACTGTTGGTGTTGTTGTTGTTGTTCGAAGTTGTTCCTTTCTTTACTACCTGAGCCATGAGTTTCTGAGACATCCTGATTGCCTCGTCCAATGTTTGTGGGTCAAAAGAAATCACATCTCCACGGATGCTGTGAGGTAGTCCACCAATGAAATTTTCTAACAGCTTCTCATTATCTGGAACCATAGTTGGACATAGTGCAGCCAACTCTTGAAACCTCCTGATATATGCCTCGATATCATTACCTGTTGTCACTAACTCATAAAACTATGTTTCCAATTTCTTCACTTCCGTGCGTGGACAAAACTTCTTAGTTAGCAATTTCTTGAATTCATCCCACGTAAGCTTGTGAGCATTTTCCATTCCCATGGGCTTTGCATACGAATTCCACCACGACATAGCTTCCTCAACAAGTGTACTAGTAGCAAATTTTACCGTGTACTCCTCTGGACAGTTGCATAGAAGAAACACAGATTCTATCTTTTCAAACCAACGAATCATAGCAGTGGCTCCTTCAGTGCCTTTGAATTTTGGAGGATCTCCACTCTTGAAGTCCTTGTACGTACATTTACGACCATTAGTACCATTAGTAGTCTGTCCTGCAGCTTCTGCGGTTTCTGTCCGTGAAGCGGCTTCAGCAACGGCTACAGCTACGACAGCTCTTTCAGTCGCTAGTGCTGCCTCTATACTGTCGGCAACAAGCTTTCTAATCTCAGTGGGTGTCATAGCAGTAGTAGTAGCTCTTTTCGGCGGCATGACTCTTCATAATCACAAAAGATAACAACAATGAGATCTCACAATAGAAACGATCATCATACACACCATATACAACCACAACATGTATATACATCCACAACAAGTACTAATACAACCACAACATGTATAAATACAATGAAATCACAACGAGAACAACTACGAAATATCATAAATATAATCACAACACATGAATATAATACATGAAAATTTCGGTCTACGTGGACTGATATCATAAATAGCACAACTAATCATGCATAGTAGAGTCATACTTGATACATTTGTTTGTACTACAAGCAAAAGACAACAAGTTCTTAACTATGTCCCACACCCTGGGACTAGGATAATAATAGTACAAGCTACATAATAAAAGTCTAACACTAGGCACCTCCTGGTTCTCCACATAATCGACGACTAATCCTCTGGATATCTCTAGACATAGCAACCACGATCTCCTCCAAATGCTGAACTCGGAGCTGAAGATCGGCCTCCCTGCTCTCTGATGCAGAAATCCTAGCCTGAACTGAAGCTAACTCTCCTGCCTGACGGTGATGCTCGTCATGGGACATCTGTGCCCTGTCAAATAACTACGGTATCTCCTGTCTCAAATGGGTGATACGCTTAGAACTCTCCTGCTGTCGGGCCTCTAATCCCTGATATGAAACATCTATAGAAACCCTGCCTAAGACTAGTCCCTCAATCTCCTCCTCCATAACCTCCATTCGGCTCAATGGAATCTCCTCTATATGACCTAATGCCCTATCTATCTGTCCCTGCAGATGGTCTAGTTGCGAGTCAAGTGTAGCGGCAGTAAGTAGTCTGGCAGCAGCAGCCCTAGAACTCTCACCAACCTCGAACCTGCTGGGTGGTGCAATCTCTGCGGTATCTGTAGTAGCTGGGGATGGTGAATCGAATCATGCCCGCTTCTTGAGTGGCAAATTAGAGGTAGGTACAGGATCCCTGAGATGAAATGGTGCTGATGGTGCCTCAGATGGTGATAAAGATGGTAAGGATGGGGATAATGATGGTAGCGGTGGTAGGGATGATGATGATGATGGTGGTGGTGTACGGAATGCTACTCTCTTTCGCGTTGACACTTCACGTTTGAGAGGGTAGGATGGAGTAGACACTCTAGAACAACCTCTAGGGTTAAGATCAAGTGATGATGGTGGTGGTAATGGTACAAATGCAGCTGGTGATCTGATAGTAAGACGATGAACCCGCTTAGCAGTTGTGCGCTTCATTCGCGGTCGATCTGGATATAGTTGGTAAACCCGACCAATAGGTATGAACTCCCCTGGCTGAATCACAAGAACAACTCTAGGCCCACGACGAATCGGTGGCGACAAAGGTGGTGTAGGCGCGACTTCCCCCTCCTCGAAGGGTTCGGTCTCAGCCTCAGATAGCACAGGTGATGACTGTGGAGTAGGCTCCACTGAGGATAAGATGATAGTGGGTGGTGATGAAGTAACTGACTCTAGCACAATGGTGGGTGGTGATGAAACCTCATTTGTGTCCGAGTCTGAAGAGATGACAATAGGATGTGTGTCTGAAGACATCTCTGTGACAATCGATGTGAAATACAAGTAAATAAACATTTACATAATGTGAGTTATGATGAAATGATATATGTATGAAATCGCATGTATAATGAATATGCACTTATGCTACAATGATGAGATGTTATGATGGTGTAGTTATAGTCTAGGGTATTATGGATAACCTAGTTCGCTATAACCTTTGCTCTGGTACCAATCTGTCACACCCCCAAATTTATGACTTGCAGCGGAATGGAACCATGAGGACGTGACTGATCATAGCACCACAGTTACAGTTATATTGAACGGCCTAAAGTGTCGTTTAGAAAATACATCGTTTGATTACTAAAAATATTCAGAGTTTACAAAAGCATGGTCCCAAAAGGTGTTTCAAGTTTGCGGAAATCAAGTTTGTTACAATCAAACGACAATTAAAGTGCATAAAAATAAAGTGAGACGCGTCGTCACCGCGACTCCATAGTATGTCCATATACAAGCCAACATGTGATACCTTATTTACCTGAAAATACATTGCTAAAATGGTCAACAATAATGTTGGTGAGTTCATGGGTTTATGTTAATGAAATGTTTCTACAGTAACCACAAGTATAAAGTGTATGACAAAAATGTCACATAAAAATAATACATTAGCTCTTAAACTCATGACTCCGAAGCTAGACTGAAATGAAATGCCCCATCTGAGTGTTTGCCAATCACTCTAATATGATAGAAATGAAATGCGTTCGTATGACTAGTTAGAGCTACCAACCCGAACGGAGGAGTCACCCTCAATAGATCTATTCACTCACTCTCGCTTGCTCACAATTAACGGTTTGATAGGATTGATTATACACTTAGGATGTTAATCCTGTTAATGTGTATACACTTAGGATGCTAATCCTGTTAATGTGTATGTGATACTTTGAGTTGATATAACAAAGTATGCGGAATCTACTTTGCTATACTTAGAATAATATTTGAGTGATTGATAGAAACAGCTTATGAACAAGAGACAATTGTATAACTTCGAACGATTCAATATTATTAATTTAATAATACGAGTGATCTTCTATCACTAGGGTTTCCAACCTTGAATCTTAACAAAACGATACTTCTAGATACGTACTCTATTCATACATAAACTTTAACCTAGGCAATCCTTTTATAAACCAAGGATTCCTGTACAAGATTACTATAATCTATTCCAATAGGATATACACAAAATCCTTTCTATAATTATCTACTACACGTTTACAAAAATCATAAGCAATACTAACTTTCTAATGCAACCGTACTAACTGACTTTGTACTGTCAGTGTTGTCTTCAATCTCTTCAGCAGTACTAACTTATATACTAACAGTTTCAACTGTTAACCTTAATTCCCAACAATCCTCCCCTAAACTTATGATTTTTCTCCAAATCACTAAGTTTCTTGGAATTAACCTTCATTTTCATGATGGGGGATTCTTCCAAACATCTATCATATCAGTCTCTTGCTTCTGGCTTTTATTTTCTCTGCAAGGTTGAATATCTTTGTTACTAACATATCTGCCATTTCAGAATCTCCTTCAACCTTGAGTGTGACTGATAGCATGGCTGTTAAAACAACTGGTCTGAGTGGATATTCTTTTTCCACCAACATATAAATTTCTATTCCATCCTTGGTAGAAACTCTATGCACTCCACATGTCTCAAATAATTTCCAAGTAACATTATTGACTTGTGCTTGAAACCTCCACATTGATTCTCCACCATCAGGTTCATAAATCCTCTTCAATTGAACCCATAGTTTCTTTGTCTTTGTCTTCAAGTGGATCTTCAATTCTGAATTTTTCTTGTACTAATTTCCACATCTGATTAAGATCTTCCCTGTCAAAACCTCTGAGTAAATCTTCAAACAGCTTGTATCTTTCAGTAATTCCACCAAGTCTCATAATCCTCCATCCTTTCATTCTACCTTCTGTGAATACTTCCCAGCCAATAATGGGATGTTTTACTTGCAAAGGCTTGATGTTTGTGGATTCAGGGACTATCACCATCATGCTCTTGAGTTGTTCATCAGTCAATCCTTCATCTTCCTTCTTTTGTTTCTTTGCTACATCAGATTCTAACAACTCTGCATCTCTTTTCCTTCCTTTTGTGGTATCCCTTTCAATTGGTGTGTTCAGTCTTGCATAAGCTTCATAATAAGCATTTTCAATTTCAGCATCTGATCTTCCTTTAAAATAACTCATCTTCCAATTTGCTTGATTCTTCAAGTAACTCTTCATAAAACTGATATGTTCCTTCTTTGTAGGCATCTTTGTCTTGTAACCTTCTTTTTGCCTATCTCTAATCTTCTGTATAAGATCATTCCAAGCTACTTCTCTGTTCTTAGATAGAATAAAACTTTTGAGCTTTTCTGACTTCTCTTCTTCACTTAAGTCCTTATCTTTAACAATAAGCACTGCTTGAGCTCTCACAATTAAGTCTGCTTCTAACAAATATTGTAGTTGTTCATCAAATTGTTCTTGATCAACTTCAGCATTGGAAGCTACCTTTTCTAATCTTGTTTTCTCAATAAACTCAATTACATCATCAAAATCATCCTGAGCCATCTTCTTAGCTAACTCTGCATCAAGATTTATCTGAGCTTGTTCATCTGCTTGATCCTTTTCTTGAAGTTTTCTTGCAACTTCTGCATCATATTCAATATGTGCTTGAGTTTTTGGCTTCAGTTTCTCAACTTCTTGTTCAGATTCTTCAGGAGTCATTTGTTTCTTTCCCTTTGCTTTTCTCTTTCTTTCATACTCTGCCTCAGCAGTATCTGGATGTGAACTAGCAGTTTGTACGGTTTCTTTAATTGTCTTATCCGTTTTAACCGTTTCTTCATTCTCAGCAGTGTCTTGTGCCTGATCTTCAACATTCATATGATCAACTTTACCATGACCTTCATCAAACAATCCACTAGTACTTTCATCATGCCTCCCCTGAGTTTCTGATCTCTCCCCCTTTTCTTCCTTGTCTTTATCTGATTTCCTCCCCTGTTTGGGAGAATCACCACCATCATCATCATCTGAACCATCTGAATAATCATCATCTGAGGAATCTTCATCCAGTATAGCTCTAGCCCTTTTCCTCTTGAGATGGTTTTCCAGCTTCTTCACCCTTAGAGTCAACTTTGTGTAGACTTTGGTAAAATTTTCTTTGTGACTTTTAAGCTCCTTCTCCAAAGATTCTACCTGGGCAGCTAACTTGGTACATAAAGCCATCAATTCATTTTGTCCAGAACTACCCTCATCACTTCTAGTTGTGTTACCTGCTAGGAGAGATGAATCATAGGGAAAGGATCCAGTTGCCACTCTAGTTAGACTAGGTGTGGTCATTCTCCTATATGTGGTGATAATTGGGGGTGTTTGGGTATTTTCAGGATTTTGATTGGGTGTGTGATGGGGATCAGTTGGTTTGACTGAACCTTCACCCAACTAAACTTGAAGCATGTAAGATCTAACCTTTTGATTGTGTGTATGATTCGGGTGGCCTTGGTTCATGGAAGATTAGATCCATGTTTGGATGAGTTAGAGAGATGTTAGAGAGCGAGAGGGAACCCTTGAAAGCAAAATGTGAAAAATTAAATTGAAGTGAAATGAGAGTTTTCCAACCCTTCCCAAGTGTGGGAAGGGCTTTATATAGTTACTAATATTGTGCCCCTAGTGGGCTGTGGAGTGAGCTGACAGTGGGGAAAGCCCCGACCCACTCCACAAATATAAATACGACTAAACTAATAATACTAATAATACTAATATTACTAAGCTAATATTAATAAGCCTACGAGCTATGTGAATGCTAAATAGATGCTCGGGGTGACCGAGCCTTCATCTGAATATTTATATTCCTAACAATCTCCCTCTAAGGGAGGTCACCCCGGAAATAATAATTTGAATTCTAGCATTCTTTCTTCTGAACTTGTCTTTATAGCTCGTAGTCTTTGATTCTTCAAAGTCTTGTATCTTTGTGCATTGTGCATCCAGCAGTAATCATTTGATGACTGATTGATTGTCTTGGATGATATTTGAGTATTCTTCGACTTTATCATCCAACATTTGTTTCCAAGTCATCTTACAGCAGTATGTCTCCACGTGATGTGATATTCTTCGAGCCGACATGCTCACACTATTTGGTGTCATGATCTTCAGCATCAGAGTTTGCAGAAGCTGTGTTAAAGGTCTTTAGGTTGATCATGACTTCTTTGATTAAGATGATGATGTAGTGTGAACATGTGGTAGAGGATTGGCATCTTTTCTGCTAGTAGAGGATTGGCATCTTTTCTGCAACCAGCTACAACTGCAACCAACTACAGCATTCAACAGCTACAACCGCCAGAAGTTCCTGCATACGACAGTTAGCAACAAATCGACCGGTACTTACAGGTTTGGACTTCGAGATTGTTAACAGCATAGTGTGAAAACTTTCTCTAATCCTCACCAAGACCGTTCCTAATCGAAAATCCACAGAGGGCTTTTTAAGATCGTACCGTAGCATATCAACGATTAGGTGAGTCGCTGGAGATCACTCCACGACTGTAGACCTTTTGAAACCGCCGCGATCACTAAGCGTAATCCACAGGGAATTACCGAAGTGACCTGCTTTCAGGGTTGTTTGATGTTGACCCTGGCAGGAATTTCCATTCAATCATTGAGAATTACATTAGTAAATTCTCTCATAAATGTTCTGGCAGATTGCTAAGATCTGCGTAGGACTCATGAGTTTACAACTGGTGTCCTTGATGTTGAACAACCAGTGTAGAAATAATTCGTGTCCCTATGAGATCTTATTATGCATCTCGTGGCTCTAGACTCAATAGTGCGTTTTGATTTAGTGAGCGGAGGCTGGAGAGGACTGCCACCTTTTCAATATCATCTAACTCGGAGTGAGAGAGACGATAGAAATGTATTGAACTTCATGACAATTGAAACAATAGTCCTTTGAGGGACCTTGAGTGGCTAAGGAGGGTTGTGCAGCGTATCACTGGGTCCATGATACTTTGTCTTCAATGCCAGTAATCAACTAAGTGATTCTGACAGCATATGTATTGACCCGGTTTCTGCCTAAGTTGTAAGGAGGGCTTCTTTCTTTTCACCCTTCATCTTTACATTTCTTTTTCATTCTTCAACCCCTTCAGTGCTTACCGAGACTTCATAACTAGCACCTTGTTGGGTTTGTTCCAGTACTAGCTCCATCTCAGTCGGCACTTTTCCCTTATCCACTTTTCTCCTTTTTAATCATACCTAAGGACTTCTACACTAACTAGTATATTGTCCCTGGGTAGATCCCTCCTGCTCTGGCGGGATCGTGGGAACTTGAGCCTAACCTAACCATCCTTATAACTCCATACATTCATTAAAATGGTCGGTCTTTGGTGTACTTCCACGATTGCCATAAACCAAATCTTTGAAAAATCTTTCAAAGTGTTCATGATTCTGAAACACATTTTTGCAAACACTTGAGAGTTTTATATATTTCAAATGCTCCCCCTCAACATGTGCTCGGTTGATTGTTTTATAAATTTGCACATGTTAGGTAGAGCTCGCACTTTTTGAATTGATCAACTTTCAGTGAACATGACCGATTCGAGACACGCTTACATCACTGGTTAGACCAACTTGAAATTATTACCCGTCCTGGTCAAGTTCACAGAAAGTTTATCGAAATGGTACACTCTACTCAGACACATCCTTTTCGAGACACGCTTACATCACTGGTTAGACCTGCTTGAAATTATTATCCGGCCAGGATATGTCCTTTCGATCAATGACATTATAGGTTTCGTCAATTCATTGCTGAAGTCTGAGTCACGATCTCATGCTATGCCAAAATCCTTTTTCATCCATTCGCTCCCCCTCAATATGTGCATCGATATACGAAAGAGTTTAGCACATATGGGAGAGCCTACACTTAAATCCAAAACATCACATTTTCATCAGGTTTCATATTTGAATCACATTCTCTCCCCCGATCAAAAATTTCAAACCTTTTGAGATTTGTGATCCCAATTGATTTAAATAATTTAGAAAACATGGGAGAAAATGTGGTCAGGTTTAACATGTTCTGATGATGAAACATACTTTGCTCCCCCTTAATCTAAGAGGGAGATTCACTGCTCATTTTGCACAAGATAACTTTTATGACACAAATGATATTGACCTTTTTGCGCAGATGATGTGATCATCCGCTTTTCTGAGTGAGTCAGTGGTCAACATCGATTATCCATCCACCAACAAAACTTTCCCACACGTTGAAGATCTCCACTTGGCAAGATCAGAATACGAACTGCTTTGTTGAAGTGAAGGTGGTGGTGGTGATGACAGTGTTGTTGTTGTTGTTGCTGCCGACGTTGTTGTTGTGGTGAATTCCGAGCCAATCAATAGAGTTTGAACGTCTGAACAAATGGTTAGAAAGGGAACTGGCACATTCATTTTGGCTATGGAATCTGCATAAGAATATCAACACAGATATACATACATACATACAGATACACTATTCCTTAATAGCTACCCTTCAGCAGCTTGCCACATTATAATACCAAATTCATTTAATCAAACCACAGTCAGGAAATACGTCAAACTACTATCTAGCATGAAGAGCAAATATCAATCATGAACATGACAATTCACTCATATTTCATCATTCAATTCAGGATCTTAGGAACAAGATTCTAACACGATGGATATATACCTAAGGATATCCTGAGAACATATGCACTATTTCAACAACAATTATGCAGCAATCGACTAACAGAAGTCAGACAACATTTGAAACTCATTCATTCAGATCATACAAATGTCATAGGAGTATTCAAGAACATCAAACACAACTGGTTTTCTTACTTCTTTTAGGTTTTGAGTTTTGAGTTTTGATGTATCTAGGGGATTAAACGAGGATTCCAAAGAGATACAAATGAACCCTCTAGTTATATGAAGCCAGGATACTATAAGCAAATTGCACATAATGTCCTAAACTTTCTAGCAACTAACACTCTTGGCCATTTGGTATAAAATTTTAGCAAGATCCTCTTCAACTAATACCCCATTAACTACAAAACCATTTCTAACAAGTATGAGTTAACCAAGAAATCCGTTTGATGATATAAAATTTGAATTCACTCTCCCCCTCAATCAATGACCCGTATTCTAGTTAAAGATTTGTAGTCGTTGATTGAGTGACAAATTTTATGCACAATCCAAGTCTAAAAGAATTTCAAGCAACACATAATCACCAAGTGTCTCACAAATAATTTTCAGAAGAATCATTGAATGAAAACTATTTGTATGCAAAGAAGATTTCTCTTCTTTTTCAAGAAATGATGCACTGAAACGTACATCAGATCGAAGAAACATGGATATAAAGTAATCCATGCCCAGTTGGAGGAACAGCCGTCTTTTTGGCGACGTGCTTTCCCCATTTTGAAGCGCGGGTTGCTATCTGAAGTAATAGCAAGCCATTTAGACATGTTTTAACCATCCATTTTAACTTCTGCTCGAGCTTCATTTAAAGACCCGTGCCATTATTGAATGACATTTCTAAGTCCGTAAATGTTATCGATAAACAGAAGACATGCCTAGGTGAAACTATTTTTGGTATTTTCTATTTTTCAATTTTTATGGATTTTCTGGTTTTACATTTCACTATTTACAATTTGCAGGTTTTCTATATATCTATTTACAAAATGGTATAAGATATGAACAAAAATGTATGAAGCAAAATATATACAAGGATACGAAACAAATACCATTACTCCTCAGCTTCCTGAATATCTCCGCTGTCATTGCTTTACTTGCTGAAGAGCAATGTGAGCACATTTAATTAGGGATTAATTTTGGATTTTCACTCTCCCCTAATTAGTGCTCTCCCCCAATCCTGACAACCTTTCTGATGAACACCCATAATAGAAAGAAGACTTTGGATGAACGCCCATAATATGAAGAAGTCTTTTGATAACCAAATGCATGCCGTCTTTAGTCTTCTAACACATAGCGGAGAATGTAGAGTAGACTGTAGACTCGACCTTCTTCAAGATTGCCCAATATGGAGGAACAGAATACCAATCATCTTCATCTCACCAAATGCCTTCCAGTAACCTTACATATAACCCATCAGCCCGCAGCATACACATGAGATGATAACACACAACAGAGAATGTAGAATAGACTGACGACTCGACCTTCTTCAGTCTTTAGTATAACACCAAAGTAACAAGTTGAACCACTGATCATCTATAGTATGTATCCATCCTTGGATATTAAGCCCTGATCACGTGAACCTGTTGTGCGTCCTTGGTGTACACATTCTCTCTCCCCTGATGGTTACGATTAATCGGAATCATCATCATGATGTGTACATGCAGCGTAATGACGTGTACATGAAGCATTGACTAGAAACCCTTTGTTGCTGATTGTACCAGCCCGTGAGACGATGTCGATTAGCATTCCATGACCATGTTCTTCAACACCTTGATAGACGGAGGAAGATGTAGTGTTGGAGAACCATGGTTTGCACGACTCCTGAACTGACGTATTCAGGAGTCGTATGACCATTTCTCAATCATCAATCAACATGTAGATTAATATTCACCCTTTCCCCCCTCAAAAATTGCATATGCCTGCCAACTGCAATTTTTGATGATTGAACTAGTGAATATGAATACCATCAACGGTAAGTAGCTCCACTTGACGGTACTTGAAGACTGACATGTTGTTTATTCACCCTTTCCCCCCCCCCCCCCTCAAAAATTGCATATGCCTGTCAACTGCAATTTTTTGGTTGAATACGTGAATAAAAATATACTCCAATATGCGTCGATCCACTTGAAGACTAAATAAGCACGGAAAGAGCATGAAACTTGATGATGAGAATGGCCATAAATAAGAAGACTCCTCTTCTTTTGAAGATAAAGTGCACTCAAGCGTACACTTTTCTTTTCTTTGATGAACGAGGCCTGAACTGATATGAACAGGCGTCATAATGATGAAGAGCGAGGCCTGCACTTATGTGTACAGACGTCATAGTTAATGAAGAACGAGGCCTGAACTGATGTGAACAGACGTCATTGTCATTGAAGAGCGAGGCCTGAACTGATGTATTCAGATGTCATAATCTCTCTCTTTACTACTTCTCTCATCTAACTCGTTACTAACCCCATTATCATTTTGTCGGCTTGATGTCGTGACCACTGATGTAGAAAACCCAATATGACGAACTTGATACTGAAGTAATATAACCCGAACTTGTGACTTAAACTTGTACTAATGCGTGACAAAGAGCGGTGTAGAGACTTCGTGCTACATCGAATCCCTAAGTACTCTATACTCTTCAACCAACCAACCATCAAGTATAAGACATACATCACCTCTTGGATATCCACAACTTCGTGTGACACTGAGCACTACAACGTGACTCCTTAAAGTGATAGTTATTTTGCAATAGAGAGAAAGAAAAAATAACTAGGTATCCAAGTCCTCGTCATTGTAAATGTTGAAAGCTCGAACAAGGATCTCGAAGAATCTTCATCCAACCTCCCTGATATCTTCAGATACTAAGTACACGCACCCATGAAATTTTACTTCAGCCTCAAATAAATAATACTGAACTATCCCCGTAGTCACATCTTGTCGATTAAATGCCCCGGTCCAGCCATTTGTGAAGTTATAGCTGAACTTTGATAATGGTTTTAACCCGATCATGGTCAAGAGTGCATAGTCCATCATCACGGGATTTTACAAATCTATTATTTAAACCGAGAAATAAGTTCTTTCACGGGATTTTACAAAACCAAGAAGAAACCGTGAGACAGGAACAGATTGAATGTGGCATGATTGATTTGATTTTGGTGAGCATCAGTTTGGGTTAAGAATATCTTGGGAGAATTACAGATCACATCACAACTTTTAAAACCTTTGTCCAACTAAACAACCTCGTACACAAACAACTATTTGTGACCACTTGATGAAGGAAACCCGATATACCAATCTTGCAAATGAAGTAGAATTACTCAAATTTGTTACCTAAGCTTGCATTGTTTTTTGGAAGAACGGTATTAATTCTCTAAAATGTTATCTTGACAGAGTATGAGACTTTCATCACCTCTTGCGATTATCCACAACGTCTTCAACGTGTGACACTGAGTACTACAATGTATCTCCTTTAAGTGATAGTTAACCAGGTCTTCAACCATCCACCCCGACTTCTGGAAACTAGGTAACCCAAGACTTCAACTTACATCTTAAGCACGAGCAAGTTATCATTGAAATCATGCATCCAACCATCCCCGATTTCAAGATAAAATAGGTAGACTCTTTCGTGAAATCCAACCTCACTCTCAAGCAAGGAATACCAAATTAACTTCGTGATCATTTTGTGCGGTTGAATAGTCAAAGGGAGAAGAAACATGCGCTAATTCTTAGCAGTGCCCATGACTCATAGTCAGTCCTATCAAACATAGCTGTCTGACCCAGCTGCTTGGATGATATCAGGTGCAGTGCATGGAATAGTTGTTGTACTGTGTACAGGATTTTACAGTTCTTGAGATTTAACCGAGAAATAAATTCAAGAACAAACTGCACAACAGTAAGTATCAGACCGCTGAAGTCTTAGGCAAATAGCTAAGCCCCAAACCGCTGAAAGCTAAACCACTGAAACTGGAACCACTAATATTCCAACCTCTGGATACTGAACCACTGAATCCTGAATCGCTACGATCTGACCCGCTGTAACCGGAACTGCTAAGATACAAACCGCTGGAGACTGAAACGATACGATCTGACCCGCTGTAACCGGAACCGCTAAGATTCACACCGCTGGAGATGGAACCGCTAGGAACACGCGCTAATTCTCCCCCTCAAAAAGGGCATGAAATGACCTTTTTGCCAAAGCTGAGAGTCCGTGATGTTTGTGAATTTGTCAGGCACAATACATGGAAAGAGACAAATAAAACTACTGCAACGAAGATGGTGATTAAGACTCTCTTGTAGTAACCCCTCGTTTGTCTCCTCATCAATGGTTTAGCAGATTAAAATTCCCTGAAGCTCATAATATGCCAAAACCGCTTGATGAAATATGATTAGCTATAGAATGTGTAACAGGTTAAAACATGTCTCTGAACAAACCACCTCCCGTCTTTAAGTCTGACCACCTCTTGAGAAGATCTTGTACTACAATCCCATTAGAAGCTTGAGAAACAACAATCACTTGATGAAGCTTGATAAAGGACAAGTCCGCGACTTATACTTGCACTAAATTTGTGATTTAGAACCTATACAGCTCTTGAGATTTAAACCGAGAAATCGAATCTTTCGCGGGATTTTCTAAAACCTACAAGAGAAACCGTAAAATCAACAAGAACAACTAAGAGTGAATTGCAATACTAATCTTTAAAATTCAAGTCAAAGAAGTCAAATCACAACTTGATCAGATCGCAACAAGTCAAGTCACAGGTTGTCAACTTGCAACAAGTCAGATTGCAATCAACCAAATCACAATTAGTCAAATCGCAAGTGTCAACTCGCAACGTCAAATCGCAACTGGTCAGATTGCTATCAGTCAAGTCGCAACAAGTCAAAACGCAACTTGACAAATCGCACTTTAAACAAATTGTTATTTGTCAGCTATAACTCAAATTGCAAAGATCAAATTGCAGGCTCACTCAAGTCGTAGGAACTAATAGAACAATGCTGACAAATCCACACCTCTGAAACTACGTTGATAATCATAAACCCAAATACTAGCCTAGACGTGTGATTCCTCGTAAAATGTCATAGTTCCATTCTTTTATCACCAAAACAGTTAGAGACTCACCAATACAATATGAGACCCACAACAACCAAAAATTCTTGTGTCTCAACAAAAATTCATACGACTCCTTGGTGAGTTTTTCATTCAATGTATCTATTTGGCAGTTAATGGCTTGGCAGCTAACATAAAGCCCACATCCAACAACCCAACATTATATGTATATACCATAAGCCCACATGAGATATATCCAATCAACACACTAGCCCAAGAGTACAAGTGAAACGTCCAACTATTGGTTAACCCTAATAACTAGTGTATTTAACACTCACCCTAATCCCAAATTAATCCGCCTCCTTATTTCACCATTTCACTCATCACACCCATCTGCCTTCTTAAAAAAATCATCACATTACTGATCTCATATCCATCTCCATTATCATATCTCCAATCCGAAATCAAATAAAAAATCAAACCGAACCACGGATATAACACAAATCAGTTTTGGCTTCAAGATCTTTATACGGCAACAAGATCATTAAAGATCTCGGGTAGGTGTTAATTTTTGTTGTGAATTCGTTTGTTTGTAACCGAAAAGAAAGAATGATTGAGACATGAGTCTTGGTCATTCTTTATATGTATTCGGATATTAACACAAATTGTTCGATCTATGATGATTAATGTTCAACAAAAAAAGATCTATAAAAGATTAGTGAAGATAAAAGTTGAACAATCTGAGATTGATATGCCTTTTTCATTTTTCTTGTCGAAGGTATGATGTAGTTAGATAGTGATGATGATGGGGCTATGAAGTGTTGGATTTGTTGTTGGAGATGTCATTTTGTTTTATGAAGTTTTCTTGGATCGATGAAGTTGTAGACTGAGGTTCAACGAGTCTGTGGTTAATTTTGGTTTAGTGGTCATAATAGTCTGTTCATCTTCATCTTCATTCTATTCTTTCATTTTGATATTAGGTGCCTCGTTGACCAAATATGACCGTTTGACTGTTGACTGATTTGACTGAGTGACAGACAAAACGCATGGTATGCGAAAATTTTAGCAGCATCACCTTTCTCATAGTATGATAATTCGTCTTGAGTAGGCACAAAATGCAACCTTCATCAGCAGGACAAAACGCAAGCCACAAAAACGTTAACCACAAAACGTTACATGTTCTGAGACAAAACGCTAGGACACAAAACGCTACACGTTTTGAGACAAAACGCCATACCAATCTTTCAACAAGTCGCAAACAAAAAGCTAACCACACAAAACGCATACAAGCAGACAAGACTGTCACTATCCCAGTTTCGTCTTTATTCCGGTTTTAGTTAAAAACCAAAACTGTATGCATAGACCATACAAAACGCAACACTTTTGTGGAGAAGTCACTTTCACAATAGTTGTACTTTTTTCCTTTAATGGAAAACAGCCAAACCTACACCAATCTTATACACAAGTCGCAACATATCACATCCAATCTTAACCACAAAACGCCACTAAGAACACCCATCAAAACTTGCAACCAAGAACATCACCATTTGACACACCATTAATCAGCAAAACAAACCAACTGGACACAAACCTACGAGTGTGAACCAAGAACAACACCAACCACTTGTTAACAACACAATCAATTTGACCAAAGCAGTCACGACAACCATTTCTCAATCAACACAAGTCACACCATTAAATCAATGAATTTAAGCACAAATGAATACCACAAGTCACACGTTTGTATCAGTGGACAACTAAAGCCCGAATTCATTTAAGCCCAAAACAAAAACAAAAAAAAAGCACGCAAGACTTGTAAGTATTAATGAATAAGATTTGTTGTACGAACAGATTTGCCACAAGAGAAAGAAAAAAACATCCACCAATCGCCACAATTCAAACATATGAAGCAACAAAAAATTGACAGCGAGACATTGAGACCACAAATCAAGACCCACTCAATGATTCGAACCATAAAAAATGAAACCAACACACAATCAAACCGAACCTAACCATGGCTCTTGATACCAATTGTAAGATCTAACCTTTTGATTGTGTGTATGATTCGGGTGGCCTTGGTTCATGGAAGATTAGATCCATGTTTGGATGAGTTAGAGAGATGTTAGAGAGAGAGAGGGAACCCTTGAAAGCAAAATGTGAAAAATTAGATTGAAGTGAAATGAGAGTTCCAACCCTTCCCAAGTGTGGGAAGGGCTTTATATAGTTACTAATATTGTGCCCCTAGTGGGCTGTGGAGTGAGCTGACAGTGGGGAAAGCCCCGACCCACTCCACAAATATAAATACGACTAAACTAATAATTCTAATAATACTAATATTACTAAGCTAATATTAATAAGCCTACGAGCTATGTGAATGCTAAATAGATGCTCGGGGTGACCGAACCTTCATCTGAATATTTATATTCCTAACAAAGCATGTCAGGAAACAAAGGTATGTCTACCCCTTTGAAAAGTCTACTAGCCATAGCCATGTTTTGAAAAACTTTAGATTGCAGGCTAGGAGTAGGAAAATTTTCTTTGTGTGTCTTAAGCAAATTCTTTTTCTTATTCAGAAAGGTTTGAATAAATCTTGGGTACATAAGAAATTTTGTTTTGCTGTTTACATTTGCAACCATACTCTCAAATATGAACTTGGAAAAAATGAAAACCTTGTTTGTTGACAGACATATGAGGGCAATAGCAATATTGCTACTGAATTGCTCCCATGCTGTCTTTTTGGGGCTTAAACAATGTAAGAGAGTATGTATCAAAAATCTCCATTGTAGGGAGAAACATCCTTTTTGAAAAGTAAGTTTTTGAGAGGATGTATCATAACCCATTTTTGAAAGTTCTTCAAAAATTTCAATGTTTAGCATTGTGTTAATACCATCTGAATCTTCCAACTTAAGATGTCTCCTAAGTGTAGATTCGGTAAGAACAAAAGATATGCCATCCACTTTAGAATGGATTTCTAAGTCTCCATCTTCACTAGTCAAGACAGTTGAACTCTGCCAGAACTGTGTGATGTGAGAGACATATAGAGTAGGAGAGACAGTTAAAGCATACCTTATGTGAGAGTGGTTGAGAAAATCCACTATCTCATAAAATTTCGGTCCATCTCCTTCCTCTGTTTTCTCTAGAAAAGCCACCTGGTTGTGCGTCTTAACGAAATCCAAATTAGCCATAAGTTCTCAGTAATTATTGATTTGACTGTGGTGAATAGTGATAATTTTGGTTAGAAAGTAGAAGATGAAAGTTAAATTGAGATTTTATTGAGAGAGAATAAGGGTTTCAATTGACCGACTTAAAGAATAAATTAACTTTTATTTTAGGATAATATTATAATAGAATAAAAGTTAAAATATCTAGATGAGGATCCCTCGAAAACCGTAAATCAATCAGTAAAAATCGCAACAAACCTCCAACGGCTAGTTTTTACTCCAAAATTAATCACTGACACAACAGTCACAACGGCTAGTTCAGCAGTAGAAACTTTGCACTAGCAGCACAAAGTTTACACTAGCAGTACAAACCATTATCAATATTTTCAAAGAACAGTATTAACTTATATGGTTTTGAAAAATAGTTTTTATGCACATATAGTTTTTAGCAAACTATCAGCTATCAACGGATTTGATATGTCTTTACCAATAGCCGTTTGCTTTGGACTAGCCAACTCTTCACAGTTAGATATGGTGAGTTGATAACCATACAATTTTTGGTAAATTGTCAACCATTAACGGATTTGATTAGTCTTTACCAGAAATCGTTTGCTCTGCACTAGTTGGTTCTTATGTGGGTTAGACATGGTGAACCAATTACCATTTGTGGCGTGGAAAAATCACACACTGAGCTCCAAATCACCATTCAGTCCAAAACATAAAGCACTTGTAATTCCTTGGTGCTTATCATCCATTCCTGCAATTGTTAATCTACAAACAAGGAAACAAAGTGCAAAGCACTTGTCTCACAACATAACAAGCATATGACTAACAATGCACATAAAAAGAAAAATTAATTTCTTTGTGGCACCGAAGCTATAACAGACTTAGGCTTGCCCCTTGCATCAATATAATTAAATCTTTTTAGAACAGTTGGAGTACCATTAGATTGAAGTGGTCTCCAAACCCATGATGCAGATGCATTAATACCACTTCCCAAATTTCCCTTAGCAGTGTTTTTAAAGCTGCCAGTATTAACTGGTTTCCTAACAGTATTAACTGCTGAGTTTGCAGTTGCAACCTTAGGTTTCCAAACTTGTTTGTTTACAACTGCTATATTGTTAAAGGGCCTTTTAACAGTTGTTGGTGATGATTTAAAAAGAGTTTTTGCACCTTAAACTGTTGGTCTTGGGTAAAGAGTCTTATTAGGTCTAGTATTATGAATTTCTGGTCTAGCAGTATGAACTGCTGGTCAAGCAGTATGAACTGCTCTTGGTCCAGACCTTAAAAGAACTGATCTAGGTATCATTCTAGTATTTGTTGGGTGAGTAGGAGGTTTTACTGAGTTCACCCTAGGACTTGAATACCTAGTTACCTTATTGTTGCAATAAAATGCAAGATGGTCAAAGCTACCATATGTGTAACAAGTTTTCCTAACACAGACAAAGTCATCACCTAGTTGGTGAGAGTTGAGGTTGTTCCAATTCCGTTGGTTACCTCTGGACTTGTTTGTGGCTCTATACATTTCAGCATACCTAACTGTTGGTTTAAATGGTTTAGCATTTGATCTTAGCCTAACAGTCTCAGGTTTGACCACTTTGGGAACTTTTGGTTCCTCCACTTTAACAATAACAGGCTTAACCACAGCCTGATCATCCTCATCATCAAAAGTCCAGTCCTCTATGGTTGGAGCATCTGAGTCTTTAGCTAAGGACACCTTATCCTCAGAAAGTGAGGCATCACTTGCACTCTCATACACAGGTTTATCAACTACATTCTCTTTAGGTTGAGGACCATATTTAAGTTCAGGTAGTTGAAATTCAGGGAATCCTGTGTGTTCTAGATCTATGCCTGGGGGTGTTGGAATTCCCCTATAATGAGGTGGAACAGACTTATACCCTAGGCCTGACTTAGCTTTGTTTAAGATTTGACATTCAATTATCTTTTGAACACCTTTTGATGTGTATTCTAGTGTGTCTACACTCATTTGAATGTTCTCTTTGGCTTTCTTAACCTGTTCCAGTTCATGTTTCAACACACTAATTTCATTTTCTCTAAACATTAAGTCTCTCTTAAGTATAATCATATCATCAGCAAACTTAGACTCATTACCTTTATAATGAACAATTTGTTCTTCTAACACAGCTAAAGCCCTTTTATGATTTGCTAAATTAAAACTGGTTTGGGTTAGCTCTATTCTTTGTTCATCATATCTTTTCTTAAGAGTTTCTAGATCTTTTAATGCATCACAAGATTTAGAACACTTAGAAACTTGTACCTCAGAGTCTGAAAATGCCATGAGAGCCATCTCTGTAGATGCTTCTGCTTCCTCCTCTGCAATGTAGCTCCAGTCAAATCCTAAGCCATCAATGGCAACCATAGCCTTTGAGCTGGAGTCTGTAACCTCCACAACTCTTGATTTGTTTCCAAAGCCTCTGCTCTTGTCATCATGTTGTCTTGGCAATCTGCACTCCCTTGAATAATGACCCTTCTTATGGCAATTATAGCATTCAATCTTTGACTTGTCATACCCAGCAACATCATTGCTGTTAATGATGATCTTCTTGCCAGTCTTCTTCAAGAATCTCTTAGCCCTCATGCTAAGAAGAGAGAGCTGCCACTTGATATCCATCTCTTCAATATCATCTTCATCAATCTCTTGAAGGTCTGCATGAGTCAGCATACTTCCATTGTGCTGAGTAGTCAGGAATGCACAATAAGTATTCTCATCCAAGAGTCCATTAGTATTGCTTGAGGTACTAGCAGTACCAATATTTGAACTAGCAGTACCAACTGCTCCAGCAACATGCACTTCTTCCACTTGGCTTGAGGTACTGGGAGTTGACACAAAAGCTAAATTTCCAGAGCTTGAGCTTGTTGCAGCAACTTTCTTAACATCTTGCTCCACTATCTTGAAATTGCTATACAAGTCCATCAGACTCATAGAATCTATGTCTGGTTTGTTCTTCCAGAAAACTACATGCATACCCCATTCTGATGGTAGACTTCTTAGGAATTTTGAGTTGAGATCTTCCTGAGGTATCTCAATTCCTAGAACAGCAAGTTGACTCACTAGTTTTTGAAGCCTGTTAAACATATGATCTAGTGACTCATTGCTTGTAGCTGAGAAGTTCTCAAATTGTTGCTTCAGTAATGTCTTCTGAGTTTTCTTGGTGGCTTCATTCCCACCATACCTGGCAACAATGGCTTCAAACAGAGTCTTGGCACACTTGAATTTACTGAAGTTCAGTAATTGATCATTAGGAATAGTCAGTAGTAGCAAGCTTCTTGCTTTCAGATCATTCTTGTGTTGTGCCTTTTCTTCACTTGTAGTTGGCTTTGTCTGCACCGTAGTTTCAGTCTTACCTTCAACAACAGTCGTTGTGGTTGCGGGCTTAAAGGAGTTACCTTCTTCTATGATTTCCCAAAGTGCATAATCCTGCACTTGGAAAAATTGCTCAATTCTTAATCGCCACATATCGAACTCATTGGGTTTAAGCATTGGTAGCTTAGCAGCAATGTTGGTAGAAGATGTTGTCTCCATGTCCATCTTTTCTTCTAAATCAGAAGTATCAACCTGGCTCTGATACCACTTGATAGGATTGATTATACACTTAGGATGTTAATCCTGTTAATGTGTATGTGATACTTTGAGTTGATATAACAAAGTATGCGGAATCTACTTTGCTATACTTAGAAGAATATTTGAGTGATTGATAGAAACAGCTTATGAACAAGAGACAATTGTATAACTTCGAACGATTCAATATTATTAATTTAATAATACGAGTGATCTTCTATCACTAGGGTTTACAACCTTGAATCTTAACAAAACGATACTTCTAGATACGTACTCTATTCATACATAAACTTTAACCTAGGCAATCCTTTTATAGACCAAGGATTCTTGTACAAGATAACTATAATCTATTCCAATAGGATATACACAAAATCCTTTCTATAATTATCTACTACACGTTTACAAAAATCATAAGCAGTACTAACTTTCTAATGCAACCGTACTAACTGACTTTGTACTGTCAGTGTTGTCTTCAATCTCTTCAGCAGTACTAACTTATATACTAACAGTTTCAACTGTTAACCTTAATTCCCAACAATCCTCCCCTAAACTTATGATTTTTCTCTAAATCACTAAGTTTCTTGGAATTAACCTTCATTTTCATGATGGGGGGATTCTTCCAAACATCTAGTATCTTGTAAAAATAATAGTTTTTACACTTAGAAACCTTATAACAATATTTTGAAGTCGTATCATTTGTCTTTTGACCATACGCGTCTTGTTCAATAAGAGAAATGGCTCTCAATATAGTGTCTTGTAAAAATAATAGTTTTTACACTTAGAAATATTTTCATATAAGTGCTGTCAAAATGGTTTGTGAATCGTCGGGTTTCAAACGCGTGTATCTCGGTCGTTATAAGCTCGTTTTCTACGTTCTTTATATCCACGGCTTCGTATTAACATGTACTAACATATTTTCAGTAGGTCGGCTCATCTAGATCACGTCTAACGCCTCGTTTTGTCCTTTGAATCTCGGCAAACAGCACGCATAATTTTCAGAAATGGGTTTTTCGTCGTTAAACTTAGAAAAATCATATCTTTTTCGTCGTAAGTCGGTTTTTGCTCATTCCAACGCCCACGGTTTCGATTTTGAAATTATTTTCTAAAAATGTAAGCCAAAATGTCCCCTGAGTTACTGAGTTTTCCAGATTTCACGATTTTTGGACAGAACCTTTTCTAGGGTTTGTAAAAACAACTTTTCTAGTTCAAAACTTGATCAAAACACTTCCAATCAACTCCACAACTAATCTAATCCTACCATACACCTTCTTAGGGTGTCATGGGTTCCTAATCATCACCAAAAATGGTGGATCTCTTGATGATACTAATAAAACCTATAGATCTATGATTAGAGAGAATATTTAAGTTAAGTGGTATATATAACATATATATTAGCATGACTAATCTTTCTTGAACATAAAAATATGGCAAATGAAAGTATAGAAAGATTGAAAAATGTATGAAACACTTACTTGAAGATTAGAAGAGTTTTGGATGAAAACACTTAAAGAACCTTGGGATTTTTATTTCAAAATCCTAACAAGGAACACTAAAGAGACTTGATTAACACTTGAACTTGAAAAATTTATGGATTTCTTGCTTGGTTTTGTTCTTGGCCGATCCTAGAGTGAGAAAGGAAGAGTGATATTTTTTTTTTGCTAGTGATATTATTACTTGAAGTCTTGTAAGTATAAAATGGATAGGAAATAATTTTGGACAAAGGTACATGTGATAATGAGGAGTTAGTAGATATTGTCAAATGTGTAAGTGAATGAAATGGTGAGGAGTATGAAGGGGGGCGGCAAAGTGATGAGGAGGGTGGATATGTGTAAGATTTTGTAAGAGTTTTGGTAAGGTTTAGTTGATATTTAGTGTTTTAAAGAGTACCGGGTACCGAGTTATCTAGAAATGAATTTTAACGGTACTAAATAAAATATGACGATGTTGTAAAAATTATGAAATTACATTTCTGATAAGAATCGGGTGTCAAAATAATTGTCGTGTTGAGATATCGCGATCCGACGTTGTTATAAACGTTTACTGGAAAATATAGCAAACGGTTTCAAAACACCAGGTAAATTAGTAATATAATTTTTATATCATTATATTGAATATGAAAACATATTAGGATCATTGTCGGGAGTATCGGGTATATTATTCGTAGTAAAGACTGAGTGGTAACGTTTATTAAATAAATGAACATACGTAAATTGAAATAATGCATATCCGTGCATGACCTAATATGCAGATGATGTTACTGATGATATGTAGACTACTCTAGTCTATATGACGCGTCTTTAATGCTGTTTCATTAATTCGCAGCTAAACCCTAACGGTTACGCGAATTTTGAATACCCATAAACCTAGTTTACGTACTGATGAATAGTGACCATGAATAGTGCTTTCCCTCTGGGAATGAATAGTATTTCGTGAATAGTAAAATTTTTGAAAGCTTACCAAAATCACAAACTGGCCTAAAAAATGATGAATAGTGAAATGTAAATAGTAACCGGTGAATAGTAAATGATGAATAGTAACTTGTGAATAGTAAATTGTCGAGATTTGGAAAATGACCTGAAATTGTGATTTGTCACAGTAAACGGGTCAAGTGTCTTTGGAACATGTTTAGTATGTTAAAGTAATGATGTTGGTTAAGTTTGGTGTAATACGGATATGGTATGGGTCGTATATCGTGAAAACGGAAGTTAATGGGCATTGCAGACCCCCAACCGGCGGTTGGGATCTCAACCGGGGCGGTTGGGACCCTCTGTGAAGCCCAACCAGCGGCTGGGATCTCAACCTAGGCGGTTGGGACTTTCTGAGAAGCCCAACCGGCGGTTGGGAGGTATTTCCAGATTTTGGCGATTTTCAAAAAATCATATCTTTTAAACCGTAAGTCGTTACGGGTCACGTCACCTGTCGTTTTGAAGGTATTTGAGTCGAGTTTCATTTAAAAATAGTCTCAAGGTCTGAATGTTTATGGATTTTTAAAAATGGTCAAAAGAGTAACAGGATGTCCGTAAAAGTCAAGCGTTTTCGCGCAAAAAGTTTTAAAATTTGGTCTAAGCGGGCACGGGGTGTAACAACTTGGTATCAGAGCTTCGGTTTAAGTGAATTAGGTTTCCACTATAGGTTGCCTAGTCTTAAACCACTCGTAGAAGCCTTGAAAGTAAGTGATAGTAATGCGGAAAGTAAACGTTAAGTATGAGATGAATTATGTTTTATGTTAGATGAGCTTAATGATGATAGGAGATGGATGTGTGTAATAGTGTTGATGAGTATGTGACATAAGTCCGTGGAGGACTTGAAGTGTTTAAATGATTAGTTGGTCGTACACCTTGATTGGTGCCGGTGATTGTATTGTAATTATGTGAATGTATGATAGAGTTATGGTGATGGAATGCGAGTAGGAATGCTAAGCGGTATTAGAGATGGGCTAGTAAATGAATTAAAGTGTTATGATGCCTTAGTTATAAGGTAAGATAGTGCTTGCGGCTAATTAGAATGTTGATGCTTAGACATAGTTTGATTGTGCAATGTGATGTGTGAACCATAGACTTCATGATTTGATTATGATTATGAATGTTAAAACACTTTTTAGGACAAATGTTAAATGTTATTGTTTATGTGATGCTAAGTGATGAGTGTGTAAATACTCATCATTTTATACCCATTTTAGACCATAAAAATACTTAAAACAACCAAATATACCAAATTATACTGCAGATATCCTTGGTTTGTGTTTTTATGTGTTTCAGGTACAAAAGGATTGAAACCAGGGCAAAAACGAGCACGAGATTGGAATATCATCAAAAGCCGATGCCGGGGAAGAAATTTACAAGTTTGGACCAAGAATTTGCCAAAGTGTCAGAAGTCAAACCTCATGAAATATCAAAATGGCAATAATGGTCCTTGGAGATAAATTTTCAGAATTTGCAGTTTTGGCCCCTCAAAATAAATGCTAATTCCAACTCCATCCCTTATCCAAATAACAAACCCAACTATAATCCTAACCCATTTTCCCAACCCAACTCACACCAAAGCCCAATCCCTAAAACAATAACCCAACCCCGTTTATCTTTTTAGATAATACCAGGGTCAAACGACTTCGGTCAAACCCACCCTTCTCCCCTACTTGCCCGCCAAAACCATGTCCCCTGACAAAACCACCATCAACCTACTCCCTGCATCCTTCACCCTCTACACTCCACCTACCCAGTCCAATTGCATTTAATGCACCACCTCCACTCCAATCAGTTCCAATCCAAGTGGAAATTATTTTTGGCGCCAAAAATGTAGAGGACGGCTGAGATGATCTCAACCTAATCCAATGGTGGGAATGTGATCACAGATGAAGACAAAGAAGACCCCAGCTCTTTATTAGTATAAATAGAGCATTTTGTAAGCCTTAAAGGCTGTTAGAAAATTAAGTAGTTTTTTAGTTATGTCGTATTCTTAGTTTAAATGTTTTAATTAGTTAAAATTTAAGTTTCCAGTTGTAATTCAAGTTTATTTAAGCTTATTAAATCTTTACATTACCAGCATTGTATTCAGTTTCAAGATTGATAAAAGTTCTAAGTTTCCTCATTATTTCGAATTAAGCATTTTGTTACTGTTACATTGTTCAGAAGCCTCAGTACTATTTAGATAAGCTCATATAAGCTCTTCATAGCTTTTTGTGAGTTTATTCTAAGCTCATTTCAGTTCTAATCCAAAAGTCAGAAAAAGTCAACATTGGACAAAGGTACTATTCATCTGCTTATTTTGTGCTTATTGTGTTTTTCTTTGCTTTTCTGTTTTATTTAAAGTAATATTAGCTCAGTTTGATTATTAGTATAAGCTTTTATCTCATTTTCCATTAAGTACTTGAAATCAGTCCAAATAGTCAAATATAGGAAATTGCTTATTAGGTGCTTATTTTAAATTAAAGTTTGCTCATTTTATCTCAGTTAAGTCATTTAAGTTTAAATAAGTCAGAATCTAAGGCTCATTAGGTAGTTTCTAGTTTTAATTCTCAAATCAGTAATGATAAGGTGTGTTTGGTTTAGGGTCAAACCGGGTCAAAAACCTTGACCACTGTTCATATGCCTCTCTGTGAAGTTTGGTTAAGCATAATCTCACTCAGATTAGTTGATATTAGGCCATGATAAGCTTTTTGATGGGTTTTGCCTACCTATGATGGTTTCTCTAGATTCTAAGGATATAACTGCCAAGACTGCTTATCATTGAGATAAGCAGTTGAGGCACTTGTTTTTGTCAAGTTGATGTTCAAATTAGTAAGATTAGATGTAATCAAATAGTCTTGATCAAATTCATCTGAATTTGTTTTGCATAAGTCCATATCTGAAAACAGAACCATTTAGCAGTCTTCCATACTTTTCAAGATCAGATTTTAGGCTTATTTGTTATAATTTGTACTTGGATCTTTGGTTTCTTAGTAGGTTGCTATGTGATCTGTCCCAATCCTCATTTTCAGAGTCTCTCTTTAGCTTATTGTAGCTTAAAATTAAGCTTGAAAACTCCCTCAGCTGGCCTATTCTGCCCTGTGCACATCAGATCAGCAGCCTTGGTGGCTTGTGGGTTTATTTTGTCTTTTCCATAGTGCTTATTTCCCCCATTTATGGCTTAATCAATTTACTTTTAGCTTATTATTAGTACCTTAGCTTATTTCTGTTCCCAAGTAGCTTCGTTTCAGCTTATCAGTCCTCTAGATTAAATCCTTGGCTTGTTTCCACTTTTTTTTGCCCACTGTGTGGGAAACTAGAAGGGGGGTTGAATAGTTTACCGGTTTAAAAACTTCTTTTAAAAATCTTGTTTTAAAAGTTGGTTATTGGAAACTTTGATTCGAACTCTATGTGTAATCAATCAACACCAATATGAACTACACACTAAGCTAAGTAATAATAACAAATAAAGGTAAAGAGTAGAGTTGGAAAGATCAAACCGAGACAGAGGATTTATAGTGGTTCGGCTACGAAGCTCTTCTTCGCCCTACTCCACTCCCCGAGTACCACACTCGAGAGTTTCAAGCACTATGTCAACAACCTCCCTTAAGGCGGAGAAAACCGTACATGTCGCTTATCCTATTACCGACACTAAGCTAGATGTCGAGTGCTAATCTTAGCTAGCACCAATCTACCAAGGTCCACTTGACCAAACACACAAGCCCAATGGCTTCAAGTGATCACCAAGATCTCAACACGATCACAATGATCAACACTCACTTCACTCTACTCAACTAACACTAACCTAATGACCCTTGATCTTCTTGATCAATCACACAAGCCCAATGGCTTCAATAGATGTTCACTATCTCTATAGATCACACTTGATCTTCACTCTCACTCACAAAAAGGAAATATACTTGATGTATGCTAAGATACAACAAGGTTGTAACAAGTGTTACAAAAACCTATCAACTACAACTCTAGTATCTTCTTGATTACTTGAGTTCTTCTCTTGCTAATGAAAAGGGATGACAACACCTTGTATCAACTTGGATACTTGTGTTCTTCTCTTGCTAGTGAAGAGGTATGAAGAAGATCACTTGAAGGATGATTGGATCACTCTTGAAACAAAGAAAAACTAATCTAAATGACCCTTAGAAGTGAAAGGTGTGAGAGGGTTTGACTAAGGGGTTTTTCTGTGTGTGAAGGGTGCCTAAAACTGTGAAAGAGGTGGGTATTTATAGGCAAAGAAAATCTGAACGTTACAATTCAAAATGGTACGGACGGCTCCACTAAATGACCCACGGCTCCGTTAAATTTAACGGTACCGTGGAGCCGTGGTAGACTAGGACACTCCAAATTTTGTCTTTTCTGGTGAAAACTTATTTGGGGAAAGTTGGAGCTGATTTTGGGGGGAAAAATAGCTGTTGTGATTTTCAAACTTATTTTTCCATTAAAACATTTCTTAATATTTCAAAAATAATTTGTCATGTGTATTTTTGAAAAAATGTTTTGTCCCATTTAAAATGTGAATTTTCAAAACATGAATTCACTTCTTTGATCACTAGTTCAAGTTGTAACTTTGTTCAAGAGTGATTTGCGTAGAAACGGGATCTTCCGATTAAAAACTTGTTAACGTTAATTTTAACGTAACGTGAGTTCACATTTTGTCATCCTCAAAACGTGAGTTAATCGAAAGATATAAATAATTTTTTTAGAACATTATTTGCATCAACACACTGGTCTATCTTTAGCTTATTTCTGAGCTTAATTGTGGTTTTCATAAATAGTTGTTTTTGTTAAAATTGCTTATTTTAATGTGCTTATTCAGTTTGTTCAAAGAAAAAACCAAAAAAAAAAAAATAGTTTTAATAAAAAGGAGTCCAGGGATTCGAACCCTGGACTTCTTGCTCAAACACACAACACACCACAGATAACCAACTGCCCTTGGGTCTTTGATTGGTTTATCTTCTCCTAGTTTATTACTTAACCCTTGTTTTCAATTTTAGCTTTATCCAACTGTTTTACTTATTTTCTGCTTATTCAAATAAGCTGATTCCATCTTTTTATTTTTCCTAGCTTAAGTGTGCTATAAAGTAATTTTGTAAAAAGTTTCAGATTTTTTTAAACAGTTAGTATTTTTAATAATTTAATTAGTTTAAATCAGTTTTTAATTCATAATAAATAAAATAAAAGTCAAAAAAATATAATTCTTTTTTTCAAAATTTTCTTTTATTAATTAGAACTTAGGAAAAATAGATTTGTACCCGTAGAGTTTAAATTTCTAAGATTTGACGTTTTAGGCTCGGGTTTTCCCGGTTTAAACACGTTTTGAGATTTTTCTTTACGTATTTGGTCTTTAGTGTTTTAAATTTGCCTTAGTTAATTAAACTGTTGTTTAGATTATATTTCATATTTTAGTTTATAAAATCCAAATATCTCTTTTATATCCATTCACTCCACGATTCACAATCCCGATCTCACAAATTCCATTCATCCTTCATCGGGGATAACGACTCGGGTTTACATATTTCCTTTGTAAATCTTGGAGAAATATAAGTGTTGATTTTAACGAATCACTAAGTCTATGGTGATAGTTTATGATATGTCTAAGTTTTATATGAAGTGCTTGAGAGCATGATGCATAGAAGTGTAAGAGTTGAGATAGATGCATTGGAATGCATTTTATGTGATGGCTTAGTGTCGAAAGAAAGTTGAAAGAATACATTGATATGTGAAATGAGTTAAGAAGCATGATAATTGTTTGATAAAGCATAGATGCTTTGAAAGCTTGAGATAAAGTAAGAAATGAATAATGAAATATGTTTGTAGTTTGATGATTAGAAAGACACGATTGATATAATAATGATTAGATGCTTCAAGGCGCGAATTTTTATATGAGTAACTAAAATGAGAAAGTTAAAGTGTATAGTTAAGACATGATGAAATCATGCTGCATATAAAACATGATAAGTAAAATGTGTTAGTAATAATGGTTAAGCGTGATGAGTAGAAGTGATGAATGAGATTCAGATTGCGCTAGAAGTCATAAGTGATATGAAGTGCGCTAGAAAGAATTGTAAAACATGAATATAATCATGTTAATATATTGAAATGTGTATGATGAGATTAATGAAAGTGTTATAGAATAAACCTATGTAAGGTTTATATGCGTAAAAGTTGAGTAGACTAAATGAAGTGATAGTATAAGTTGAGATTATGGTCAACAAGGGGTTGACGGGTAATAGTAAAAGTGCGTTGTAAGAACACATAGAAAATGTGTAAATTGTAATGGACAAGCATTATGCAGAACTTGTTGTTGGGAATTATATTTTCATAGATTTGATGATCACAGAACAAGAAGAATGAAACATGAAGAATACTGAAATGATAAGCAAAATACGCTAATAAAGCTGTTGCAGGAGTTGTTAAGTCTTCTGGTTAAGTCTTTCACAGTTAAGTCTGGTGGTTAAGTCTTCTCTCAGTTAAGTCTGGTGGTTAAGTCTTCTCCCAGTTAAGTCTCCTCGTTAAGTCTGGTAGTGTTAAGTCTGGTCATTACACAGTTAAGTCTTGTAGTGTATCAGGTGCTGCTATGAGTCATACTACTGCTGGATGGATAAGGATGAAGAAGATATTATCTATAGATAATATCTAGATATGTTATCAGTCAACAAAGTTGTAAAACAAGATACATGTTGTATCTTAATGACTGACACATAACAAGCAAGTAGTAGACAAAGTCTTATCATATTGTAAAAGGTCTCCTTGGACTATAAAAGGAGATCTTACCCCTTAGATAAAAATATGTTTTACAAGTGTTTAGTATGCTTAGAATTTAAACACTGAATGTGTTAAATGTAAAACATCAAATAGTGAGTGTGTGTGATGAACATCAGACATGGGGTCTGATGTTGTTTAGTTTTGTTAAGCCTCAAGGTAATCAAGGTTTTCCTTGATCCCTGTTATTGTTGTAGAGTAACCGTGCTATATTTGATCACATAGCATTGGGGCTGAGTTTAATAACAAAAGAAAAAGTTTGGCAAAACTTTGTTGTGATAGTATTGTTTCTTTCATAGAATATTCCGTCAATATTATCATCATGCTTTTCATAGACAAAATCCTAGATCAAAGGTGTAACAACCTAGAGTCCATAAACGATCACAAAACTTATTGTTAGTAACCTCTAAAATAAGTTTTCACACTTGTCTAAAATAAAGATGGCACATAGTGAAGGTATGAGTCAACTTAGGGTTGACGGATGAATGATAAGTTGCATTGTGAAAATTGATCCTATTGAACAATTTTTTTAACCTAAATAAACACTAGATAAGCTAAAACTAAGTTGACTATTTATGGCTTTTCTTTAAGGTTTTTTAGCATAACTGAATCTGAATTAACTCTAAGCTAAATGAAAGCAACTAGTGACTAAAATAGCTAGAAAAATCATAACTAAGGCTAAATAGCAGATTAAATAAGCAAAAAGTTAAATAAGCAATAAGGTAAGCAATAAGCTAAAAAGCAATATTTTTGGATTTTTTGAAGTATTAAATTAAAAACTGAATTTATATTAAAACAAGAGTAAATTACAATGCTGGAACAGTAAAAAGCTAAAAATTTTAAAAATACCTTAAAAATAAGCTAATACTACCTAATTTTCTACTGGCTATCTAACTGACTATTTATACTACTTTATCAAGGGTTTTCTACTTGTCTTCTGTGCTTTCTCTGTGAGAGGAAATCAAACTTGTGCTTCTTGTCTTGTTTCTCAGCCCTTGGATTATCTTGGTGCCCACATCTTGGATCCTCAGCCGTTTGATCAATCTTTAATCCTTGGATTGCCAAGGTGGCATGGAGGGGGGGGGAGACATAGCCATGTGATGTTCTTGGACTGGAGTAAGGTGATGTGGAAAGAAGGATAGTGACAGGGATGAAGGGGTGATTATGGCGGGATAACTCTGAGGTTAGAGATGGATAAATAGTAGGTTTGACCTTTGTGTTTTGACCCGTGTTTTTATTAGTGAAAGGGTTTTGGGCTTATGGAGAGTGGGCTGTGGATTGGATTGGGTTTAGGTGTTAGTTAAGTTTAGTTTTAAGATAGGTAGTATTTTGTTTAGGGATCAAAAGTATACACATGGAAATTTCAGGGACCATTCTTTCTTACTTTGCAAAGTTAATATAGGGACTGATTTTGTCAAGTAGAAATTATCCAAGGGCTATTTTGACATCTTGAGAAATCTCTTGGTCCAAACTTGTAATTTCTTCCCGGCCTCGGCTTTTCACGCTCTTTTCCATTCCAAGCTCGGTTTTGTCCGTATTTGCCCCGTTTTCAATCCTTTTGTACCTAAAACACATAAAACACATTCCAAGGATATTTGTAACAATATTTGGTCTATTTGGGTATTTTTGGTCATTTTTGTGGGGTTTTACGGGTATAAAATGATGAGTAAAAGGCCACTCATCAAAAATGCAAATATAATAAATGGGCAAGTGTTATATAGAAACTTGTCTAGATGATAGTAAGAGTGGTAGTGAATGTTGAAATTGCTTAAGGCAATGAGAATTGAGGAAATGATAGTGTGTACTTAATGATAAAAGTACATGAAAGATAAAATGAGTAAAGATGATAAGGTAGATATAGCTTGGATCCAATGCTCTAGTTTTGGTATCCTTCGGGATAGCCCAGCTTGCCTTTATGGCATGTGTTTTGGTATCCTTCGGGATAGCCCAGCTTGCCTTCACGGCATGGATGTTAGCTTGCCTTCATGGCATGGTTGTTAGCTTGCCTTTATGGCATGTGTTTTGGCATCCTTTGAGATGGCCTAGCTTGCCTTCATGGCATGGTTGTTAGCTTGCCTTCATGGCATGGTTGTTAGCTTGCCTTCATGGCATGGTTGTTAGCTTGCCTTCACGGCATGGTTGCCTTTATGGCATGTGTTTTGGCATCCTTTGAGATGGCCTAGCTTGCCTTCATGGCATGGTTGTTAGCTTGCCTTCATGGCATGGATGAAAAGTTAGTGAGATTGGATCCAAGGCTAGAAAAGATGGAAAGTAAAGTAAGTATGATTGTTGTGTCGGAAGTACGTAAGTAGGATGATTTATAACCTCTTTATTTAAATGGATTGGGATGCCTCTTCATTTAAATAAAGAAATTGTAAATCTTCGAACCATAAGTTTATAATTCCTTACTTACATAGATTGGGACGCCTTTTTATGTAAATAAACAATTATAAATGAGTGGGCTTATGTGTAGCCGATATGACATGAGTACGGGTAGAAAGATGAGAAAGTGAAAACTAAAACAAGTTAGACGTCATAAGAAGAGGCTATACATGAATAAAAACTTATAGTGGTGTTAAGGTCATGTGTGAACCTTAAGATAGACGCCTAGAATGAGTTTGTGCATTAAGTTGATAAGATAATGGGTAAGCGTTCCCAAAATTTAACAAAAAGATTGCTTAAGTAATGCGAAGAAAAGATTTTGAAAGTGCCATTTAGATGGTACTTGATATAAAATTGAAGTAAGTTACCGGTTTTGAAGTAGATAAGTGTTGGTATTAAGTAAAATGCGATATTGACCGGATTTATGACTTAAGGTCATGTTAGTGCATTGATGAATAAAGTGGTAATAGTGTTAAAGTTTGACTTATATAAAGTCAAATAGTAAATGTTTCCGGATGACAAGTCGTCATTGTTGGAAATTTTAGATAAGCTTGTGGTGAGAAGTGTAGTTTATAATGGATTATGAGTAATGATTATGTATAGTAAGTTTAGAATTTGCGAGATCATTTAGATCGTTGCAAGGTAATGGCTTAGAGAGCATGAGAACAAGGGCATGTATATGTTGTGAATTGGTTTTGGATAGTAATAGACGAGAGATTTCGGGGACGAAATCTAAATAAGGGGGGTAGAATTGTTAGACCCGTTTCCCGGGTACTTGGACCCCACCCTAGATGAAAATGGATTAAGGACTTTACGTGATTGGCCAGTCAACGAATGTTGCGTAGCGGTCAAACCCGATAGTCAAAGTGATAGTCAAAGAATGTGTTATAAGGTTATGAAAGTATTGTGTGGCACAACAAGAAGGAAATAGACTTCAAGGGCTAAAGTTGCAATAGACCAAAAGTGTTAAGACATGTAGTGTGGCCAAAATAGAAGGAAAGAGACTTGAGGGGCCATTCTTGCCATTAGCCCAAACTTGTGCAAGTAATATCCTGGATGGAGAGTCTTGTTATTTCCACACTTTTCCACCATTTTCTTGTATGTGCTTGTGAGGTTCGGTTATTAGAGAAAAGGAGGGAAGAAGATGAAGTTGATGGCTAATCCATGAAGAGTTTAAGGTTCCAAAGTAAGGGTTAAGTCCTAGCAATGATCTTCCTCAAGTAAGTACTCCCCATCCTTGATTTTAATGAGGTCAAGATGTATGAATTAAGTGGGAAATCATCATATGATTAAGGTATGATCATATGATGATGTAGAAAGGAAGATGAGTATGTTTAATGGGTTATGTAAACCCTTGTTTATGTTATTGATTATTATGTTATTAGGTATTGATAAATTAAGAAGAATGATGATGAAGGTTAGAGGTTGAGGATGATGGGATATTGATTATATGCTTAGCTTTGGAAGCTAAGGTAAGTAACTTGTACTAAAACATGTGTTATATGTGTGTTATCCATATATGTGTTATGAATGTGATAAAGTTTAGTACTTGGATTGAGTAATGGATGAAGGTTAGGAAAGTGGTGACTAGTTATGAGCTAGTCAAGCGAGTATACGGCTAATTGTTAGTGAGACTTGTTGTAGCTTATGTGATGAAGGTTTATGTGGTAGATTGAATGTTATGGTATGGAAGCAAAGTAAGTGATCATGATGCTTATGTGCTAATATGTGTATGATATGTGTTTTATGTCGGGTTACTTACTAAGCGAAAGCTTATGGTTTAGTTGTCTAACCCTTTTGTAGGTTTGTATGCTATCATGGAAGGCTTGGGCTATGGATAAAGGTTTGGTTATATGATAATAGAAGATTGGTAAGAAAGTAGAGCTTAGGTAGATACCGAGCTCAAGTGTAAAGTTTGTACCCCCGTGAGTCAAGTAATATTTTGTAATGAGTAGACAAGCGTCAAATTGTGTGCCAAGAGTTGTATAATGAATTGGTAGTCATTTGGTATGTTAAAGTGTTTATAGTCAAAGTAAAAAGGGGCGTTTGGATTAAGTATGAATGTACCCATTTTGGGTTGTAAACGGGTCAAGTGTCTATGGAACATGTTTAGTATGTTAAAGTAATGATGTTGGTTAAGTTTGGTGTAATACGGATATGGTATGGGTCGTATATCGTGAAAATGGGCTGAAAACGGAAGTTAATGGGCATTGCAGACCCCCAACCGGGGCGGTTGGGACCTTCTGTGAAGCCCAACCGGCGGCTGGGATCTCAACCTGGGCGGTTGGGACTTTCTGAGAAGCCCAACCGGCGGTTGGGAGGTATTTCCAGATTTTAGCGATTTTCGAAAAATCATATCTTTTAACCCCGTAAGTCGTTACGGGTCGCGCCACCCGTCGTTTTGAAGGTATTTGAGTCTAGTTTCATTTAAAAATAGTCTCAAGGTCTAAATATTTATGGATTTTTATTAATGGTCGAAAGAGTAATAGGATATCCGTAAAAGTCAAGCGTTTCCGCGCAAAAAGTTTTAAAATATGGTCTAAGCGGGCACGGGGTGTAACAGCTAAGCAATAAAAGATTTCTTATTTGTGTTTGTGTTTCGGATTATAGCATAAATAAGAAGGGTGTTTGTGGATTCGATTGTGATTAGGTTGAAAGAATCAAAGGAATGTTGGGTGAGACTTGTGTATGAATAAGTAACGTGTGGCTGGAAAAATGATAAATGAAATGAATAGATGGATCTTGGTGTTTTTTATTTGGGTTTTTGATTTGTCTGTTTGATTTGTGTTTGAGATTTTGATTTGTGTTTATGATTCGGATTTGACTGAAAAAGGTATTAAAAGAGTGGTGAAGTAGATGGGAACCATAAAATGACACAAATACCCTTACTTAACTGCCACGTGTCCAAGTTAACGACACAAAATTTGCACCGTTCGTCCTCGTGGATGTATATAGGTTAACATTTACTAACGGAGTGATGTATATGTTGCAACTTTTTCGAGAGGGATGTATAGTGCGAAATGGGGTAAACCACAGGTATGTATTTTGGAGTTTACTCTTTTAAAAAAATAATAATAAAAAAAAAAAAAAAAAAAAAAAATTTAACGGTCGTCATAGAAGTCACCATTACTTGTTAGTGGTCTGTGTGTAGGTTTGGAGATAGAAAGTTGAGTTGACGTTGATGTAACAGGGGCGACCGCCGAGAATAACGGTCACCATTAGTATTAAAATCTATCATGTTTGACTCAACATGAAATGATCTTAATTCAAAATAATACTGAGTTAATCTCATAAATAATATTGCACTTTTGCTAATAGACCCTTTTATTTATGGGTTTTGCTAACAACAACCCAATTGGTGTTGTTTAAGCTTACCCTAAATAACATTGTTTCCAAATATGAACTCATAATTTCTATAAATACATGAGTAAATGAATTTAATAAGGTAAGTATTAATATCAAATGAGTTAATATTTGAAAACATTATTAATTAAGGTAAGCTTAAACATTACCCATTGGGTTGTTGTTAGCAAAACCCTTTATTATTTTACGGGTTTTTCTAACATGTACCCTCAATCACACATGTTAAGCTATGTTTATTAAACACGCATTTTCTTTTTATATCAGACAATACATTTAATTCTCATTAAGTATACTCACAAATTACCATAGATAAATACGGAGTATACGTTTACATTAAATTGTTTCTAACTTTGCTTTTATGGGTTTTTCTAACAAGGTATTGTTTAAGCTTTCCTTAGTTAAAAACGCTTCCAAATATAAACTAATCATTTCTATAAATACATTATTTAAACACATATAATTAAGGTAAGTGAGTTTCAATAAGCTATGTATTGATATTAAGTAAGTTTATACTTGGAAATGTTTTTAATTAAGGAAGGCTTATACAACACCCATATGGAGTTATTGTTAACAAAACCCTACTTTTATATAGACTCAAATGCGTGCCTTCGAAACACATTTTAAAATATCCTTTATTTTTATTGTACCGTTTAATTTTGGTGGTTAAAATAGTAATTATTTTTCTTCTTTTTACTACTCATAATCAGCATAACTTGTATAGATGTCTAAAGAGACATAAGTTATAGTAAAGTGTGGACGTGGTTTTATATTCTCATTTTATCCTTATTTTTTATCGCATGGCTAAAAACTTAAAACATATCAATATTGAGTTGAGATCAATATAAATCTCATATTTGTCATAGATCAAAATAACCAATCTTAGTCATCCATTTTTCATCTAGATTAATAAAAAATCATTTTTCACCATTTAAAAAAAAACAATATATCTTGCAAATGATAAATCTTCAAGCTACAAAAAATACACCATCGCGACGAGAATTAAATTATCTATCTATAGATATGCATTTCTCTATACTTAAAAAAAACTTAAAAAAAAAAAAAAAAAAAAAAATCGCCCAGAAAAATCACATATGATTTGTAAAAATCACATGTGATTCGTAAAAATCAAATCACATGTGATTTTTACAAATCACGTGTGATTTTTTTGGGCGAAAATTTTGAAAAAAAAAGTTCGTCGAAAGTATATAATAATGCATATCTATAGAAAGATAATTTAATTCTCGTCGCGATAGTATGATTTTTTCGCGTAACGATTAACGGTTTGCGAAATATTTAATTTTAAAAAAAAGAGTGAAAGTTTTTTTTTTTTTTATTTATTTATTTATTTATTTATTTATTTATTTATCAAAAAAATGAATGATTAGTATTGGGTCATTAGATCTATGACAAATATGATATCAATATGGAACTTTTGCTGATATATAATTGACAATAACTTGTGACACATTAGTCAATTTTACCGGGGTTATATTGATCACATGTTGATATATAAATAATTAATTACCACTTCAAAAATAGTCTTAGATTTTCTAAAATGTGCCTTAAGAGCACATGTTTGAGTTTTATATAAAATTAAAACTAGAGATTATTAAATTCAAATTTACATGTAATTATGGTATCTTATAATTATATTTAATTTGAATTAAATGCATTTTCTAATATATAAGGAAATTTTGTGTTCACTAAATATAACTTAACATGTCCTTGAGGGCGCATCTAAAAAAAAAAAAAAAAAAAAAAAAAAAACACCATCATGTATTTAATACTCCCTCCGTCCCAAAAAGAGCGTTCACAAACAAAAAATGGAGAAATTATGATATATGTAATTAATGCTAGTTTTGATTGATAAAAAATTATTTTTACCCTCATAGTTAATATAGAAATAAAAAATGAGTAATTAATGCAAATTTTAATTTGAATGGTAAAGTAATAAAACTAGTCATAATTACTGTCCATATATAAAAACTGAACACTTATTTTAAGACAAACATAAATAATAAGGTGGACATTTTTTTAAGACGGGGGGAGTACAATAAGGTGGACATTTAGATTAGACATTTTTTTTATATTGCAAATATGTTTTTTATGTGTTATTTAGTATTGCAGGTACAAGGGTTTGAAAACAAAGCAAAAATGCTGATTTTCGGATAAGTTTTGACGACGTTCTCACGTTTAACGAGATTCAAACGAAGTCGAAAAAATTCCTCGAGCACTCCATTAGAAAGAGCACAAAAAAACGAGTCAAACGGTATTTTTCTCAAATTTTTATCCGATCCATAATCCCTTTTAATTGATAGGTCAAAACTACTTTGAACATTTTAGTACTCCCTCCGTCCCTAAATAAATGTCCACTATTGACTTTTAAAGTCTTTTTTGCTCAACTTTGACCTTAAATTAATTTATTTGTGTTATGTAATATTTGATGAAAATTATATCAATGAAAATACATTTAAAACTCAATCTATTCATATATTTTGCATCAAGTATTACATAATACAAATAAAATAATTTAAGGTCAAAGTTATAAAGATAATACTTAAAAAATTAATAGTGGACATTTATTTAGAGACGGAGGGAATATTAATAAAACGAACTGTCAATACAGAAGGGTTAAAAAATTAATTATGCATATAATTATTGAAGGTATGCACCAGTCCACTGGTAAGCATGCCTTCCTTTGACCCACACAACCTGTGTTCGAGCCTTGGCTTGGACGAAGTTGGGGATTATTTACCAGCTGCCACGTGTCACCACCTGAGTGGTGCCACGTGGCAACCCGACCCCTTATCCGACCCGAACCGTTATCCGATGCCACGTGGCACCATTCATGTGGTGACACGTGGCGACCTGAAAATAAGGACTAACGGTGCAATTTGGGCCTAACCACAAGGACAGTTTATGTAAATAACTCTAACTGACGATAAGGACTAACGTTGCAATTTGGTCCTAACCAGAAAGACGATTTATATAAATAACTCTAATAGAAAACCTTAATCACCCCGTTAGTACACAATATTAACTCAGTTAAAAATGTCAAGTTTGATACATTTAAAACTCATTATCCCAAAAAAAAAAAAAAAAAAAAAAAAAAAAAAAAAAAAAAAGTTATATTTCCTTACTCTCCATTCCCGGATACCAAATTGACAAAAATATTGACCCTCCCATAAAAAAGAGCACAGTGTAAAAGATACTTTTCAGTGTCCGGATTAGGAATATAAATTACAAAACATCACGTGAGTCGCACATGCTACATTTTCAGAAACCCCAAATCCTCAATTCAGGTATTAAAAAAAAAAAAAAAAAAAAAAAAAGAACATTAATCAGATCCGTTAATTGTTCCGATAGATTTCATTTTTATAAACCTAGGTTAGTTAACATAAATCATTATTAGTTTCAAATCTGTTAAATTTGTTCTATATATGATGTTTGTTTAGTATGCAATCATAAGATCACTGTTATCATAGTTATCCGTTCGTATAGTTTTTGTATACCTTAACGTTACGCGAATGATACACGGCGCATTTGTTGCGGTTTTACGCGGTTGATTATATTGTACTATTTGCGCGTTAGTTACGGTAATGATTGGGAATGTTTAATATTGACAAATGTTTGTACTACAAGGATAGTTGTATACTCGATAGGTAGGTTACCTTGTAGCGAGTGAGTAATCGGCCTAGGGTTTCTGGAAATGTTATCATACTTATGATACAAGGCGCTTTTGTTGCGGTTTTACGCGGTTGATTATTTAGTACTAGTTGTGCGTTAGTTACGGACATGATTGGGATCGTTTAATTTTGACAAATGTTTGTACTACAATGATATGGTTGTGAAACGAGTAATCGGCCTAGGTTGGGTTGGAGTATTCGGATTGGAATTTTTGTATATATTTTTATTTCGAGATTATATATGTATGACATGTGTTTAGGCCCCTAGAAATATGTTTACAAACATTAACACAATTGTTTAAATACTTCACCCTCAGTTTTGACCCGAGTTTGATTGCGTTTTGACTGAATTTTGGCCGATCCGGCTTAACTCTGTAGTGAGTAATCGGTAGTGAGTAGTCGCCGATTACTCGGCCTTGTAATCCGAGTTTACAACACTGGTAATATCTTGTTAGGAAGAAAACATAAAACGAAGGTAGTTATGTGGAGACAGGTAGTTCATTTTTTATACATTGCTGGTATAAAATTTATACGCATTTAGAGTGTATGATAGATATTAAACATAAGAACAAATGGCGTTATCTTTTATATACAGACAATGGATTTTAAAGCAAATATGACAGGCCAAAAGTACCTAACAAGGATTTAGGTGGATGTTTGGATATGCTGCAAGCCTGCAAAACTTATTAGTCTTTGGAGCGTTTGGCATATCCAAATTTGACTATGTTTTCTTGTCTTTTAAGGGCAGTATCACGTAAATGTTGAGAAGAAAGTAAGAAATTGCGACAATAAACTGATTTTCATAGAGAAATGTAAGATTACGTGGGGAGTGTTTTCTGGGCATTTTGAACGAGTCTCAATACTAAGTTTTTGATGTTTGGATGTAGCAGTTGTATTATTTGGTAGATGAATGGGTTGTTGATTTACATTCATGAGATATCTTCTGCTCAGGTCTAATTTAGTGTTATGACTTGTGTGCAACATCCCTTAGGTTTTAAAAACAGTGTGTAACAGAATACAGATTCAATGAAGTCTCGGAAGCAGAACTGTTACAAAGAAAATGTTCTCCCTTCTGATAAGAACATCATTCCAGATTATAACTAACAAATGACATATGGAATATAGCAACCCAGGCCCACAAGATATTGACTAGAAATCTATGACCAAACACACACTATAACTAACAAATGACATATGGAATATAGCAACCCAGGCCCACAAGTGCAAACAATACCCATGAAACCTGGACCACCAGTATCCATTATATGCATTTGCCAAAGTCAGGACTTTAACATTACAACATACTGAAAACGTGACAGTATGCAGACCAAATGCAGCTGACCCACAACTTAGGGTAGGGGGTATCGAAGGCTTGGCAAGGCAAGGCAAGCCAAGGCAAAATTTGCCTTCCACCCCTTCATCCATGGCAAGGCAAGGCAAGGCAAGGCAAGGAAAGGCAAGCCTTGCCGTCGGTTGCCGTTCAAATTTTGGGTCTGTTTGTGTGGTCCCTACTGAAAAAGAGCCGTTGGTTTTTTTCAACTATAATAATCCATCTTCCACTCTACCTCACTTATTTACATTTTACACACAATTCACATACAATTCTCTTCACAATTCACGATACGAAGAGACTCAAGAAGAGAGGCGTTTAGCACGACAACTTCACGACAAGCTTGCTTTGGAGCTTATGGAGAAACAAAAGGCACTTGCCGATGTTGATTTGAAGAGCAAATTGGACGACAAGAAACCCAAACATTTCGAATTTTTTAGGGCCTCACATGAGGACGTATCCGAGCCGTTTCTCTCCATCTTGCTTGACGACAAACGCACAATCGCGAAAGAGTATGGGTGGCCTTGTAATTTCTAGTTGTTTTTTATTTTTATTTTTAATAAAATGTGTGTTTTTTTAATTTAATTGTTATTTTTAATAAAATGTGTGTAATTTCTAGAAATAAGTAAGATCGTTTGATGCCAGGGAGGGACACCTGGAATAACGAAATGTTGTTAGTTTTTTGCCTTCAACTAGCCCGTACCTTCATCAAAGGCAAAATTTACCTCCAAGTTTAGTGGTGCTAGGTGTCATGCTACTAGTGGTGGGTTGCAAGGCAAAGTTTGCCTTCACTTCTACCATACCCCCCACCCTTAAAACAACTAAAAATGCAGACAAAACTTATTTGTCATTATAGTGTATTTAAAAGTATTAACCATTGTATAGTAAATCCTTCTTACATTAATATATTTATTATTCTTTTTTTTTTAATTTATTTTTCCGGTTGCACTAGAGATCACATGACAGTGTTATATCATTGTTTAAAGACCATTATTTGTATAATTCTTAACTTCAATTATCAAAGTACCTTTCACACATATATTATTGTTAACATTTTTCATAACCATTGTGTGTATTACTTCTTTATATTGTTTAATATACATTTGTGTAAGTTAAAAAAGAAAAAAAAAAAAACAAAAAAAAAAAAAAACAAAACAAAACTATGGTAGCTTGATAAAATATTTGCACAGAAGAAAAGTTATTTAACAAAAAAATAGGTTCAATGAACTTGAGTGTCTTGTTAAAAGTAGTAGTAGTAATCAATAGTTGTGAGCAGTAGCTATAAAATAATAGCCACAACTCACCGCTTTTTAAACAAACATTGGAGAATTAGTCTTCCAAAAAATACCCACAACTCATCGCTCTTTTGCCAAACGACCATATGGTATGTTTGGCGCGGAGCGGTGTGGAGCTTTTTGGAATGAGCGGTGAGCATTAAACATTTTGATTTTTAGTGATTGTTTAGCCAAAAATGCAATGAGCTGTGGCTATTTTTTTACAGCTACTGCTCACCGTTGCTACTATTTTTAACCCTATCACCCGAGGTTGTTGAACCTATATTTTTGTTAAATAATTTTTCGTCCGTGCAAATATTTTATCAAGCTACTATAGTAGTACTTTTTCCTTATTTTATCATTTACGTAAATGTATGTTAAACAATAAAAAGAAGTACCACACACAATTGTTGTCGAATACCATTGACAATAATATTTGTATGAAAGGTGGTTTTGTTTTGATAATCGAAGTTAAAAATTATACAAATAATGTTCTTTAATGCAACTAGAAAAATAAAAAAGAGAATAATAAATTAATGTAAGAGAGATTTACTATACAATGGTTAATACTTTTAAATACACTATAGAATGGCATATAAGTTTTGTAAAAACTATAAGCTGGTCAAAAACTCGACTTAATAATATCTTTTTTCTACTATAGTGTGTTTAGTAACATGAGAAATGTATTTTGTAACATAGTCTAAAACATTTTTTATGTATTGACTGAGGGTGTTTGGGATGCGTTTGCTAAGTGATTATCTGCTTATTGCGTTTTGAAAAAAGAAAACGCAAATAAGTTGTTTTTTTAAAATGCGCTATTAAGGTGCCAAAACGCAGAAATGGATAAGTAGGAGGCCGCATGCTTTTTCAAAACGCTAAGGCTGCGTTTGTTTTTTTGTTTTTGCATCTGAACAGCCTCTGACTGTGCCAAATGTCTGAATCGGTCAGACATTTTGGCATTCAGACTGTTTGTTTTTTTTTTTCGTTCAGACGCGTTCAGATGCAGTTAGATCTTAATGGTCAAGACTTGAGAGGGGTGTCTTAACGCGTCTGAATGCCTCTTGTTGACAAAAAAAAAAAAAAAAAAAAAAAATCCTGTTCAAACATGAGTTTTTTTTTCCCGTTCAGATGCGTTCAGATTCAGACATTTACGCCTCAGATTCAGATTCAGATGTGCGGTTCAGATTCAGATTCAGACCCTCTTAACAAACAAACACCACCTAAGTTTTGGTATTCACAGAAATTTACCAAATTGCCCTTGCATTATATGCTCTTTCAACATACACTATAGTTTTGTTTTAGTGTCTACTATTAGTACCCCTACTCTTTCCACCCCTGAAACCCGCTTTATTAAGAAGACAAGACAGTTTTTTATCATTTATTTTTTTTCTGCTTTTGACTTTTCAAATATTTTTTGTTCCGTACTTTTTTTTTGTAGTTTTACCCATTTTTTAAACAGGACAAGACAGTTGTTTATTTTGCTCCGTGTTTTTTATATTTTACTACTTTTAACTTGTCAAACTTTATATTTTTTGTTCAATACTTTTTATTTCGCAGTTTTATAATAAAAGCAAAAGTAAATAAAAATTAAAAAAAAAAAAAAAAAAAAAAAAAAAAGAAAAAAAAAAAAAAGTGACTTGTAAAATTTGGAGGGTAGCAATAAACAAAGCCTTCTTATATATTTGAAATTTTATAGCTCGTAAATATGCAGTAAATACACAATTGCTTTAGTCTTTTACTTAACTTTTCACCTTTTATGATAGAGAAAATAGTCTGAAAAGACATCATACTTGCCACTAAATCCTTTTGTATGCTAGAAACTTTTTTTTTTCCTATAGTGGCCACATACTTCGTTAATCATCATATTGTAACCATATTAATGACGTGGCATTTGTTAATCAAACTAATCCCGTTATATCCTCTTTTTTCACAATTTTGGGTCCGTTTTGACAATGTTTGTTACTTGGAGGGTGATTTTTATCCCTTTTATTTTTTAGTTACAAACCTACTATCCCCTTTCCACTTAATAGTCAAAACTAATTTCCCTCTTTCCTCAAATATTTCCTTTTCCCCAAACGGTCGAATAGACTAAAATCAAGAACCCTAAATCATGAGTAGTTCTAGTTCAGCTCAATCACGTTTAATTGGAGGTAAGATTGAACACTTTTGTAACTGTAATCGTCAATTAAGAGTGCAAACATCAACCACAAGGAGGAATCCGGGTAAGCGATTCGTCACATGCACTGTTTGTCAAGTGTATGACTTTCTGGATGAAGATCTTCCTAGTGAATACTACAAAGAGTTGGTGTATGGGTTCTATCAAAGGCAGAAGCGAATGAAGAACAATGAGGATAGTGGACCCATAATTGAGTCTCTTGCTTTGGACAAGTCAAGGTTGGAAGATGAGTTGAAGGCTACAAAGTCAAGATTGGAAGATGAGTTGAAGGCTAGAAACTCAAAGTTGGAATTGTATGATAGGTTGTTTATGATCATGTTAGGATGTTTGTGTGTAATCTGTGTTGGGATTGGTATGACACTATCCAAATGATGTAATGATTAGGGTATTTATGAAATCTTTTACCTGTGTTGAGAAATTAGCATTGCATTGATTCATAATAGGGCTACAAGGGTTTTATTCAAGGATGGTTTAAGTTATACACTTAAACCATAAACATACATACATAGCTTGTAACCATCTGTTTTTCCCCTTTCATTTGGGATTTTTGATGACAAATGTTTTGATACCAACATCTTCACAGGTGGTCTTATTTGGCATCCCTAGTACCTTTTCCCTTGCATCAAAAGCTATCTTTGCTTCATGTTTGTTTGTCACTTTTGTGCTACTTTCCACCTTCTTTGAAGTCACAAAGTAATCTTTTGGATTATAATCCTTTGGAAAGTAATCCTTCCATGATAATGGCTCATATGAATGTGCATCAGAACACATAATGTTACTGATTAAATTGAGCTTAAAGTCACAAGAAAAAACATTGAAGAATACCTTTATTCTTGTTGGAATCCATTTTATCAGGTGTTGGTATGTTTGATGAATGTTATGGATTTTGGATGAATTTTGGTATCTTATATAGGGCAAGTGGTTAGCCTTTTGCAGGCTATGCTATGAATGTGCAGCAAAAGATTCTTATACATAAGCTCACATGAAGAATAGTAAAGATGCTTGTTGCTTTTGCAGTTAGAAAAAAACAGTGTCCATCAAGAAAATACCATACTGCATATTCCATTGACCATAATAGTTTAACATTGACCAACAAAAGTGCCCTGTATGATGTACAAAATGGGCTATTGGTTGATGGTCATTACATAGTGCTAAATACATTAGTGGCTGCTAAAATATTAGTTGTTCTAGCCATATTACAGACCCAAGATTAGTTACCAAAGTTTACATTAGTTGCCCTCAAAAGATGTACAAAATGGGCACATTAAATTACAGTAGTTCAAGCATCATCTACATCCAGTGCAGATTAAGGAGTGCTGCCCTGGCCATCCAACTGTTTTGCCAACTTCCTTTTGATGATTCTTTCACTAGGCCTCCTCAATCTTACCTGTACTACTGGATCAAGTTGTTGCTGGTGCTCTTGAGCTTGATCTTGTGTTTGAGCTTCTTGTGCATGCATGTTTTCAACTTAAGTAGCTGTCAAGTCAATCTCTGTTTGATCTTCATTCTGCTGCTCAGTTTGACCAACATCCACTTCATCTTCTAGCTCACCAAACCATCTTGCATAAGCTGATGTGCAAGCTCTTTTCTTGTTCTTCCTATTTGACCCACTTGTGCCACAAGTCTTCTTCTTTGACCCACCAATTTCAGTCTCTTTTCTTTGTCTGACCTGCATAACATCATCTTCTACAGCTGCTTCATCCTCATTAACCTTTTTCTTTCTAGGCCTACCTCCAACATTTTTTTCAATAGGTGGCTTTTCAACTGATGTTTCTTTGCATGTTTTTTTGTTGTGCCCAGTTTGGTTGCAGATACTACAAGTAATGTCAATACCTACCCTTGATACTTTTGATGAGCTACCACCCTCACCCTTTGCTCTAATTCTTTTCTTTCTAGGCCTACCGGGCATTTTTTTGGGTTTAGGAGGTAAAACAAGTGAGTACATACTCTGATCAGGCCAGAAATCAATACCCCCAACTGGTTTCATATAATGGTAATATGTCACATAATACATGTCTGTTTCAAACCAAGCTGGAACATAGCTCTCTGGTACCTTGTTTATATAGAATATTACCTTTGTAGCATGTACACAAGGTATACCTGATAACTGCCACATTCTACAGGTGCAAGACTGTGGAAAACTAGAAGGGGGGTTGAATAGTTTTTACCGTTTTTAAAGTTTTATTTGCTTTGTTACTATATGTTAATTCAAAGGAAACAATCACAAATAAATAATCACACAATGTAAACAAAAGATAAAGAGAGGAAAGATCAAACCACACGACACAGTTGTTTATAGTGGTTCGGCTGCAAGAACTCTATTCCTTGCCCTACTCCACTCCCCGAGTTTCCTACTCGAGAGTTTATCTTTCACTAAGAAACAAACTCCTTTCCTAGGCGGAGAAAAACCTTTACACGTCGCTTACTTCCTTTTCCGGTACTAAGCTAAACACCGGGTTCTTTCACAAGGTAGAACCAACCTGACGTCGTCTAATTACTTTACCGACACTAAGCTAGATGTCGAGTTCTTTACAAGGGTACAACCACTCCCTACACTCTTTGTACTTTAAGGACTAAAGTACTAACCACACTCACTGATTACAAATGATAGATATGATGTGTGAAACAAACTACAAGATCACACAGTAATGCAACTAAAGGATTACGGTTCTGTAGATCCTTGAATGCTTGATCTCCTTTCTACAAAATGGATGATCAAAGTGAAATGCAACTATGAATGATGTTAGTAAGATATGTACTGAATGAATATATGTGTTTAAGCTATATGAGTGATGAGAGAGCCAAATGATCAGCTTCCTATTTATAGGCAAGCTGATCTTCAGCTCACGGATCCGGCGGATCCCTCAAAAGGGATCCGTCCTTTATAGGACTTGGATCCGTGGGATGTGACAGCTATGTAATAGTTGTCTCTTACCATATCTTAGTTGTATCTTACCATATCTTCCAAGATCTTCAAATGTCAACTATGTTGCTTGCATATCTAACCAAGATATATCAAAGATATTGTATGTGATGCATACAATGATGTCATGGAATGGTTTATGAATTAAAGTTTCCTTTTAAGGAAACAAGTTACTAAACTTGTAAATCTTAGTTAATATGTGAAGTGTAAAGTGTGTACTTAAGAGACTAAGCTAGTATTTATTATTTGCTAAAAGATATTCCTTATATTTGTCATTAACAAAACTAATGAAAGATCAAAGAATATAAATAATGTTTTTGGGACGCTATTTGTATTAACAAAGACTTCTTTGGTTCATCAACTGTGAATGCCTCACTTCCTGATCTCACCTCAAACACATTCCCACCAGCAGGGATAACATGCCAGAACCTGCAACATAACACGGTTATATGTGTCAATGTAACATGTTTCATAAGATAATTAACAATAACTTTTAAATAGAGTTACCTTTGTTGGTTTTTCAGCCATTCCAATCTCCTTTGAATGTTGGGACAAACTCCAGGGTTCCATTTCTTACTGATTTCCCTCATTCTGTGCATCCTCTCTAGTACTATGACTCTAATAGCTTCTAGCATAGTTAGCAATGGCTTGTCCCTAACACTTAGAATAACACTATTAAAACATTCACTAAATCCATTCTCAACTGCTTCACATCCTCTGTCAACTTCAAAAAAGGCTCTTGACCATGTTTTTGGATTCTTATCCATAAGAAACTGATGAGCCTTTGGGTTAGCCCTTTTAATCTTGTCCATTATCTTGTAGAAGAGCGGTGGATATGAGGCTTTTGATGCTGCCCAAAACAAGTCCCTAAACTCCAAGCCAGTGAATTGTTTCCTAAACCCTTCATTAATATGTCTTGCACATTGCTTGTGTTCGGCATATGGCATTACATCCTTGACAGCTTCAATAAGACCCTATATATAATAACAATGTTATAATATATGTACTAATAAGACATTAAGGAAATATTTGTGGATATAAGCATACCTTATGTTGATCTGACATAAGAGTTAGACCCTGTCCTTTTGTGCAACCCAAGTCTCCTTCAAGCAACTCTAAAAACCAGCTCCAATTGTCCTTGTTTTCAACATTAACCACTGCCCAAGCCACTGGGTAAATGTGGTTATTTCCATCTCTTCCAATAGCAGTAAGAATTTCACCTTGGTTTGGCCTTTTCAGAAAACATCCATCTAAGGCAATTACTCTCCTACACCCAGCCCTCCAACCATCTGCTAGTCCAGCAAAACACACATAAAACCTATCAAAGTAGGTTTTCTGATCTGGATTTACAGTGACACCTAATTTCACAGTGGACCCAGGATTGGAATCTAAAATTGCTCTTCCATATGACCTCAGCAAGGCATAATGTTCATCAATTGATTTTTCATACTCTGTCAAAGCAAACTTTTTTGCATTTGTACACTGATTTAGGGATACCTTACATTCATACTTCTTCATCACTAGGTCAGCTATAGCAGTCAACCTAATCTCAGGGTTAGCCCTAATCTTATCACCAAACACAGTTCGTATCCACTTATAGTTGACCAATGTGTAACCACTCGTAAAATTTCCTATTTACTTTACAGAATTATTATCCTTTTTCCACGGGTAATTTTTTATTTATTTATTTGAATGTATCTCTCATCTTATGTGACGTAGATCACATCATTGATAAACGTGCTCCCACAAGACCTGCCTAACAAACCTAATGTTTATTTCATAAACATCATGATATAAAAACATTACAGAATACCATTTACCATTTTACGATAAATCCTTAACAAAACATTCATTATCTGAATAGAGTTTCTAAGAAACCCTAAAATTTACCACAACACCAAATATGAACAACTAAACATCAGAACATAAAAATACAACATATCTGAGTTAATGTACAAGTTACTAAAGCACCAGAAACCCTAATTCTACCTTGTTCCCGGTAAAACCCTAAATTCACATAACTTTGATTTTATGTGTTCATTTCACAAACCCTAATTTATTTCTAGAATATTTTTACAAAATATAAAGTTTACAAGTTATTTAAGCTATAGTACAAGTCATTTATGCATAAAATCATTTATTTACAAAATCTTTATTAAAATCTCATTTATATTATTTTTAAAGCACAAGTTACAAACCATTTATGCATAACTTTTATAAATTATATTTTCTAAACTCCTTAAATATTTTTACAAGTCTTTTAGCCCAGGGTACAAGTGTCTAATGCACAAAAGTTATAAATTCCATTTAATTATCTTTTAACTTGACGAACCTAACAAATAAATTTTATAAAATACTAAACTATTAAAAATATATTTTTCACACTTCCTAAATTATTGTACAACTAAATTAAGCCTAAGGTACAACTCACATAAGCACGAACCATCTTTTCCTATATAATTCGAATTATACTTATGTATATAAATCTTAACTAATTTTTCTAAATAACCAAAACTCAAACTAAATTTGTTAAGCTTCCTAAACCCTAGTTACTACTCACTAAAGCTCCTTGTACAATACCCTAAAGCCACTCGACCCTTTCCCCCTCCAAACCTGGTTCGAATACAACTATATAACCAAACTAAATTACACCATTGAAGATGCAATGAACCTAGCCAAAGACACCCTCTCCTATTCATTTCAACAAAGCCCTCCACATGGACATCCTCCCCTTCAAGAAGCCTCTCCATTGGTAGCTTAAACCCAAGGATCCCATTCGGCCACATCACCCTCCTTCATCCCTCCTCCTCCTCCTATCCAAGTGGCATAATTCTTCACTTCCTGTCAGCCCTTGTATGCATACTTTGTCTCCTTATCATCTCCTTACAAACCCTAATTCCCTACCCTATAAATAACAACCTGATTTCATACTTTCATTTCACACCAAAACTCGACAAACCCTAAAACAGCTCCAACCCATTTCTATCCTAAACACAACCTCACAATACTCTCACAACAAACTTAGGAAGTCCAGAAGAGAGGAGGAACACTGGAAATCAGGATCGAACCATTTCAAGTCTTAAACCCTAGTCGATCACCAACTTAAGTAAGTTACTTAACCCTATTTTAAATTCAGTTGTTTTATATTACTTATTCTTAAAAACATTAAAACATAACCACCACATGTTAACCTAAACAAAAACTTAAGTTTTGTTTTTCTTTTTCCTGTGTCTGTTCGAATAGAAACCCAAACGCACCCTAGATATTCGAATCTTTGTTATAACAAATCAAAAACTAAAGAAACATGTTAAAACATATTTAATAACATCATCTCTTCTGTGAAAATCTAGTAACAAATGTTTATAAAACCTAAAACCCTAATCGGGTTTCCTTCTGTTTCTATCGAGTCCAAATATCACTCCCACAGCCCTACTTTTGACCACTAAACCAACATCCAAACGATCTTATTAATTTCTAGTTTTTGGCACATGTTTAGATCACCCAACAAACTGACTTTAGAAACAAGAATTATTGAAAATGATTAAGTCTTCATGAAGTTATTAAGCTCTGAAGTTTGCTAAAAATCGCTAAGTGATAAAAGTGATATTTCCAGTTATATAAAGATCAATAAAAGTCGACCAGTCACCCTACTTAGGAACTGATTTTCGATCCTCAACCAACTTTGATAAAATCTGATTTTCAGCGTGTCTAAAGTCCACCTAGCAAACTTAATTTAGGAGGAAGAATTAAGTAAAATCATTGGTCGAGTCAAAAGTTATTACTTATTAGTGTCTAAAGTTTCCCCCATATCGCTAAAATCAAAACCTAGAAATCCAGTATTATTTTTCATATTTATCCGACCCAACTTACCAAGTTTCAACCAAACTTTCGACCTCTATTTGATCCCTATAAATTTCGAGTCTTTGGCATACTAAAGTTCATGTAGCAAACTATTTTTAGAAAGAAAAATCTTGTAAAACCATCGAGTAGTTTAAAATATTTTCGAGACGAAAGATTGTGTCTATCGCTAGGTCTAGAATTGATTTTCAGATTTTTATTAAAACTCATTCTACTCGATCGACTTTGGTGTTGGGAATTAAATATTCTGAAGTTAGAGTATTAGAATTTACTCTAAGTCAAAGGTACTGCTAGTTCATGATCAAGGTACTGCTAGTACATGAAGGTACTGCTAGAGCAAGAAGGTACTGCTAGTTCAAGTTGAAGGTACTGCTAGTTGTATATGGTACTGCTGATCAATGACTCATAGGATAAGATTGAAAAGATATTTGTTGTATTTTGGTCAAACATATACGGTAGATAATATCTTACTCGATGTGCTTAGTTAACAAGTTGTATACATAGATACATGTTGTATCTTATGTACTGACACCAATATGCATAAGTTAACCAAGTAAGTCGGTCAAGACTTTTAAGCAATTTGTAAAGATCTTTTGCAACTATAAAAGAGATCTTAGACTAGTGATTATGTAGAGAGACATATATGTGATAATTGAATAACTGTTAAGACATAGAACAAACACAAATCACAAGTTGTAACATAAGATTCAAGGTTTTGTAACCCTAGTGAGTAACACAAGATCACTCGTATTATTTGGAATAATATTGAATCGTTTAGTGAAATACTTTCTTTGTTCATTGTTAAGTAACAAATATAATTCTTCCATTTCCATAACATACATAACCTTCTAAGTGTGGTTAAGTAAATTCCGCGTGCTTAATCATATTAAGTCAATATATCTTATACACAAAGACACAAGGTTTAACCACCTTAACCGTGTATCAAACAAGAGGACCTCCACATTTGGTAAAATATTTCAACCATCAAACGAGTTTCATAAAATTAGGAACTTAGCTTATTTTAGAGTTGACCTGGCCAACTTTTTATAGAAACCAAGAGCTCGTTAAATGACTTCGTTTTCATAAAGATATTTGTGTCCAAAGCTCTAGCCAAGTCGTGTATAACATAAGTGTGATTTTTATTTAATTAAGGTTTTCATGTGTTGATTTTGTAAATAAATATTATCAAGGGTATTTTCTGTCAATAACAAATAAAAAGGGGTGAAATTGTTATTATTGAAACTTGAGGGTAAAAACTGTCATTTTCCAAAAGTCCAGGGTGTAAACTGTCATTTGACCAAACCTTAGGGATTAAAGAGTAACTTTTCGTAACTAATAATTTTATCATTTCTACTTTTATTTTCCGACCTAATAATCGTAATACGTTTATCTTATTTTACGAACAAACGAACATAAGAACGAAAGAACCAAACAACAAAACAGAACGAAATGGAATAAACTATAATCATTAGAAATGATTACTAAATATTGGCATAACAACCCAGGTTCTTTGTCCGGAGACGTTTATCAACTTTCTTTCATTTGTTTTCCATCCAGACTGATCAGGTGAGTTCATAGTCCCACTTTTTATACGTTTTTCTAAATATGTGGGGAGATACATGCTACAAACCCGAACATAAGTATTTTTCTGTATGATTTCCTGATTAATATTGCCTAAGACACCCCATTTGTGTTAGCCGGATAGATAGACTTTGTGCTAGCCGGATTGATAGCCAAATGCACCTTATTTGTGTTAGCCGGATGGATAGACTTTGTGCTAGCCAGATTGATAACCAAATACACCCTTATTTATATCATTTTATGATATCACCCACACACACACACACACACACCCCGTTAATGTTTGAGTTCCTGAGACTTAGGGCAATACGTTTTGATGACGTATAGTCCGCATTCGGGTCACGAACCCGACCCATACTCAAGTCCATCACGAATGGACTCCAGCCCATCACGAATGGGCTCAAGCCCACCACGAATGGGCTATTACGATAACGGTTTGGGCTTACGCTGGCCCAAACCCGAAGTTATTTATGGTCTTGATAGGGTATCCCTTATTTATGGGATATGTATCAAATAACCGCCCTATGCGGGATACGCTGAGGAGTGAGGAACACGAAACCAACTAGGGTTTCGTGTGTATATAAAGAGTCCTTCGACTCTCATTAAAGTTACGATTTTACAAACCCTAACTCTTCAACCAAATCCTAAAAACCGATTACTTACTCTCACGCCGGAGGATAATCGTGGGAGACAATCCCACGATAAGCCTAACAGTGTCTTTTTGTTTTCTTAGTGCGCAGGTCTCAAGCATTAAGATCTGATTGGTACGGAATCAAGGAACGCCCAACTTTTGTATCAACAAGTGGCGCCATCCGTGGGACCCTACACTAAGAACTTTGCTAAGAACTAGAATGACGAAGCATGGAAACCCAAATCAGCGGACTCCGCAGACAAAGAAAACACATGACGACCCACTGGGGAAGAAGCAGCAAACTGATTCTGCCGCTAAACCGCCCTCTGGAACAACCAGTGCGCCCAAAAGCCTAGGATCATACTCAGATCTGGCTTTTACCCCAGTAGAACCGATCACAAGGACTACCCATGCTACTACAACAACCACTAGCACGGTGGATCTAATGCGCACTCCTCTCACCATGCCAGAGTTAAACTTCACTGAACCGCCAAATGCGCCCACCCGAAACAAGGGTCCCGATTTGGAAACAGACACTCTCGCGCTAGAAGGAGTTGCGCCTGAACTAGCGCCAAGTGACTTCGTTTCCCAGAACTACGAAACCTTGGCTGCGCTCATGCGAGAGGAGGCGAAAAAGAGGTCAAGTCAAAGTCTGCACGCCAGGCTCAACTTCGACCCTGAGCATGAAGCATCCCCACCGCGCTACCGAAAGGAAAGACGCGAGAAGGATAGCCGCAAACACCCAGTATTTACTAGGATTGGAAGGAAGGTTGTGGATGACGAAGCAGCCGACTTTCAGTATCTGGAGGAGCATGAAGATGGGGAACGGCGCGCCAATGTCCACACTAGGCTTGGTAGTCGCAGGGTTCATGATAGGCTTGGGCGACGGTGCTCCCCAAGCGAAAGCCCTTCAAGCTCTGATTCTGAGGATAGTCGGCGCAAGCGCCACAGAGGAGCAAGCTCGGATTCCGATGATAGTTGGCGCAAGTGTCGTAAAAGAGTAAGCTCATCCTCAAGTGATTCCTCGGACAACGAGGACAAAGAAACCGGACACTGGAAATCAAGGGGAAAATACCGCGACCAGGAAGACGAAGACATGTCTCGTCCCTGGTGCCGCCAAAAAGTTGATGCATTCACTCGGCGCATCAGCGATTTTTCAGAAAATAAGAGAAGGCGCATGCCCGCTAATGTCAAAACATATGATGGGACAGGTGATCCTGATGATCACCTAAAAATTTTCGAATCAGCAGCCACTATCGAAAATTGGCCACAACCTGTGTGGTGCCACATGTTTAACTCTACATTAGTAGGGAATGCGCGCAACTGGTTCAGTAAGCTTCCACGCAGAAGCATCGGTGGGTTTGAAGAGTTGCGAAAGGCGTTTCGTTTAAACTTTACTCAGAGGAAGAAGTGCGCCAAAAACCCTGTCGAGCTCACTAGGGTAAAACAGCGCCAAGGGGAATCCACAAGCGCTTTCATGGAGCGCTATAAGGACGAATGCATACAGGTCAAGGCGTGCCCAGAAATACTAAAGATATCGGGGTTTATGAACGGAATCAATAACCCAGATCTGATTAAAAAGTTAAACGATAGGGTTCCCCAAACCTTTGACGAACTCATGAAGCGCACGAGGTCCTTCGTCCAAGGAGAAGCAGCCGCTGCGGATAGCAAGAAAGGCTACTCGAACCATTGATGCGTGCGATGTGTCGTTGCGGTTTAGCAGTTTTAATGCCTACTCAAGTTTTAAATTTATATTTAGCCGACTTATCAATAACACACACACTTAACGAGCAGTGTACCCGGTCAGTATGAATATAATGGTAAGTAGAGTGTCGATCACTAAGAGTGGAACGTATTATCTAGTTATTCTAATCAGTATTTTAATATATTAAGTTAGCTATACAATCTAATCTAACGCAAGGGGGTTTCAGCCTGAGAGACTGGCACGATTTTGTTGCAATTAAATAATAAACTAAACCAATAGGCACGAATCAGCAAGTAGCACACACGTACACAGATAAATACTCGAGACAATAAGAGGGCTGTCCTTATGATAAGTAGTTTGTCACTTGTTTTATTGCTAGTGTTATATGAAGTGTATAGTTCGATGCAACGCACCGAGATTAAGTCCTTTCTCGTTGGTTCTAATCTTATCGGCGAGTAAACCCTTAATGATTACTTATGACTATCCCGTTTATCTTTCTCCTACTTTTCTACAGACCATAGAATACATAGGCATCTAATAAACAGGCGAGGGCAGAGGCATGGCGACCCGATCAACGCTCAGCTAGCCACAGAGGTTATCAATGCACTAATAAAAGTCACCAATGACACAAACATATAAACTTTAATTGATGAGAAAGCAGTTTTAAGGGAGTGCAACCTTTCCGTTGTCACGTTACACAAGCCACCAATCTTGATGAATTAAAGTTTACTAACACAATAAAACAAAACTACTTAATGAATTAAACATATGCAGCACCTTCTTACAGCTCTTGTATCTTTGATTTGGGTGTGTCTTGTGCTTGCTATCCGACTGAATTCGTCCTTGGTTTCTGTCCTTTGGTCTTCGGTTCGGAACTTCTAGCCTCTTTAATTCGTCTGGTCTTTGGGGTATTTATAGTTACCGTCTGAGGGTAGGATGCGGCGCATCTTGTAAGTAGATGCGGCGCATGTACTTAACTTCGCGTGGGGTCCAAGATTATAATATTCAGGAATATTCGTACACCGCCAGTAGATGCGGCGTATCTCCATCTTTGAATGCGGCGCATGTCCTCTTGTATCTTGGATCGTATCTAGTGAGAACTTGATAGTGATGCGGCGCATGTAATGAGTGAGATGCGGCGCATCTGGAGCAGATTAGTCTTGATCTTGTCCATTTCAGTAGACTCTTCACTTTATGCATGTTTTGCTCCATAATTAGTCCAAAATCGCCAAGTTTCACCAAATGCTTGTTTTCAACTGAGAATTACAAAAGTAAACGATTAAGTATCAATCCTCATACATAATATAGTAAAACAAGTCAAATTAATAGGATAAATGATAGTAATAAAATGTACTTATTTGAGTTCATCAAATATCCCCCCACTTGAACTTTACTTGTCCCCAAGTAAACCTTAGATTAAAACTTATGAAAATGTATCCTAAAAGACATTAGGATGTATTTTTATATTTAAGCATGTATTCGTTTTATCATAATCACACAACTAAACACTTAACGAATTAGAAGTAAAATAAAAATAATCTGATAAAAGCAAATCTAATCGTTTAACTGTCCAGTCGTGACGAATATTCTATCATAAGCTTGGCAAGTATACACATCTCCACCACTAAAGCTAAGGAATAACAAGTCTAAAGCGGTAAAAAGGGTTTTTAGGCTTAAGGGTTAATTATTCTTATTCACCATCGATCTCAAATTCCAGAAAAGGCGACAAAATCACAAATACATGATCGAATCCACGAACACGATACTTGCAATTGCTCAAATCCTTAACTCGAATAGGCTAAAGATGGGTCCAAACTTCACCAATAATAATATATCAAAAAGGGCGACAAAATCATAAATACATAGCCGAATCCACGACTACGATACTTAAGATTGCTCAAATCCCTAATCTCAATAAATCAAAGGTTTGGTCGGATAAAGAATAGTAAAGGGCATGGATAATTTTGGGATATAAATTGGTGTAAAATGAAAAATAAACAAAACAAATAAATTAAAATCCTAAGTGTGGTTAATCACTATCCCAACCATCCCATGAATAAGACTCATATCATTGAATAACTCACGCTTTAACACTTGAAACACACGCTTTAGGTAGACACGAATTATACTCAACAAGATCTTAATCAAAGAATAAACCTTAGTTGACGTTCCCATAACTGCCAACTCCCATTTCAATCCATAAATATATAACAACTAGTGGTGATATCGACCACTTACATAACTTTACATTGTTGGTTAAAAACAAACATCCAACTATTCTTTTTCTTTTCTCATTTTTTCGATTTTTTTTTTTTTTTTTTTTTTTTTTTTTTTTTTTTTTTTTTGACATAACATAGACATAGATGTGTAAAATTTCACCACATCACTATAATGATAATTCTGGATAATTTTTCCATACTTTTCATAACTTCAGAAATAACGGTAATAGTGAAAGTAGTAAACACACGAAAAATAAACTCAAAAATATACAATATTTACTTTCACTCCAATTGCATTGTGCAATTTCCCGACCTAACCATAGATAATAAATTACGCACGCGAACACATGTAATGTAAGGAAACACACTTTGCCTATAGCAATTAACCAACCACGGATTTTAATCTACAGGGTAGGCTAAGGTGTAAGGGTGTAACGAAACATTTTAAACAAAGGTGTAAGAAACGAAAGGAATGGCTCTGAGTGTTTTTATAGGGGTATCTTACTCTAAAAATGAGAGTAACAAAGGTTTATACGGGGGTTAACTAACCAGTGTAGTTAGCTAATAACACATAACATATAAAGGCTATTTGGGTGTAATCCTAGAAATTTACCAATTTAGACAAGTCATTCCAATTATATAAATAATACTTATTATGGTGGTCTCGAATAGTATACAAGCCAAGTTCTAAAGTTTACAAGTCACCGGCACACTCATAGATTTGTGAATTTTGAAAAATCACAATTTTTGAAAATAACGTCTTGTGTGCAGCTATGCAACTTAGACTTTAAACAAAAACATGCTAAAAAAATTTAAATTTTTATATATTAAGCACATTTTAAGCATATTTTGAAAAGTTTAAGGACAAGTAAATGTTAAGTGTTCTAATTCTCCAATCCCCCCACTTAAGTTAAACAACGTCCTCGTTGTTTGTATAAAAGGTTAAAAAAACTGGAAAATAAAAGAATTAGAACAGAAAAACTCCCCTGAGATTTGCTCGGTATGATCCTCCATTAGTATTAGAGCAAAAATCGTCTTTCTTGTGGATTAGAACGTTTAAGCTTCATAATTATGTTTCCACAGGAAATGCAGGAATCTATAATACCACCAAGGCTTCAAAACACACCTAAGGTAAGAAAGGTTCAACTTGCATAATACATTAGTAGTTAGGTAAAAATAAAACATAGAAATAAAAAATGAAAATCATCAGGTCAGTCGATGCGCCGTATCTTATGGAAGAAGATACGCCGTATCGAGCCTGGAATAATTACGGATCAGAATAAAAGATGCGCCGCATCCTTAACCAGGGATGCGCCGCATTAAAATAAACTGATAAAAAGTTTTAAATTCGAAAAATAAAAAATGCAGAAAAATAAAGATATGACCATTGCAGGAGATGCGTCGCATCTCAGAATTGAGATGCGCCGTATCCTCAGCGGCCTGACTGACTCGACACAAAAACAGAATAATAAAAAGATAAATCCGGGTTGTCTCCCGGTAAGCACTTGTCTTTATTCCAGAGTCTTCAAGTTAGACTCACGTTCAGCTCTTCACTTAGTTCTTGTCACGGTCCATCCTTCTTCCTTCATCCGAAAGATGTTCCCGTATAGCATTGCGACGTTTTCTTCTGTCCGGCTTAATCTTCTATAACTCTTGGTCTTCGTCGCAACATACTCTTCATCAGGTCCAAAAGAATATTTGATGATTTTAAATTTTTCAGAAACAATCATGGGTGGCTCACTATAAGGAATCCCAAGTAGTTGACACTTTCTTTTGGTGAACTCTTCCTCGTCTTTATCAACAAACTTAAAATAAGGATCCTTAATCAAATAATCATCTAGTTCTTCAATTAATGACTTATTGTCTTGAATCGCCTCCCATTCTCTTTCCAAATCATATTGTAACCGTCGACTAAGCTTCGTGAAATCATCAAATTGTTTATGCACCCATTCCCAGAAAGTAGTATCCGATGTCCCCTTAAGTCCTTTCAAGCGTTCAATTCTGCCCTTTTCTTGTAAAGCCTCCGCTTTTTGTGGGCAGTCTTCAACATTATCGTACCACTCATAATCTTCAAAGGTTACATCGTTTCCAACCCGTTTCATCCCTATTATACTTCCCCCATTACAGGTTCCGTCACTTTTATAATCACAGGTCGGCCAAACACTACTCCCGTCTTTAAAAATGAAGGGTGTACAGGTATGATTAATGTGCTCAACATCCCATGGTTTATCCCAAACCCATGGTACTTGGTCATTCCATTCGTAGCACCAGGTGTTTTTGAAATCATCATAAGTCTTAAATCCTGGTAGATCTCCAGTTAGCACATCATCATCGACTTGAAGAAGGTAGTTAAATTCCTTGAACTGCTTGCACAAGGGTGTCTCATAATCGAACACATCAATGTCTATTCTGAATAACTCTTCAATGCCTTCATTGATTGTTGAATCATGAAGTGACGACCCATAATCGCTTTCTACTTCCTCATCTTCTCCTCTCATCCAATATACCCATAATGCATCTTTAGTAGCTCGATCCATACTCTTATGGTTATTAAACTTACTAGCCAACCACTCTGAAAAATCAACATCGTTAGGATCATGGTTAACGTCAAAGCAAGCCTTCCCAATCATATTCCTTCTTATCTCCATGAACTCGTTAAATTGCTTCTTAAAACTCCGCGTCAACCATGAAGTCATAATCTGCTTGACTTCATTTGCAGGGGCTAATTCCGGACTACCATATTTAAGTTCTACCCAATCAATGAGGGAGAGATCAATTAATCGTACCAACCTACCATGAAATAGTAACTCCGCCAAAGCATAAATTCCATCATTGTCCAGATAGTTCTCATTTAATCCCCAGTACTGTTCGGAATAAGGCATGTAAGAGATTTGGGTATTGCCTTCACCACAGCTGTCGCTGCTTGAGTCCATGTATGCAAGATAGAATTTCCCATCATCTTCTTCGATAGTAGTCCAGTTCAATCCTTTGGATTCAATGACAGGCCATAAGAGCGACAGTTCATCTCTAGTGTACCTCACAAATACATCATAAGAGAATACCCCTTCGTCAATGTTGCATAAACGCATGAATTCCTTAAAAGCAGCTTCAAGAGGAGTCTCCCAAGAGAATAAATCTGCATCGATCATGAGTACATTGAATGAATCCGAAAGCAAGCATTCCTTAGCAAGATATCCGTTAACTGACATGTCTTCCATAGCAAAATCTGTCATCAAAGGTAAAATCATCAGTAGGATTTGTTCGCTAGAAGAGAAATTAATGAATATAGAAACGGATATAAGAATACAAATAGCTGATATCTGCAGACGATGCGCCGTATCCAAAAAGTTGGATACGCCGTATCTTATAGTCGTTAAAATTAAATCAGACTTTATTCAGAAAAGAGATACGCCGCTTTTAAATTAGAATGCGCCGTATCTGTTTTAATTATCAAAAATCGATATACTTATTAAAATTAAATGCGCCGTATTAACAAAAGTTAATGCGCCGTATTTTCGTTACGTTTCAAAATATAAGATTTTTGATTCAGAAGATGCGCCGTATCGATTAAAATCGATACGCCGTATCTGTTTAATAATTCGCAAACTGTTTTTAATTAAAATAATAGATACGCCGTATCTGCTAAAGCAGATGCGTCGTATCGCGTTAACGTTTAAATTTTTTTTTTATTAAAAACAGATACGCCGTATCTTAGGGAAAAGATGCGTCGTATCACTTTATCGCTTAGAAAAAATTTTCTTATTAAAAACAGATACGCCGTATCTTGGGGAAAAGATGCGTCGTATCGAATTAATTAAACGCGTTGTATTTTATAAAAATTGAACACAATACGCCGTATCTGAGAAATCAGATGCGCCGTATCGTTCGATTTAGCTCAGTACAACGATAGCAGAACACACAAAATACGAAAAATTAAAAACAAATAAAAACACACAAAAATAAACACAAATAAAAGCAAACAAATAACACACAAAAACAGAAAATATGCAAAATATTACAATGAATGCAAATTAATCTAATACACAACAAAATTAGCGGTTAGATAAAAAAAAATTAAAAACCTAATTAAAATACTAATCAAATTAACAGATAATAACAATTCACTCCCCGGCAGCGGCGCCAAAAACTTGATGCGTGCGATGTGTCGTTGCGGTTTAGCAGTTTTAATGCCTACTCAAGTTTTAAATTTATATTTAGCCGACTTATCAATAACACACACACTTAACGAGCAGTGTACCCGGTCAGTATGAATATAATGGTAAGTAGAGTGTCGATCACTAAGAGTGGAACGTATTATCTAGTTATTCTAATCAGTATTTTAATATATTAAGTTAGCTATACAATCTAATCTAACGCAAGGGGGTTTCAGCCTGAGAGACTGGCACGATTTTGTTGCAATTAAATAATAAACTAAACCAATAGGCACGAATCAGCAAGTAGCACACACGTACACAGATAAATACTCGAGACAATAAGAGGGCTGTCCTTATGATAAGTAGTTTGTCACTTGTTTTATTGCTAGTGTTATATGAAGTGTATAGTTCGATGCAACGCACCGAGATTAAGTCCTTTCTCGTTGGTTCTAATCTTATCGGCGAGTAAACCCTTAATGATTACTTATGACTATCCCGTTTATCTTTCTCCTACTTTTCTACAGACCATAGAATACATAGGCATCTAATAAACAGGCGAGGGCAGAGGCATGGCGACCCGATCAACGCTCAGCTAGCCACAGAGGTTATCAATGCACTAATAAAAGTCACCAATGACACAAACATATAAACTTTAATTGATGAGAAAGCAGTTTTAAGGGAGTGCAACCTTTCCGTTGTCACGTTACACAAGCCACCAATCTTGATGAATTAAAGTTTACTAACACAATAAAACAAAACTACTTAATGAATTAAACATATGCAGCACCTTCTTACAGCTCTTGTATCTTTGATTTGGGTGTGTCTTGTGCTTGCTATCCGACTGAATTCGTCCTTGGTTTCTGTCCTTTGGTCTTCGGTTCGGAACTTCTAGCCTCTTTAATTCGTCTGGTCTTTGGGGTATTTATAGTTACCGTCTGAGGGTAGGATGCGGCGCATCTTGTAAGTAGATGCGGCGCATGTACTTAACTTCGCGTGGGGTCCAAGATTATAATATTCAGGAATATTCGTACACCGCCAGTAGATGCGGCGTATCTCCATCTTTGGATGCGGCGCATGTCCTCTTGTATCTTGGATCGTATCTGGTGAGAACTTGATAGTGATGCGGCGCATGTAATGAGTGAGATGCGGCGCATCTGGAGCAGATTAGTCTTGATCTTGTCCATTTCAGTAGACTCTTCACTTTATGCATGTTTTGCTCCATAATTAGTCCAAAATCGCCAAGTTTCACCAAATGCTTGTTTTCAACTGAGAATTACAAAAGTAAACGATTAAGTATCAATCCTCATACATAATATAGTAAAACAAGTCAATTTAATAGGATAAATGATAGTAATAAAATGTACTTATTTGAGTTCATCAACCATAGGTCACAAAAAGAGCCAAGGAGACAATCCAATGACCAGAGTGGCAATCGTAACAAAAGCTATCGCAGTCAAGGGGGCGGACGGGGAAACGACAAGTACACCCCACTAACGAAAACTCCAAAGGAGATATTTGCGACGGAAGGTGCGAACTTTCCAAGACCCCCACCTATGCGCACCCCTGAAGATCGGCGCGTAGGGAACGGATACTGCGAATATCATGGACAGAAGGGCCATACAACTAATGACTGCGTCCAACTGCGCCAACTAATAGACAAGTTAGTAAAAGAAGGCAGATTGGACCATCTCGTTAAAAACATTAAGGACGGGAAAGACAAACAGAAAACTGGGGGCAAGAAAGAAGCGCCCAAGGACAAGGCTGACACAATCTACATGATACAATCATGGCAGCGAAAGACTAGGCAAAAGGTCAGCCAGAAATTTTCTCATGGAAGCGAAATCTCTTTCCCCACCTTGGCTGCGGACAACGCAGTGGTAGAACCACTCACCATTGAGATAAATGCGGGGGGTCACGATATCCACCGCATGTATGTTGACGGAGGGGCATCAACGGATATAATGTATGAGCATTGTTTCAAGAGACTGCGCCCTGAGATACAAAGACAGTTAAGCCCAGCCACGACTGCGCTTACTGGCTTTACAGGATAAAAGATATGGCCCATGGGACAACTGCGACTACTAGTCGCTGTTGGTAATAAGGAACACTCCACGACAGCCTGGATGAACTTTATGGTGATCAGATCTCCTTCGCCATACAATGGCATTATTGGAAGGTCAGGAATCTCGGCGATGCGTGCGGTACCATCCACAGCACATGGGATGCTCAAATTCCCAGTAGAAGGCGGCATTGTCACCATTTACAACAGCGCTGCGCCACCAGAAGAGTGTAACACGATTACATGTGAAACCACGCACATCCCAGAACAGAGCGCAGCTAAAGTACCAAACCTAAAGGTTGCGATTCACCCTGAATACCCGGAGCAAGAAGTGTCGATTGGAGGATCGTTGTCTGACAAAGGCAGAGCGGCCGTGTGCGCGCTATTACAAAGGAATCTGGATATCTTCGCATGGGAACCAAAGCACATGACTGGTGTGCCACGCTCGATTGCAGAACACAAGCTAAAAATCCGACAAGGATATTCCCCAGTAAGGCAGAAAAAGCGCGGCCAGGCTCCAGAGCGCACAAAAGCCATTCTGGAAGAAGTACACAAACTTGTGGACGCTGGCATCATGCGAGAAGTCTATTACCATGACTGGCTCTCCAATCCAGTAATGGTCAAGAAGAGCGATGGTAGCTGGCGGATGTGTGTAGATTTCACTGACCTTAACAAAGCATGTCCACAGGACTGCTACCCACTACCAGAGATAGACTGGAAGGTGGAATCTCTGTGCGAATATCCCTTTAAATGTTTCTTAGATGCATACAAAGGGTACCACCAAATCCAAATGGCTAAGGAAGACGAGGAAAAAACAGCCTTCCACACAAGCCAAGGCGTCTTTTGTTATACAAAGATGCCTTTTGGCCTGAAGAATGCGGGCGCCACCTACCAGCGACTGGTAGATAATGCATTTGAAAAGCAAGTGGGCCGCAACCTAGAGGTCTATGTGGACGACCTTGTCATAAAAAGCCATACTGAAGATGAAGTGGTGCGCGACATTGAAGAAACATTTACAACACTACGAAAGATCAACATGAAGTTGAATCCTAAGAAATGCACTTTTGGCGCTACAGAAGGCATGTTCCTAGGATATTTGATAGAACCAGATGGTATTAAGCCATGCCCAGAAAAAACAGAGGCTGTCATCCAACTTCCTTCACCGCGCACGTTGAAAGAAGTTCAATCTCTGAATGGAAAGCTAGCCGGTTTGAACAGATTCCTGTCCAAATCAGCGGATAAGTCACTTCCTCTATTTAAAACACTCAAGAAGTGTACAAAAAAGGGAGACTTTCGTTGGACTGCGGAAGCGGAAGAAGCTTTTACACAGCTTAAGCAACACATAGCAGCGCTTCCTAAGCTAGTTGCACCCCGACCAGGGGAGGAGTTAATCGTCTACTTATCCGCGACCCATGGAGCGGTCAGCGCAGTGCTACTGACGGATAGGAATTCCGTACAAACACCGGTATATTTTGTAAGCAAAGCACTCAAGAAGACAGAGATTAATTACAGCCCAATGGAGAAGTTGGTCTTGGCATTAGTATTTGCCGCCAAAAGACTGCGTAGATACTTTCAAGCGCACCCAATAGCAGTGATTACAGACCAACCTATCAAACAAGTTATCTCTAAACCTGACGCATCGGGGCGATTACAAAAATGGAGTGTGCTACTAGGCGAGTATAACATCTCTTACAGACTACGCACTGCGGTTAAAGGGCAAATACTAGCAGACTTCATCATCGAAAAACCAGATACCGATGACACACCCCCACAGAGCAAGATAGAATTACAAGAACCATGGGTCTTGTTCACGGATGGATCTTCATGCGTGGATGGATCGGGCGCTGGCCTTATCCTTACTAATCCAGAAGGAATGGAATTCACTTACGCACTGCGTTTTGAATTCACAGCCACGAACAACGAGGCAGAATATGAAGCTCTAATCGCCGGATTACGCATTGCAAATCGAATGGGTGTACGTAACCTAGAAGCAAATGTGGACTCCCGATTAGTAGCCAACCATGTGTTGGGCGAATATGTGGCTAAAGAGGATAACATGGTCCAATACCTCGACTAGACCAAATCACTAATACAAGGTTTTGACAGGTTTACCATTAAGCAAGTTCCTAGAGGTGAAAATAAGAAAGCGGATGCGCTAAGCAAAATCGCATCCACTAGCTTTGCGCACCTGTCAAAACAAGTTTTAGTGGAGATCCTAAAGAACAAATCCATCTCGGAAATGGAGATATCTACGGTGATAGACGAACAGGATCCTACATGGATGACCCCCATCATCGAATTCATAAGTAAGGTCAAACTGCCCGATGAGCAGAAGGACGCTCGACGGATACGGCGCACAGCGCAGAGGTTCGAGCTCAGAGATGGTATCCTATATCGGCGTTCATTCCTACAACCATGGCTTCGGTGCGTTGGACCTCTTTAGGCAGATTACGTACTCCGAGAGATCCACGCTGGTTCATGCAGTATGCATTCAGGACCACGGTCCGTCGTAGCGCGAGCATTGCGCTCAGGATACTATTGGCCTACTATGCACCGTGATGCGCGCGATGTGATAAAGAAATGCAACGACTGCCAAGTTCACAGACCCATCCCGCGCAGACCACAACAAGAGCTAACACCTATCACTTCTCCATGGCCATTCTATAAGTGGGGTATTGACATTGCGGGTCCCTTCCCTGTCGCAGCGGGAGGACTGAAATTCCTTATTGTCGCAATAGACTATTTCACTAAGTGGATTGAAGCAAAAGCAGTAGCGACAATCACAGGTAATCAAGTAAAACGCTTCGTTTGGGAAAATATTGTATGCCGCTTCGGATTACCTGGGGAGATTGTTTCGGACAACGAAAAACAATTTCGTGATAACCCGTTCAAAGACTGGTGCGCAGAGTTAAATATCACACAACACTTCGCATCAGTTAAACACCCACAAACCAATGGTTTAGTTGAGCGCGCAAATCGTAGTCTAGGCGAAGGAATTAAAGCGCGCCTGGACAAACACAAAGGAAGATGGGTGGACGAATTATCGCATGTCTTATGGGCGCACCGCACGACAGTCAAAGTTAGCAATGGAGACACTCCTTTTTCCCTTGTCTACGGGACAGAAGCTGTCATACCAGCTGAAATTGGGATGCCAACTATCCGCACCGCGGAAGTTAATGTCGCGACCAATGACGACGAACAACGAATAGACTTGGACCTATTGGAAGAAAGGCGCGAGCGCGCAGCTATACGTGAGGCAAAAACCAAGTCAAAGATGAAGGGATACTACGATGCTAAAGTTCGAAGTACCTCATTCAGACCAGGCGACTTTGTGTACCGCGCTAATGATGCAAGCTACGCAGAAGATACAGGTAAACTTGGACCAAAGTGGGAAGGACCCTATGAGGTCATTGAAGCACTAGGACAAGGCGCGTACAAGCTGCGTGACATGGATGGCCGTGAGCTACAACGCACATGGAATATCTGCAATCTCAAGAGATGCTATCTTTAGGAAAGGTTACGACCCAATACACGGACACCTCCGCACTTTAGTAAATGCTCAATAAATATCCGTGTATTTACATTTTTGTTTCATTTAGACAAATGTTTTATCTTTTTACAAAAACTTGCAAGTATTAATAAAATGTTGCGGTTTCTAGCTAACTCCGTGACACACTTTACTTTATTGCTTACATATCATTTATGTCTCAATACTATTTGTTACATTATCTTTTGCCTACATGGCGTGCATGCACCAATTAAAAACCCACGATGGTAAAAGGATGAGTAAACCTACTAAATGACTCGTTGAGTAAGAGGGTTGCAAACCCATCAACACCGGATCACGCATCCTTGTTAAACACCTTACTCTCAAGACGTTGGAGTAAGTTCGATGTATACCCCACGACGGATACGCATCAATACACACTGTGCGCGTTTAACAAAATAGGAGTTAAGACAATTAACCCCTTAAGATGGTATTCGCAGCACGCTGCAATCCATACACTTGTGCACCCCACGATGGATACACAACAACTTGTGCATTTCATACACAATTATGTTATACACGATCATGTCATACACGACTATGTCATAAATTTCATACACGATTATGATATAAGTGATTATAAATCCTTGTAATCTTTTTTAAATGTGTTTATACAAACGGTTTGATTCTTAGACATCTTTTACGCAAAGACAAAATAACTAAGTACAAAACTTATAACCACAATCAAATTTGATACAATATGCATACAATCGTATTTTTCAAATCAACACTTCATTATGGATAACAAGTTCATAAAAAGTACATATTCAACACGCATATGTACAACAAAAAGTGGACATACCACAAAACATCACTACATCAAAATTACCAAGACATGCTACGAGTACGCCTGAGCCCTGAGCTACCTGCTTGGCGCGCCACACAACCAGCATCTTTAAGCCTCTGCAACAGCTCAACATCCTTGGGTGCTACCGTTGGCACGCTAACAGGCACTCCATCAGATCTGGGGATGTGAGCCGCACCAAGACCACAGAGAATGGCTTTCCCCTTCACACCCTTCTTCTTGGCAAGTCTCATCTCATGGGCTTCTAAAGACTCCCTCAATGGAATTTCCTTCTCAAGGGAAAAAGGGTTGAGGATGTCACGAGGACGAGCAAAAATAGGCACATGTAGCTGCGACACATCTGGCTTCAGAAAGTAGTCAAACTGTTCCTCAGCGTCTTCGGATGAGTGCCTAGCCAAAGTCAAACCCTGCATGATCACGCTTATGGGGTAATCCTGGTCACGCTCCAGCTGTGCAATATGAGGAAGCTCAAAAAGTTTCAACTTCTCCATTGCAGCAACAAGTTCACCATAAGCATTCTCATTATAACCAGGTACTTCAGAGGGAGACATAGCCAAAACCTTGGTCGCACACAGCTCCTCTATAGCTTCTGCCTTACCGCGTGCCAGTGCACATTGAACCACACCCCCAAAGGAGTCCTTGACCTCTCGAGACTCCAGCGTGGTCAAGGCAGCAAGACGCAAGCCATGGCTGATAAGCCACCTGCGCTCAGCAATGGTCGACACCAAATGTGGATACAACTCCTCATCATATTCGATGCTGAGCTTGCGCAGCTTGGTCTCCTGATTCTCCAGCGAACTCTCCACAGCCTTGCGGAACTCCTCCAAGTTAGAGAAAAGTCTCCCCTTGTTTAGCTCCATATATTTCAAGGCCCAAAGGCAGGAGGCCTTGTATTCTTTTGCTCCAGTGCGCTCTTGATTCAGTTCGGCCATGAGCGACATCTTCTCATCAGCAATTTTTTGGTCATACATAGCAGATGCCCTCAATTCAGCCTGCGCATCAGCCAACTGCGCCTTCAGAATGTCAATCTCCTTGTCCTTCTGCGCAACCAGGCTACCCTCACCACCATATTCAGCCTGTAGCCACGCAACCAATGAAGCCTGGTGCGCAGCAGCCAACGCCAACTCCTCTATAAGGCGATTTCTTGGCGCATCTCCAGAAGATTTTTCCTCATCCACTGGACTCTCAGGCACAAACTCACCAACATATCCAGAACCAGTCTTAGGTGGCGAATTCCCAACATGTGCATCATCATCAACAGCAGTTTCAGCACTGCACGCAAAATAACAAAGTTACTCTATCGTATTAAACGCGGATTAAAGGACTGAAGATCCAAAGATACAAGTACTTACTTGAGGGGAGGAGTTTTATACGATAACGCACCCTCCTCAGATGATTGTCCGACAAAAATAGCAGGGCGCTTACTTGATGTCCCTGCGCCATCATCACCAGACGATCTCTTGCGCTTTAACCCTTGGCCCTCCTCCTCAGACTCATCCATAGCACTCCCCGACGAGTCTATATGCAATAACTCCGCAGGGATTTGCGATCCAGGAGCGGGAAAGCTACGCAGAGGAGTAGCCATAGTGACACCTGTGGGGACCGCCTCTGTCTCCTCTGACTCCTCTGTCTCCTCCTGCGCAATCACCATCGTGCGCCCCGCGGTAGCCTGTAGAATTGGCTCCTCGTCATCTCTCAAGGGGCGCACCCCTACGGTCACCTGAGTAGGCTTCGCCAAGCGAACAACATCGAATAGATCCATCTCTGCGCAACAAAACAACAAACAAACACAAAATGTGTTAGATAAGCTACAAAAGGAAGAACGCTTACAACTACTAAGCGAAGAGGAAGGAAGAGACAAGCACCCACCCCGGCTATTTTCATCCAAAAATGTTGGCACTTCTCCCGGACTACCGAAGTAATTGCGACTGATGCCCATGTGCACCAAAAACTCTTCTGGATACGCTTTGATCGGTATGCGATTGGTATTTATCGTATCCGCATCAACTACGTTATACAATCCGGGGTCTGGGCGCTCGTCTCTCGGTAATGATTCTCGAGTGTAGAACTCAAAAATCCAAGGAAAAAATGCACGATCAACCCAAAAGAATTTTTCTCTCCAATCCCTCAGTGCGTCTAATTTCTCCGTATAGCACTGCAGTGGCCCTGCGCGCTTGGAGAAAGATACCCACCCGTTTGACCACGACGTGTGGTAAAACGCGCGGAATAGATGAATTGTGGGTTCAATCGCCAACAGGCGACAATTTACTTCAAAATTGGTTATCTTTGCTGCACCTATACAGTGCAGCTGGGAAATATGAAGACGATAGTGATTTAGAATATCGCACAAGAAGAGGGAGATGGGCGCACGCTGGTTAGCGAATTCGAAAAAACGCGTGTATACCCCTACTTTCCCTTGCGGGAAATTCGCTATTGACGCATTTGCTGCCGGAACTACCGGATGCAATGCGAGAGGGATGTGATAATCTGAGGTGAACTGACGAAGTTCATCCTCAGATATATCGGAATTAAAATCAGACAATTGAATAACCATGATTAACCTTCAGTAATTGTTATAAGCGCACGCGCTATTACCTTAGTTTTTTGTTGATTTTTTGATCGTTGTTCGAAGGTTTAACAATGGTGGAAAATGATGATTTTTACTATGGTAACCACAGTGAAATGACGGCTCAAGTTTATATAGGGTTACACATATTCGTGGATGAATGACATGTGTACCCCACTTGTTCCAATCGTGTGGCTAGGAACCCAAAAGGTAAAGCACTTTTTCACCCACCCTCACGATTTTCGAAGAAGATACTTGGACTAGTTTAGTTTGCTACTTTTGGCGGGAAATACTTGAAACTTCCCCGCTACGCATCGAGAAATATTTTTATCGACAATTGTTAGTCTAGCGTCCGCAATTTCGCATTGCGCACACTAGACTGGGGGGACATGATGACGTATAGTCCGCATTCGGGTCACGAACCCGACCCATACTCAAGTCCATCACGAATGGACTCCAGTCCATCACGAATGGGCTCAAGCCCACCACGAATGGGCTATTACGATAACGGTTTGGGCTTACGCTGGCCCAAACCCGAAGTTATTTATGGTCTTGATAGGGTATCCCTTATTTATGGGATATGTATCAAATAACCGCCCTATGCGGGATACGCTGAGGAGTGAGGAACACGAAACCAACTAGGGTTTCGTGTGTATATAAAGAGTCCTTCGACTCTCATTAAAGGTACGATTTACAAACCCTAACTCTTCAACCAAATCCTAAAAACCGATTACTTACTCTCACGCCGGAGGATAATCGTGGGAGATAATCCCACGATAAGCCTAACGGTGTCTTTTTGTTTTCTTAGTGCGCAGGTCTCAAGCATTATGATCTGATTGGTACGGAATCAAGGAACGCCCAACTTTTGTATCAACACGTTTATTTCCGAATTACTATTTATTTAGCTTATGTTCAAATCGATTATTTAACGTTAAACACTAAGGATTCACTCAACCTTTGTGTTGACTTTTTAGCATGCTTATCTCAGGTAATTGGAAGCATGGCATGGCACGGGATTGGCTATGGATTGTCTATGTTATCATTCAACAAATGACATATTTTATTAATGTATTTTGGAAACTCCTGCTGGGACCTGCATATTGTAACTCTGATATAAATGAATGATAACAATTTTATCTAAAACGTCTCATTTTCGAGTCGTTTTCTATTATCATGACTGTGAACTGTTTAGTAGCACCCCAACTTATATTTCCGCTGCGAATATCGAAAACGGGGGTGTTACACAATGAACCAAATTCAAAATTCCTAACACATGTATGTTCATCAACTAATATCTGTATTTGAAAAGTTTTCTCTTTAGACATCCACCTACCATAACATCTCCAACGACAGGAAGGTAAATCAGAAGTACTAACACTATGATACCTTTTATTCTTCCTCTGTTTACCTTTGTCAGGGTCTGTTATCCTTGGTGGTCTATATCCACATTTTGCCACAACTCGCTTATTACTGCTCCTCTCATACCAAATTGAAAAGCCATTAGCCAATGCATAGTAGGTGAGACCCTCTTTAAACTTTTCAACAGTCGGATACTTTTCACCAACCTGCATTTCAAACAGAACAAATGTACATTTATAAACAATATCACAACTTCATAATATCACAAGTTCATAATATAGAAGCATGCCTTTGGATGCCTCAGTCTTCAGTGGGTACTCTCATCATAGACTGGATACCTGTCCACATTTTTTTCCACATAAATAAAAGGATCTTGATGTTTTCCATTCTCATCAGTTGATTGCAGCCTTCTCATCAACTTATTCATGAACAAATCATGTTCTACCAGTGTTTCCGTTCTATGATTATTAGTAGGCATAGTGTTTTCATTAGGTATAGTGTTTTCACTCATTTCTGAAAAACCCTCAGGTTCCTTCCCTCTACCAGCTTTGATCCTCTTTCTAAGTTCAATCAACTCCTCTTCACCAGGACTGAGATAGTCAACTGATTTATCTGAATTATAGTCACTATCATATTCAGAATCATCATCATCCTCTGTTTCATCTTGTGTAACCTTCTCTTTGCCCTTATCAACATTTACTCTAGTCCTAGTATTATCACCCTCTGAGTTTCTAGGATGGTTAGAAGATGAACCCTCATACTGACACTCCTTCTCAGCCCAATGAACCATCTCATCTTCTGAAAACTCATTGCAATACCTCTTTTGGGGAGTGCCTTTTGCCTTAGAAACAGTGTCATCCATAAAAGAGGTATCTGCATTACCTAAATACTCTGACAGATCCATATCTAAGTGATCAAGATACAGATCTAGCCTACCAAACAAGTCAGCAACATCAAACATGTATGTTATTTCCTTATCATTAGTTACTCTAACTAAACCTTTCTCTAATTCAAGGTTTGGAACTTTGTAATACAAACCTTGAAAGTAGTTACCAACTTTTTCTTCCAAGAATTGAGCAAATATTTCGTAAGGCATCCTTGGAACAGCCATATTAAGAATCACACCATCATCATACCTTAAAGGTAAATGGGCAAAGAAACCATCATTGTGTACATCAAATTGGTGCAAATTGGTACCAGGTATCATTCTGTTACAAAATTCACAAAAATGAAAAATTAGGGTTTGTAAAAATTAGGCTAATTAGGTTAATTATTTTGATCAAAACATAGCATAAGCAAAGAAATCAAAGAAAATGTACCTGAAATATGAAAATGCACATCAAATGTGGCCTCTGAGTCAATTACTGCGTGTGTGAATTTAGGGTTTGTTATTTCGACCGTTTAGGGAAAACGAAATAATTGGGAAGAAAGAGGGAAATGATTAACTGGAGAGGGGGGTGTGGGTTTTATTGATAAAAGATATAAAACTCAACCTCCAAGTAACAAACATTGTCAAAAGACACCCAAAATTGTAAAAAAAAAAGGATATAACGTGATTAGTGTGATTAAGTACTGCCACGTCATAACACACTCTTAATATGGTTACAATATGATGATTAAGGAAATATGTGGCCACTATAGGAAAAAAAAAGTTTGTAGCATACAAAAGGATTTAATGGCAAGTATGATGTTTTTTCAAACCATTTTCTCTTTATGATACTTATGAAAATATAACGTTAAAGAAATCACCATGTACTCATACAGTATAAATAAATGTGTTCAATTTATATGAAGTGTTAGTATATGTTAATTCATATAACTCAATAGTCTTTAGAAGACCGTTCTAGTGGCTAAATGTGCAAGTTCATTTCTCTACCAAATTTTCACGTTGAAAGTCAAAGTCAAGGGTTGTAAAAGTTTTAGCGACGACAATGTCGTCGCTAAATGTTGTTTCCAGAGTTAAACGTTGAAAATCGACTATTTTTGTCGTTTTATGGACTTTACCAGGGACGGAACTTAGTGGAGACCAGGAGAAGTCCACTTTGTTGTAGTAAGCATTATGAATGTTAAATAAAAATGTAAATTGCCCCATAAAACAAATACGTTATAGTTTGACCCTCTAATTAAACTTGGTCATGGCCAAAAGTTTTCCGTGGCTAAAAGCTGCGATTCTAGTAGAGCCATCCGTGTAGTGTACGTATTGTACTCTTTATTAATAAATAAAATGCACCAACAGATACTTATTTAAAGTGAAAGATGAAACTGAGAACCATGAAATAAAACAACATAAACAGCTATGAAATTTGATATAACATAGATGTTTCTAACAATAGGCCAGCAATTCAGGGTCATTCTGAAATGTCTTCATGTCATCTTTTTCCAAACACACAATCGCTTCGATGCCATCGTTGTTTGGAGCATCCATCAAAACTGTTAAGTTCTTTAGTGTACCACCAACGGTCACTTTTGCTGGCTTCCCCCACCCAAAATCAATCCCATATGTAGGAAACCTGCAGAGGCTAGAATATCCGTAACTCTCCTCAATTCTGTTTGATATCTCTAAGACAGTTTCATATGACATATCAGCAGCGATTTTTGTTGCAGTTTCCATGCTATCGATACTTTGTAGCTGTTTCTTCTGTTTTCTTAATTCGCTGATGGTCATATGTGGCTCTAAGTCACTTTGATTGCTCGTTGGAAATGCGATCACCTGATAAAAGTTTCCTAAGGTTGTTTTAGGCAACTCCTTTACCAACATGTTTCGCATATCAGCTGTCAAGACCATTCCAGTTGCTTTGAAGGTTGATCCTGAGTTTGTATTAGTAGCGCGGGCTGTCATTGCACACTTATGGAGCAGCCATGATAAAACTTCAACACGGGTTGGGTTCGTGATTGGTTGTCCAGATTCCACGGTCAAGGCCGTGACCTTGGCTTTTAGATCGTTCAATTTTTGGTTAGGGAATAAAAAACTCCTAGTGACACAACCAACACGCGACCTGCATCTTGAAAGTTCAGGCAAATTAGTATTTATAGTTTCGTGATGAAGAACATGAGGATTGATGAGTGGTGCAGCTTTTGCATTGACTGTGGCCCAATGATTCAAGAAATTTAACGCAGTCCGTCCATCACCTATCTTGTGGGATAGCGATATTGCCACTGCCACTCCTCCACATGAAAAATGGTTGACTTGAACGCTTGATACGCAAGCAACACCCTTTTCGTCATTGTGATCACCTTTAAGCTTTGGATGAAACCATATTAGATCATCTGGAAATAGTTGATCAAGATCTTCGTGCTGTGAACGTTGGAGGAAATCCGACAGCGGGCTGTCATTGGATGCTTCAATAAACTCAACCCCCTTATCGTTGCAATCAACATACGTAGGGCCGTGTTGCTTCAGCCTACCTCCGACAGGATAGTACTGATTCAAAGTTTCTGATAATGAATTCTTTAACTCGAGCGTTTTATCATGAGAACTTTGATAAACGCTCGAGCCTGGGTAGAATGCAACAATTGGTATGTATAACTGTGGAGTTATTTGATCGAGCAACGAGAGATTATATGTTTTCGGGGTTGGAGAAGATGGTTTGATAATGTCTCTAGAGACAATTGTGTGAAGTTGTCTTCTACCAAACCTTAAGAGCTTGTTCATCATAATCATAAACTAGCTTGTTGTCATTTCATGTAGCTAATTCATATTTTTATAGTCTTGATATGAATGTATGTAATTAATAAACAAAGACACGAGGAGATCATTCTGCAATAAACAAACATGCATGTAGTTTACGATATATAATTCTTTGAAGGCACTACAACATTCGATGCTTTTCAAGGGGACATTTAGACCCTTTCGGCGGGGATATGTCCCTGCTGATAGTTATTGGCGGGGACAAGCTAATATTAGTAGCAGAAAATATTGGCGGGATAAAGTAATTTTTAGGAGGAAAACTGGATAACATTTTCAGCGTGGACATGTCCCCGCCAAAAAACTGGCACTGTGGATCTAAGCTACATGTCCCTGCTAAAAGTTGGGGCGGGAAAAACACCCGGTAACAATTAAGAGTTACTAGTTTTGTCAAATTTTATCAAATATGAAAAAAAACTTTTGGCGGGGACGTGTCCCCGCCAAAAGTAGGCGTTGAAAATTTTATAAACAGTCAGTGATATGTTGTGCCAGCTCAGCACGGGTTTCGTCGTCTAGCGACTTTCGGCGGAGACACATGCGACCCCGCCAAAAGCTTCCTCGCCCGTCTTACATTTTGTTGTAGTGAGGGGTTCTAAAAAAATTAAAGTTCACATGGCTCAAATTTGTATATTTGTATATATATACACTATATGTCCAACCAGATGAGCGGTTATATAGCCAGCTAATCATTCTTTCATTAATTAATCTTTTTTAGCTGCCATGATTCTTCTTTAAACTTATGCATGCTGTGTTTTTAACGAAAAGTATCTTTACTTTATCATTTTGTGTTCGTCTGTGCGGTTTTTTTTTTTTTATTTGTTTTTTAGTTGTGTTTGTGTGTGTGTGGTTGGAGCTTTGGACTTTATTTGGGAATCATTTTGTGGAGTTACGTTCATGATTGGGATTTAAAAAAAAAATAAAAAATGCTGAGATAAGATGTGCACAAGACCATAAATACCAATTTGCACCAATTTGATGTACACAATGTGTTTGGTTTTGAAAGGGTAAAGTGGGTGGTAGATAATAGTATTGTGGGCTAGAGAATTGGTTAAGACTATACTGGGCCGAAACTTTTGTCTAAACATTTGGGTTTAGGATTAAAGAAATTTAATATTTTAAGTTTACGATTAATGAAATTTTAATTTAAAAATAAAAATAAAAATTGTTAACAGTCTTCATAGCAATCACCATAACTTGTTAGTGGTTTGTGTGTAGGTTTGGAGAGAGAAAGCCGAGTTGACGTTGATGTGATAGGGGTGACCGCTGAGAATAGCGGTCACCATTAGTATTGATCTAAGGTCATTTGTATTTTTACATTCACGTGTGTTAAGTAAATAGGAAAAGGTATACAAAATCTATCATGTTTTACTCAACATGAGAGGACCTTAATTCAAAATAATACTTAGTTAATGTTATAAATAATATTGTACTTTTGCTATATACCATTTTATTATTTTTTTAGTTTTTCTAATATGTACCCTCAAACACATGTTAAGCTGTGTTTATTAAATGCACATTTTTTTATATCAGAAAATACATTTAATTTTCATGAAATATACTTACAAATTGCCATAGATAAATATAATTTTACATTAAATTATTTATGACTTGGAGGAGCAGTTGATGTTGAAGAGGGAGAAGGATCAGGAGTTGAAGAAGCTCAACAAGTTTCTTCTTTTAAGTTTGGTCTTTTTTTTCATTGCCTTTAAGTTGGTTTAGGTTGGTATGGAGTGTAACACCCTCAATTTTGGTTTTGTGGCAGCGGAAAATAATTAGGTGTTACACTGAGGATCGAAGTCAAAAATTTTAGAAAACGGCTTAAAAAGGCGTTTTGAAAGTTATATGTCATTCAAAATAATAGTTTTGGTACAAAGGTTGAAATATTTGATTTGAAAATCTCACAAAAATATAGTAATTTGGAAAGAATGACATATTTGATTTTCACACCATTTAAGTTATCAGAGTATTAAATGCCCGCTCCGTGTCTTGTCCTGCTCCGTTGATTACCTGTGAAATACATGCTTAAAACGTCAACACAATGGTTGGTGAGTTCGTGGAGTTTGATAGAAAATAACTTTCTTTCCACTGAATTTAAGAGTTGATAGTTGAAATAAATACTAGTACTTCTTGAAGTAACTAGCAAGTTTGCAATATGGATGCAATCCACGAATAAATCATTTATGAACTCAGAGGTTCATAAGTTTCGAGTTTAAATGAAAGTGGTTTACGTTATATATAATAGTTCAACTTTTAAAAGTACGGTATGCTAAGCATTGAGTTGTCTTTATCATAAGACACAACTAAGTCACATATGATAGCAGTTAAGTTCCAAGTACATGATACATATTTCAATCACATAGTGAAAACAATAGTTTAAAGTCTGATGTCTATCAGTGTAGAGTGGTCGTTACTAAATACAGCTGTATCCGAATATATATAACATATATATTCAAAAGGTTATATTGCTCTAAGCCTCATGACGCGCAAAACGTTAACAAAAGTACCGTACAACGGCGAAAGTCACATCAGGGTTACTGATGGTTTTGCCCTAAATAATAGGTGATTGCCTCATCCTATTTGTGTCGAATATAGTGTATCGCGACTAAATACGACTAGCCATCCGGCATTCCATCCAGTATTTAGTGGGATAGGTCGTCAGCCTTTACAGGTTTCGAAGCTGTCCACTATATTCGCGCTCACCGCAGTGATTAATGGCTCATGATCGAGGGACTTTATGGCAATATAGCTAAACTTAGGCAATATAGGGTTCTGGTTCTCATAGAATATGTGTTCTTTAGTTTTGGCAATTATTTCCAGTTGGGATGTATAAACATCAAGGTTGCAAAAATCGCGAATCGGTAGTCGGGAGGTCGACCACCTTGTAGCTTGTAATCGGTCTAGGCGGGATTAATCGGTGATTAATCGGATTGGCATTACTGACAAATTTTAGTTATTTTCGGCAAGTTTTGTGTATTTTCGGTGAGTTTTAGGTATTTCCGGCAATGTATTTTCTAAAAAACAACTTCTAATAGACTTAAAGAGTTACTATAAGTGATCAAAATAAGTTTACAGTGAGTGTTGGGTACTTCCGACAAGATTTATAGGTTTCCGGCAAGTTTGACCACCATTGACCGCCGTTGATAGCCGTTGACCACAGTTGACCTATTTGTTTGACCCAGTTACATAAATCGGCAAGGTCGGTGGCCTTGTAGCACCTAATCGGCGATTAATCGGCCTTGTAGACCTTTTTTTGCAACATTGATAAACATCATAGTTTAGTTAACAGTACATTCAGCTATTATATGGATGCATAAAATGAGTCTCAGTATCTTGTTACAACAAGTAGTTTGAAAATGTTATGTTTCAAATATAGCATTTCAGCTAAGCAAGTAGTTTGCAATTATAACGAGTTTATATCCCCGTCAAAGAGTGATTCAAAAACATGTAAAACATAGTTGATGATTTTGAATAAATCATAAGTGTTTTCAAAGTATAAAAATACTTAAAACAGTTGAAGCATGTATCTCCCCCAAAAGAGTTATTAAAACAATTATTAAAAGTAGGGGCCACGACTCACCTGGAGTGTAGCTGACAAGATAGAATTATAAGATCAAGTAAGACTTATGGAAATGAACACGGAAACGTCCTTGATACGAAACCTGGATATGAGGGAAGTCTAAGTATTCGACTTGTACTAACTATGAGTGTGAACGTGAGAAATCGTACAACGATTTGATGATGTGAGTGTGATATGCTTAAAATGCCTCAAGTTAAGAAAATATAATATCATACAATGATATTATCTTGATTCTTATGTCACTTGACTCGAGGTATTATCTCCTTAAAATATGATGAAATGATATGCATGTGAAATCGTTTAATATTTAACGAAAGTTAAATATATGTACTAGAATGAAATGAATGCATGTGAAGTGATGGAATGACGAAAAATGAAATAAGAATGTTTAGTGAAAAATAGTTGGTCCTTGTACTTTCCCAATTTTATACTTTTCATCCTAACTGTAGTTGCGTTACGTAGTTAGTCCTTAGTTAAATATAAAGTTCGATATTAGTCCAAGAATAATTTAAATGTACATATAAGACTTGAAATTAATTTAAAAGTCATTTTAAGTCCTTTAGATACTGTTTTCACAGTTTCAGTCCTCGAGTTTCACAGTTGGCAGTTTTAGTCCTTATAGTTAAAATGCGTTACGTTTTTAATCCAAAAATGTCTAAATCATAAAGAAAAAGTGTGCGACTTTTTATAAGTTATATTTAAGATAAAAGCAGCTTATTTCACTAGCTTATTCGATCAGTAGCTTATTTATCACATAATTGGGCCTTTAACGATTACAACTCTAGCCCATTAATGATTTCTAAAGGTGTTTTAAAAATGGCTTATGCGATTAACTAGGGCTAGTTTAAAGGGTCGAATCATGATTATTTTTGTAAGATGTTTAAATGAAAAATGTAGTTTGTTACGTGTTCTAACAGGTCGTACAATTTAAGGTATGCTCATTTGGTTAAATTATGAAATGTTAATTTGTTTTTATAGCTAGTTAGGTCGGTTTGCTATAACAAAACTCTAAGGAAATTCTAAATGTTTTCGACTTTAGCTATAAAGGGTGATGTAAAAGATTATATACGTTTGAGTGAGGCATGTAACTAAATGTTAATCGTGAAAAGGATGAGGATTGTGAGTCCAAACCGTTCACAGTAAAGGTTTAACATATTCTTATGGGTTTAACACACGTACCACAATCATGTAAAGAAAATATTTTGTTCGAATGGAATACGAGATGAGGCATGCATGGTTGTGAGCTATTAATCGTGTAAGAAAAATGTGGGTGGTCACTAACTTCTTTCTCAGTGGCTACATGCCACGCCTTTAGGTTATCCAAAAATGATATGTGAACAGAAATAGGGTACGTTCGAGTTGAAAAACAAGAGTGTGCATGCATGCATTTCTAACGTGCATTATAATGGTTTTTCACTTGTTCTCGTTGAGAGCTATAATCAAATGGGTTTCATGCACTTCTACTTGAATAAAGAAAATATGCGACTTTGTAGAATAAATCATATGTTCGAATGCAAAAGTTTTATGATGCATGTTGTGTTTTGTGTGCAAGGGAAATGGAAACAAAGAAGTTAATGAGTACTTACTACACCATTTAAGGTGGTGAGGAGAAAGCAATGATGATCGAGCAAGGCACAAAAGAGAGACAGTAAGTGTGGCGAGCTAAATATGTTTTACATATCACTTCTACTCGACTTGCATTCCCTTGATGAGATAAGAGTTGTTTGAGACTTTAGAGTGTTGGTGAGGATGGAAGACGTATGGAGTTTTGGGCAGTGAAGTTTGTGTAGGTTTGGGTGAGTATAAGAATGCCAAGTGTGAGCGAGTTAAGTGAGATAAGTGAAAGTGAAATGGGTGTGTGTCTTTGACAGTGAAGAACGAGTGGGTTTTTATAGAGATAGCTACACAATGTTCGACTAGATTGCCCTCAACTCAATCATGTTGCTTACTGTTCGAATGATCATTACCTTTAGCATGCGTATGACTTTAAATCATTAGAAGGTATGATATAGTTTGTCCTATGTTGTTGGGATGTATACGTGATGCATATATGCACACGTTATCATCATTCGAATTCTCATTCAATCATTGGGAAAATTTATAGGGCTTGGCTTTTTCCTTTGGATTATACATATATTCAATAGATATTTTAGTTGAGTGTGGCACTGTCTAAAAGTGTGGATTGAGTCAAGGTTTGGCTAAGGAAACAAGTTTGATCATATATTGTTTCTAGTTGTTGGATTTTTGTACATATTCGATTTGTGCAATTGTTTTGGAGCGAGTGAAGTTTTGTGGGCTTTGATCAATTTCTCTATTATTGAAAGTTAGTGGATATTATGTTGGTTGCTTGAAGTGGAGCTACTGATATTGAAGGAATTTAGTAGCATGTGAAGGATTTAAAAGATATCAAATGGAACTTGATTTACTCCTTTCTAAGTCGACATGTATTGTTAGTGTGTAAACGAATCGGGTTTAATGTCGAGCTCGATATTCTTAACACTAAATCCTCCAAATAAATTACACTTGATCAAATAAAAATGTTGAAACGGGATTAAAACAAGTTCGGATAAAATCGAATGAGTTTGTACAAATACATATGGTTCGATTTGATAAGAATGGGACAAACATTTTGGCTCATTTAAACGTATCAAACGTTCATATCTCGAGCTAATATTTGGCGTACTATTTGTTGGCTGGGAGAGTAAATAAGAGGTGAAATAATATATACTAGTCGTGTTCGAGAATCGAAAAATACCAAGGTGTTTTGGAGGAGCTGTGGCTGATCGAACTTTGCATAAGATTACAAAGTTAAATTTTTGAATTGAACGTGGGGCGTGGATCAGTGACTGGTAGTGGGTGTATTGGGCCAACATTTAGATAGCCCACTTGGTTTTTTTAAAGAGAATTAGTGAAAAGTTTATAGGTAATATGTGTTAACTAAATGAGATAATTAAGGGTAATTTGGAAAAGTACATATCTCTTTGTGTAGGGATTTTATCATTACTAACTGTTATGACTTGTGAGGTTTCGAACTTAGTGAGAATGGAATCTCATGATTTAATATTGTTTCGAGTAGAGGTTGCTATTTAATAGATATATATCACGAAAGCATAACGTGGTATTTACAGTAACAAGAGAAAAGTTTAAATTTTCCCATAAAAATGGGTTTTATTAAACCGTAAGTTGTGATTATCATTAATCAGTGAGATTTATTACGAGGGATTTTTACAGGATCTCACATGGAGGTGTTGTGTTATCTTTCTGGGTTGTATCATTACAGGGAATAAGGTCATCCCTGGTTTGTATTGACCTTATCATGTTAATAAAAAGTTGTTCTTTTTAGCATTATAGTGGGATCATCGTAGTTGCTTATTATTATTTTAAAAAGACCAGTGTAGTTGGTATCGATTATTGATAAAGTTATGTTCTTGATGGAAAACATAAACTTGTATCTACTTTCACTTGTGATAGTCAATAATGTTCCTTTTAGTTGCTGAATCACTATGCAACAGACTTGGTTTTTGGTTGCTTATCAACTTTGACTTACAATAGTCAAAACTAATTTGGGTCAGTCAATATATTTAACTTCTATGAAGTATATGATGATGTCAAAGCACAACGTCTCTGAATTGTGCAGCATTATGCAGCAAATTATTGTTTTGGTTGCAGAATCAATATGCACCAAATTGGCCCTTTGCTTAATCTTTATGCAGCAACTTTGACTTATGCAGCAAATAGTCAATAAATTTGCATGAAGACCATGGTAAACCCAAATGAAAACAAATACCATTCCTAATCAAACCAAGTCTTAAAACAAATACCGCACAAATTATTGTCTAGAAGACAGAAACTCAGTTACATAATCAATACACTCATTGTTAAAACACATAAACAAATAACCAAATAAGTTTATTGCACCATCACAATGGTGTTGACTCACTTGGCGATCTTGGATTTTTTTTTCTTGATCCTCTTCTTCCTTTGACCTCCACCATCCACTGTTGATTGTGATCCCACTGGCCGAGTTGTCCCTGCTGATACCTCACTTGCTTGTGTTCCAACTGGCTGACTTGGCCCTGCTGCTACTTCACTTGCTTGTGTTCCAACTGGCTGGTTGGCCCTGCTATTACCTCTGTTGCAGAAGATCCCACTGGCTAAGTAGTGCTTCCTAGTACCTCATCTGGTACTCCTTCCTTTATTGATCCACTACCCTTCTTTTGGTTGTCTCTTGGACCTGTACAAGCTCTCTTATTGTGGCCCTTCCCACCGCATGCACCACATTTGATTGTACTGCCCCTCTTTGACAGCTTCCCATTTTTTCACGAATGACTTTTTCAAAGCTTCTTCAGCAATCTCATCCTTTGACACTCTTCTCTTCTTCCTTGGTCTACCAATTGGAACATGGTGGTTAGGTAGCTTTAGGTTGCTATGGATACTGCATTTGGGCCAAAAGGTGGGACCAGCAATTCCTTCAATCTTGTACTGATACATCTCCTTTCATGTGTTTAACCAATAAAATTTGGACACCCAATCCTCTGGTATCCCAACCTCTTTTCCATTTGATGACATGTTGTAGATAGCAGCAACATCATGTTTACAAGGAATACCAGTTAGCTCCCATCTCCTACATGTGAATACTGTAACACCCCCAAAATTCGGATATTAACAGCGGAAGACTTAATGGGGTATTACGTAGTGGATCGTAGTCATAACCATAGAAAACGACTTAAAAGAGACGTTTTAAGTTTATCATTCAAAATACAAGTATTTGAGATACAAAGATGTTTCATAGTTTAACATGTTTATTTAAACTTGAATGATAAAACATTTATTTAGCACCCGTGCCGGGTTTAGTGCCTACTCCGTGCCTTGAGTTCAAGCTTTTAGTTACCTGAGATAACATGCTAAAAGTCAACAAAAGTTGAGTGATATTCATAGGTTTAAGTTTAATAGTTGAACACAAGGTATAAGTGTTAATTGCATCGAATTACAATTAAACGAGTTAAAATCAAGTTGTTATTTCATTAAGCTCATGACACGCAACGTTTAACAGGCATCAAAAATGATGTAAAGTATATGGGCCCTCGGGATAGGTCTTTGCCAATAACCTATGAGTATGTTTAAATAAAGTGCGTTTGGGTGGCTCATCCTAGCAGACCCAAACGGGGATTGTCAGTCCCAAATAGATCTATTCACAACTATTTACGTTCACTCGCAAGTGATTAAGGTTCATGATAGAGGGACTTCTGGCAATAGCTACTTAAGCAATAATAACGTCAGGCATAGCATACAAAAAGCTTGTGTTCATGTTTGTAGCATGTATCTCCCCACAAAAGGGTTTAAAAGTTTAAGAGTGGGCTATGAATTCACCTTAGTAGTGCAATAGTGGTGGTAGTATCGTAACTCAAACGATGAAAGGAAACGGCTCCAACACACGACCTAAATAATATATGGCAAGTTTTAGTGGTTTGATAGTCTATGGTTGGTTTATCGCGAATCATAACGTTCAAGGTTTTATCGATTGATAATTAATTTGTAACATTAAAACATGCGTGTTTAAATGATTAAAGTTATGTATAAGTATAACTTGTGAGTATGCGTTCGTTTGTCGAAGTATATTGGTTGACAAAAGTATCGTCACTTGATGAATCAAGTTGGTTGACGATAGTCACGTTTAAGGTTTTTGTAATTGTTATTTCAAAATAATTTACAAGTCTTACTAAGTTACACTTTATACCCTAACGTCATAACTTTTATACCGTTAGTCCAAAGTTACTATTGTTTCATTTTAAGTCCAAAACATGTCAATATTTACATTTTATACCCAAAAGTTTAAGATTTACAGTTTTCATCACAAGATATCAAAATGACAGTTTGTACCCCAAGTTTCCAAACTTGGCAGTTTTGGTCCCTCGGTTAGCAAACTTTTGCAAAACAAGTCCAAACTTTATAGAAATCAAAGTTCACCATTTTTATTTCATAAATACGTTTAAAACAGCTTATGTAACTTATATATTCCGCTTATTTTGTCAAAAGCTTATTTTCGAGCTTATGGGCCGTTAACGAGCCAAAAATATGGCCCATTAAGGGTTTTCAATCCATTGGGTTTCAAGGGATAATGGGCCTGATTATGGGCTCATTTTATTGTTGTAAAACATATCAAGAGAGCTTATAAGGTCAGCTTATACGGAGAGCTTATAAACAGCTTTTTGGGCTTTAGGCCCACTTGTATTATTTTTAAGTTACTAATTTGTGTTCAAAACTCGATTAGTTTTAGGCCTTGAAATGAGATTAGACGAGCTTGGTAAAGTATCTAATTCGTATAACTCAATAGTTGGGTATGTGAACTATCAGTTCGAGTTTTAAAAATGATATGTTGTGTGACTCGTTTAACATATACGAGGTCAAAGCAAAGTGACCTCGTCCTTTCTGAAAACAGTTTTAAAACCTCAAAATTATTCCAAGTGTTTTCAATAATTCGAATAGAGCAAGTGGCCTTGAAAACGTGTCTCGAAAGTGACTTATATGCTAATATATGTTACGATTCTTTGTGGCTCTTCAAAGATGATATAATGAAGTATTTGTTTGTCGAATAAATTGTATATGTTGTTTAGGTGATTAACGAGATAAAGCCAACAAGTAAGTGTGATACGAATCAAAATAACGAAATTAAATTAATTGGAAAAAAAGAAAACGTCTCACCTTACCTCAAAAGAGTGGGGGGGGGGTAAACTCGATGTACAGACGTGGGATAGGCTAGGGAAGATTGTGGCTTGCTTCCTTGTATACCAAAGACATAAGAGCAAGTGTTTGTTTATTCTTAGCTCGACTAGAAACCTCCCAATTTGTGCCAAAGCTAGGCGTGATCAGCAGGTTCAAAAGACTTAGAAAATATTTGCAAGTGATATGTTTTTGGTGTGCATGAACCTGTCGATTGCATGCATGCTTAAATAGGGTCGTTTGGTTCATGCACGTGCAATATAAAATGAATCAAGTGGGAAATAAAGTACGGGGTTAGTAGATGTGTAAGAGTGAAGTCAATGGTGTGTGTAGGTGACTAAAATGATGAGTCCATGTTCACCTGTCCTTGTTTGTAAACCAAAGGGAAAAGAACAAAGTAAATCATGGTATTTCGTCCTTGCTCGTTTGGTGACATTCGAAGGTCAATTCCTTTTAATCTTGGTTGATATTGTTTGAGTATACAAGTTGCCAAAATGATGGAAGGAGTTTTAACATAATCGTCCTTGTGGTGTTGAGCCGAGAAGAAAGAAACAAATATGAATCATGGTTATTTGTTTGCTTTTCGTTTGGTGTATTTGAAAGTCGAACTATGTTTGAAACGTGCCAAGGATGGTAAAAATGATCAAGGGTTAGTAAACTTGTAAGAGTGAAGTCCTAGTTGAGTGATAGAATGGAGAAAATGATTATGGTAATAGTAGTCGTCCAAGAAGGAACGGAACGAAATAAGATCATTGTTTCTTGTTTGAACTTGTTTGGTAGGATTTGAAAGTCAATGAAATGATAAAAAGAAGCGTGTTTAGACATCATTGTGGTTCGTTTAGGGGCTGGCTTGGAGTTGTACGAGACACAAGCTAGCCAAAAAGAAATTTGAGTTAAGTTTATATTGTGCCAATCGTGCTGAGCTTTGATAGATTTTAAGCAAGTAATTTATCGATTTAGGACACGAGGTTTGTCACACTCGATTCTCAGCTGGGTTGAGAATCGAGTGGTGTAAAGATATTAGGTTGTTGTTAATCTATATTTCGCGTAAAATGGCCAAAGTGTTCGATCCTTGAGGCAGCCAAACCAAAAATTTTATATGAAATTTGGGCTAAATGGTTGTTGGGCTAAACTTGCGTTTCAGGTCCAAATGCGAAATGTGGGTTTGTTGGGTTGCTGCGGGCATTGGGCCGTGGCCCAATGTCATTAGTGAGTAATTAGGGTTATTTTTGTAAGTTCGGAAAATCATTAGAACGCGTTTGGTTAAATGACGAAACGTAACGTGTAAATGTTAAAAGTTCTGTTTAATTCGCTATTATTAGACTATCGAGGTTCGTGTGTGAGTATCGTTCCAATGTAAATGGTGAATCACAAATATCGTTGTGATTTAAAATAGTATAGTATGAATAACAAACAAAAATTTTGTTATTGGTAAAAACGGTTATTAAATAACGTAATAATTCGTTAATCATTTATTAGCATTTACTATTCATAGGGAAAATTTCGAGAGGTTACAAATACCCTTGTTGTCATATTCACAACACATTGGTCATTCCAAGGTCCCTTACACTGGTATGTGCCCCCCCCCCCATTCCATATAATAGTATAATCATTTGCTTCTTGCTTTATGTTTCTTAAAATTGTAGTTGTTGTTGGGGTTAAGGGACATTCGCATCTGTCTATTTACTACTGCACACTAACATTTCTCTTCGTAAGATACTCCTTGATGTATTCCAAACAACCAATGATTGGTTGATCTCTGCCGTCCACTAACTTGCTATTGAAAGATTCACATAAGTTGTTAAGATGGATGTCACATTTAGCTCTCCCTGTATGTAACATATCAATATCATCATCAGTTTTAAGCTTATTAATATTACAGATGAAAGTAATAATATGTGTATATTATACCTGAAAAATGTGACCTTGACCATGATGATGATGGTATCTTTCTTAACCAGTCATAAGCTTTAGAGTCCACTGATTTGAGCTCATCCGTTACTCTATTAAACTGAACCACTGTTGATGTTGTAGCACACTTCCAAAGAAGATCCTTGATCCTCTGTCCCCTGAATAACTGTTTCATGTTGTCATATATGTGTCTCACACAGAATCTGTGTTCAGCAGCAGGAAACAGTTCTGCAATGGCTGGTAATATCCCCTGTCACATTAAACATAAGATAATATATGAATGAGGATTGAATTGGGTTGAATTTGGTTGCAAATATATAAATAAGATAAACCATGTTTATACCTTTTGTCTGTTTGAGATGAAGGTGTAGTTTGAATTGGGTTGCAAATCAAGATCATCTCCTAGATTGCTAAGGAACCATAACCATGAACTCTTGCACTCAGCTTCAACTACCGCGTAAGCAATTAGATACATCCCATTATTGCTATCCACACCAACATCAGTTAAGATTTGACGAGTATATGGTCCTTTGATAAAAGCCCCATCCAAACTTAGTATTTCCCTTCTTCCTGCTCTGTAACCTTTTTTCAAGGCACCAATACAAACATAGATCCGTCTGAAAACCCTTGAATCCTGGGTTGAATCAGTGTTTGCTTCAACTTGAATCTTCACAGTTGTATCCTTATTTTTTTTTCCCTTCAATTCCAAAGTGTAATCCCTAAGATTGGCATATTGTTCTTCATGGTCACCCAAAATCCGTTTCATTGCAAGATTTCTTGCTCTGAATACCTTTGTCTCAGAGACGTCGATCTGAAATTTTCGATTTAATTCAAGTGTCATTGCAGTGGTTGGGATTTTCCGGTTGTTACAAGAATTATAGCAACGTCAGATGAAATGAATCTTGCAGTTAACAATTTAATTTTTCTTGTTTGAAGGCATTTATGTTAATCTTTTAATGTTTTGACACTCCAACAAGGTTCATCACCGAATTTTGACACATGTAGGGACTACGGGCACATGGGCTTGCCTTTTTGCTATAGGTTTTGGATATCGCAAACTTGCCCTTTGACTGTGAAAAAGAAGTTGTAGTTTGACAACTTGCAGAATCATTTATGCCATCACTATCTGCATGTTTCCCCTTACCATAACCCACAACAATCCCATAACAATAAGCTCTAACCCTTTCTTGATCACACTTTTCAATCCTAACATCTCTTCTACACTCCAAAGCATACATTCTTACCTTTTCTATGATTTCCTTCAGTGTCGTAAATTTTTATGTTACAAAAAATCACCCTTTTTAACATTTTCTCTACCCTGGTACTCCCTCCTAATTTCTTTCAACCTTTTCTTTCTTATGTTCACAATTTGGGAGCATGGGTATCCTCACTCCCTCTTTGCAGTTCATTGACCATGTCTGTATAGACTTCTTCTTCAATAACATCTACAGGAGTGTAATGTTGGAACAAGTCATCATCCATAATTGCTTATTGTTGCTCAGCTTGTTCTCCACCAGCAACCACACTTAAAGGTTGTTGAGCAGCAGGAGTGTCTATGTCATTTAACAACCTGATACCAATGGTTCCATCAGGTTTGCATGTCGAAGCTTGAGTAGCATTCTGAAAATCAGCAACATTTTTAGTAGGCACGTCTAGTATTTCATCAATAATTTTGGATTTTTTGCCTTTTTTGCCTAGCTACTATCTCTCTATGTGTAGGAACCAAATTCAACAGGTTCATAACATCGTCATCATCCTCAAGGGTAACAACCCATCATCGAATGTCTCACCTGGTATCCTAAAATGAGACACTAAAATCCGACCATTGTTGACACCAAGGTCATCTAACAACAATTCAAATGCATCAAACGTAAACATGTCATAATCAACTAAATCATACCACTCTATAACTGGATCAAGATACACCCTTCCTGGTGGTGAGGTAAATTTTCCATTGTGAGTGATTTTAAGAGTGAACAAGTTCTGGTTTGATTATGTGTAGAAACAATAAATATCAATACACACACTAAAAACATAAAAAAATTCATCCTACTGTGTAATCTTATTCCTATTCATATGGTGCATGCGGTTAACATTATATTTAACTAAAAAAATTGATACAATTAACAATAACCAAAACATACCGTATAGTTCATCAAGATCACAGATCGGGGAAGATCATGCGCGGTTTTTCCCAAATGGTAGAGCCATCATCTTCACATTTTATTAGATCGCAATGCGTATTTGAAAAGTTTAGGGAAGAAAATGCAATTGAACTAGGGTTTCTTGGGTTTCGTGATAATCGCCAGGTGTTATAATGGTTTAGGCGGGAACAGTGAAATGACAATACTACCCTCAGGGACGATGCAACTTAACAAAGAAAATAACGAGAGTTAGTGTACAGTGCCTCTCGGTGGCTATTTTGCAAAAAAAAAAAATAATAATAATAAAAATAAATAAATAAATAATAAAAGGAACATTAATATTGTTTTTGCAACAAAATTTCTCTCGGTGTCATCCCTGCGCATTTGGGCTACTGTAGGGAACATTTTTGCAATTTACCCTTTAGAAAAAATTACGTAAAAAACTAAAAACAGAACAAAACATTTTCAGTGTAAAAGATACTTTTCGGTGTCCGGATTAGGAACATAAATCACAAAACATCACGTGAGTCGCACATGCTACATTTTCAGAAACCCTAAATCCTCAATTCAGGTAAAAAAACAAACATTAATCAGATCCATTAAATTTATCATTAATATATACAATTAGTTTCAAATTTGTTCTATATATGATGTTTGTTTAGTATGCAATCATAAGATCACTGTTATCATAGTTATCCGTTAGTATAGTTTTTGTATACAATCATAACATCACTGTTACGCGAATGATACACGGCGCATTTGTTGCGGTTTTACGCGGTTGATTATATTGTACTATTTGCGCGTTAGTTACGGTAATGATTGGGAATGTTTAATATTGACAAATGTTTGTACTACAAGGATAGTTGTATACTCGATAGTGTCGGTTACCTTGTAGCGAGCGAGTAATCGGCCTAGGGTTTCTGGAAATGTTATCATACTTATTATACAAGGCGCTTTTGTTGCGGTTTTACGCGGTTGATTATTTAGTACTAGTTGCGCGTTAGTTACGGACATGATTGGGAATGTTTAATGTTGACAAATGTTTGTACTATTTGTGAAATGAGTAATCGACCTAGGTTGGGTTGGAGTATTCGGATTGGAATTTTTTTATACATATTTCGAGATTATATATGTATGACATGTGTTTAGGCCCCTAGAAATATGTTTACAAACATTAACACAATTGTTTAAATACTTCACCCTCAGTTTTGACCCGAGTTTGATTGCGTTTTGACTGAATTTTGACCAAACTGATTTTTTGGCCGATCCGGCTTAACTCTGTAGTGAGTAATCGGTAGTGAGTAGTCGCTGATTACTCGGCCTTGTAATCCGAGTTTACAACACTGGTAATATCTTGTTAGGAAGAAAACATAAAACGAAGGTAGTTATGTGGAGACAGGTAGTTCATTTTTTATACATTGCTGGTATAAAATTTATACGCATTTAGAGTGTATGATAGATATTAAACAAAAGAACAAATGGCGTTATCTTTTATATACAGACAATGGATTTTAAAGCAAATATGACAGGCCAAAAGTACCTAACAAGGATTTAGGTGGATGTTTGGATATGCTGCAAGCCTGCAAAACTTATTAGTCTATGGAGCGTTTGGCATATCCAAATTTGACTATGTTTTCTTGTCTTTTAAGGGCAGTATCACGTAAATGTTGAGAAGAAAGTAAGAAATTGCGACAATAAACTGATTTTCATAGAGAAATGTAAGATTACGTGGGGAGTGTTTTGTGGGCATTTTGAACGAGTCTCAATACTAAGTTTTTGGTGTTTGGATGTAGCAGTTGTATTATTTGGTAGATGAATGGGTTGTTGATTTACATTCATGAGATATCTTCTGCTCAGGTCTAATTTAGTGTTATGACTTGTGTGCAACATCCCTTAGGTTTTAAAAACAGTGTGTAACAGAATACAGATTCAATGAAGTCTCGGAAGCAGAACTGTTACAAAGAAAATGTTCTCCCTTCTGATAAGAACATCATTCCAGATTCATTTCCTTCTCAATCTTCCGCTCGTAAACCATCGCCGTATGTTGGAACTAGATTGAAATCTCCATTCCCGCCAAGACCTAATTTTCCCAATCCTCTTAAGAAGAAGCTCTTTAGCGATCCTCATCATGATAATGATGTCACTGGTTCTTCTAGTACAGCTGTAAAGGTATATATTTTTAGACCCTCGCTCATTGTCTCTGATTTTTATAGAAAAAAACTGCAATCTAAACATTTGCAGCATGATTGTGAGCTGAAACAAAAACTTTCTTTACGTTAAATAGGGGGATGGGTGAATACATTGGGAAATTGAAAGTAGTTTGATAACGTAGCATATGTAGCAGGAGTGTATAAGTGTACATAATTGGACATGTTGTCATGAGCGATATTAGGTTATAGTGAGAATGAGGCCACTGAAGAAACACGAGGGAGAAGCGATAGTTAAGATGACTTCTGGTGATACCTTGTCAATACCTGGACAACGGTTTACTTTTGATGCCATAGCAGATGCAAAGTCAACTCAGGCAAGTGTGTTTTTGTTTGCTTTTGTGAAATACATTTGAATTTTGCGTGTTTCTGAAATAGTAGTTAAATGTCTGTTGCTTCGATTTCTCTTTTAGACTGATGTATTCCAGCTTGTTGGCGCTCCACTCGTTGAGAAATGTCTTGCTGGAGTTAACAGTTCCATTTTTGCCTATGGACAGGTATCATATAGTCTTACCTCTACATAAATACGGTTTTACCAATATTTGTTGTATATTTTGTTTTCTATTTGTGTTAATTAGTACTATCGTTTAATTTCCTTAGAGCGGGAGTGGAAAGACGCATAAATATGGGGACCTACAAATGCATTATCTGATGAGAATATATCTAGTAATGAACAGGGCTTGACACCCCGTGTATTTCGACGACTATTTTCTCGCATAGATGGGGTGTGTTATTATATCTTCTCGTAGTTTAACTTATGATAGTTGGTTTATAAAGAAACATGTCAATGTAAATTCGTCGTATGAATTACTTGTAGGAACAAAAAGAGCATGCTGACAAAGAACTTTATGTATCAGTGTAGCTGCTCTTTTCTTGAGGTAACATGACCGTTTATAATCAACAATTGAACTTTTGTTGTCAATGTGATTCTGATTCCGGAACATTGTATAAACAGATCTATAATGAACAAATCACCGACTTACTTAATCCATCTGAAAGGAAACTTCAGATAAGAGAGTGTCCAAAATCTGGGGTCTATGTTCAAAATTTGACCAAGGAAACTATTTGCAACATGGATGAAGTGACACAGATCCTAAAAAAGGTTTAATATCTCTATCCTTGCTTTATGTTGCATCGACCACAGCATCTAACTGTTAACTCTTGACCCTGAAAGTCTTTACAACTAAATTGCTTCGATAATTGGTTAGCCAATGTAGCCTAAACCTTACTTTATTTTATAAATCACTTGTTATATATCTTGAAGGGCATCTCATGCATTTAACGAATGTAGGGTCAGAGAATGCCATTTTTGTAACACCCATTTCCCAGGTGTTGGGACCCCACCCTAGATGAAAATAGATAAAGACTTTATGTGTTTTGTTGGTCAACAAAGTTACGAGAAAGTCAAACCCGATGGTCAAATTAATAGTCAAAGTATGACTACTGTAGTAATATGGAATATGATGAATAAACTAAAGGGACCTAGATTGCCAAGTGTTAATTATGTGATATAAGTTAGTTGTGGCTAAAATAGAAGAAAAGGAACTTGAAGGGCCATTAGTGTCATTAACCCAAACTTGCCACCTAACAATTATATCTAGTTATCTCTAGAGTTTTCCACAATTATTGATAGAGTTGGAAAGGCCGGTTCTTATGGAGAAAAAGAGAGGGAAGAAGTGAGATGGTGACTTAGAAGAAATGAAGGAGATGAAGATCAAGTACTAGTAGCCTTCCTTAGTAATAATCATCACATGTAAGTATCTATATTATTAATGTTAATGAAGTTATAGATTATGAGTTAAGTGGGATTCCACCATATGATCAAGATATGATCATATGATGATGTAGTAAGATAGATGAGTGTGTTTAATGGGTTATGTTAACCCTTTTGTTATGTTATTGATTGATATGTTGATTAGGTTTTGGTATATTGTAAAAGATGAAGATGATGATGGTTAGAAGATGTTGATGGTGGGATTTATGTTAGTAGCCTAGCTTGGATTGAAGGTAAGTAACTCTCCCTAAAACATGTGTTATGTATGTATTATCATGTATGTATTATGATGGTGTAAGAACATGGGACTTGGATTTGGATGGTTGAAAGTTAGGAAATTGGTGGCTAGTGAGTTTGACTAAGAGTATGTTAGCTTATGGAATTGAGACTAATTAAGGTATGTAGTTAGTTATGGTCGTTGTGTTTTGATATTAGTTATGTTTGAGGATGTATGAAAAGTGGCTTGGATGATGTAGTGTAGAGGCTTTTATGTGATTATAATGCTTATGTGGAAGTATGTGTATGATATATGTTTTTATGTTGGGTTACTTACTAAGCGTAAGCTTATTCTTTTAGTTGTCAATGTTTTGTAGGTTCGAATGTTGGTACTATGACTTGGAAGAGAGTAAGGCTTGGACTATAGCTTAAGGATTTGGAAGCGGTTGGAAGGTAGTGAGCGTTAGGAGCTAGGTAGAATACCGAGCTCGAGTCGAGGTTGTACCCCCGAGAGTCTCTTTTATGAGTCGTATGTTGTGTGTCAAAGTTGTGTAATGATTTGGTGGTCTAACGATGTGTCAAGTATTTTTTATGTGTTTATGGGTTAAGTTAAGGGGGTGTTTGGCTAATGTGTAAAAGTACCCATTTTGGGTCGTTGATGGGTCAAGTATGTGTGAAACATGTTTGATGTGTTTAATAAATGATGTTGGTCAAGTTTGGTGCAAAATGGAAGTCGTATGGGTTGTTTGTAGTGAAAATGGGTCAAAAGTGGTTTATGCATAACCCGTCAGTTCTGGGATCTACCTTTAGGTTCCAAAGTATGGACCTAAGTGTGGATCCATAATTGGTCATCTTGGTTACGATCAAGGATTTTTTTTTGTAAATGGGCAAAAGTAAAGGTAAGGGTAAAGCGTTTCCGCGTGTAAAGTTCAATGATTTTGGTCAAAGTGGTCAAGGGGCGTTACAACTTGGTATCAAAGCTTCGGTTTAAGTGAATTAGGTTTTCTTTAGGATTGCCTAGTCTTAAACCACTCTTAGACGCATTAAGTTTAAGTATAAGAAATGCGGGTAAGTATTACGTAAGTTATAGGATGTGAATGTTGAGTTTTGAAAAGAATTATGTGATTGCTATATGAGTAGGAAGCTAGTAGGAAATTGAGGTTCAAGTGGAGGAGTTAAAGGTAATAAATTAGCCTAGTCGTAGCCTTGGAAGGAAGTATTAGCGTAGTTGTAGAAGGTAACTAGAAGACCTTAATCTTTTGGACCAAGTGTGTTGAAGTTAGAAGCCCCGAAGTGTCCTTTCGTGTTTGGTATATTTCAATCCATGTGATCATTTTGCTATATAACGGTCTTGTTGTCATCCATGGTCTTTAGTCATGATAGGTCATGAGTCAAGTCTATGTAAATGTCAAGAAGTCTTAATGGTATGTGTTTATGGTGGTAACTAGGAGGGTGATTGGCAAATAGCCAATCTCACCCATCTTGGAAAGATATGGGTCAAGACTTTGTACCATCAACTTGGAAATATAATGGAAATGTTAAGTAAAGTGTGTTTTAAGTGGTTACATAGTTGTTATGTGTAATGGGTAAAAAGTGAGTATTGTTAATGAGTTTTAAGGGGGTGTTTGGCATAAGCGGGTTCACACCCATGTTGGAGAGTGAACGGGTCATGAGTGTATGAGTCAAGTTTAGTAGGTTAAGTTAAGGATGTTGGTTAAGTATGGTGGGTAAATGAAGTGTTTAAGTGGTTTGGAGTGTCAATGGGTTGAAATGGGTTGAAATGGGTCTTAGTGCATAACCCGTCAAAATTTAAAGTACTATTCCGGGTGGTCAAACAACAAATGTTTTTGGTCGGAAATGGGCCCAAGGGCATACTAATGAAATTGGGAAAGTTTCGTTAATTTTCGGGTCATAGAAGTCGTTTTTCAGAAAATGGGTAATTTAGGCATAAAAAGGGTGTAAAAGAGACTAATACTCCCATTTTTGAAAAAAGGTGCATTTTAGGCCTAAAAAGGGTGTAAAAGAGACTAATACTCCAATTTTTGAAAAAATGTGCATTTTAGGCCTAAAAAGGGTGTAAAAGAGACTAATACTCCCATTTTTGAAAAAAGGTGCATTTTAGGCCTAAAAAGGGTGTAAAAGAGACTAATACTTCAATTTTTGAAAAAAGGTGCATTTTAGGCCTAAAAAGGGTGTAAAAGAGACTAATACTCCAATTTTTGAAAAAGATGCATTTTAGGTATAAAAAGGATGTAAATTAGACTATTACCTCATTTTTTGAAAGCGAAGAAAAAGTGGTGCATTTTAGGCATAAAAATGGTGTAAATTAGACTATTACCCCCATTTTTGAAAGTGAAGGAAAAGTGGTGCAATTTAGATATATAAAGGGTGTAAATTAGACTAATACCAAAAAAAAAAAAAAAAAGGTCGTCTTAGGGGCGTTACAGTGCACCTCGGGTTGTGTCGGTAATTATTACGTGATGTGGATGTAGTTGAATATAGAAGTAATGAGGTATTAGAAATGAGTTAGTGGAAAGTCAAAGTATTAAGTGCATAATTATGAACGTGTGGTAACGTTGAATGAGTGTTATAGCATAGTGTGGTGAAAAATGATAAAGATATATACATAATAAGTCCGTGATGAACTTAGTAAAGTTACAAAATGAGAAAAGGACATAGGGATTGAGTAAATGATGAAATAGAGCGAAATTTCTTATTACTAATAGCTATAATGAGATGGGCATGTACGAGGTTAAGGTATTGCCATGAAATAATTATATTACGGCTAAGGCGATTAGCTGTAATTATTAATAATGAATGAATGCGTTATAGCTGACGATCTATGTAAGGTCTACATGTGAAGGAAGCGAGTGAGATTAATAGAAGAGAGACAAGATAAGAATGTGATAGATTAAAAATGTAAGGAAGAATGAGAAGAGTGTGTATGAGATAAAGGCATTGTCTTGAAATTATCATATTACGGCTAAGGCGATTAACTGTAATCACTATAATGAATGCATGAGTTACGGTTGGTAAAATGTGCAAAGTCTAGATGTAAATGAGTTGAGTGGAGTAAAATGTAACGTAAGAATGTGAAGATGATCAATGAAGGCTAAGAATGCAAGAGTTAAAGTAAAGATGTGAAAATAACTAACGCGGATTAAGAATGTAGGATGGTAAAACACGTAGGAGTGTGTATTTATAATAAGCAAGTTCATATGCACTATGAGCTTGCGCTAACTAAATAAAATGGATAGGATAAGGGGTGTGTGTGTTAAACTGTTAATAGCTTGGATCCAATGCTATAATGTGAAGGTGATGAAGTGTGAATGTTAATGATCCTTCGGGATGAAAGTTAAAGGTGATACCCTTCGGGATGACCAAGTCAATGAATGATAAAGAATCCTTCGGGATGTGTTAAAGATCCTTCGGGATAAAATGTATTGCCTTCACCGGCAAAGATTGCCTACATCCTTGGCATGTGTGAAAGTCCTTTCGGGGAAATGTTAAAGTAAAGTGGATCCAAGCTAGAAAATGGAAGAGTTTAAATAACAAGTGAAATATAAATGAAAATGAAATAATAAAAGCTAGATTGGGAAATAGGAGTAGTAGTGTCATGTCGGGAGTACATAACCATGAGTTTATATTTCTTGATTTACATCGATTGGGACGCCTCTCCATGTGAATGAGGAATTATAAACGAGTGGGCTATGTGTTGCCGACACAACACGAGTAGGGTCAGAGAAGTAGAAAGCGGGAGTTTAGAGTTAGATAGGAATTGTAAGGACTAAGATAGGAGGGTTAGAATTAGACCATGGCTTTTAGTTGAGACTTAGGAGAAACATTGATGGAATGGAGAAATTGTAATGATGATGTAATGTGCCTTGCGCGTGGTACAAAATATGATGAATGGAAATGATAGAATGTGAACGTATTAGTCAAGTGTGATTATGCAAAGTCAAATAGTACGAGCTTTTTAAGTATCAAGTAGTCAAAGAATAAGAGTAGAGGATAAGGCAAGTGAGATGGTGATGTAACGGTAATCGGGCGGATTAGAATGATGATTAGCGATAATAAGTATGTCTTGTATTATGTAAAATCTAAGCATGAGTTGGATGGTATAGAATTAAACGGGAAGTAGTAGGGATTAAGGATGCGTGATATGTTATAGTATGCATAGAGTTGCAAGATCACTTAGAACGTTGCACTAAATAAACTAAGAGTTAAGGTGCTAGGAATGAGATGAGTCATGAGACTAAGTTTTGGTTAGAAATAGACGAAAGATTTCGGGGACGAAATCTAAATAAGGGGGATAGAATTGTAACACCCATTTCCCAGGTGTTGGGACCCCACCCTAGATGAAAATAGATAAAGACTTTATGTGTTTTGTTGGTCAACAAAGTTACGAGAAAGTCAAACCCGATGGTCAAATTAATAGTCAAAGTATGACTACTGTAGTAATATGGAATATGATGAATAAACTAAAGGGACCTAGATTGCCAAGTGTTAATTATGTGATATAAGTTAGTTGTGGCTAAAATAGAAGAAAAGGAACTTGAAGGGCCATTAGTGTCATTAACCCAAACTTGCCACCTAACAATTATATCTAGTTATCTCTAGAGTTTTCCACAATTATTGATAGAGTTGGAAAGGCCGGTTCTTATGGAGAAAAAGAGAGGGAAGAAGTGAGATGGTGACTTAGAAGAAATGAAGGAGATGAAGATCAAGTACTAGTAGCCTTCCTTAGTAATAATCATCACATGTAAGTATCTATATTATTAATGTTAATGAAGTTATAGATTATGAGTTAAGTGAGATTCCACCATATGATCAAGTTTTGATCATATGATGATGTAGGAAGATAGATGAGTGTGTTTAATGGGTTATGTTAACCCTTTGTTATGTTATTGATTGATATGTTGATTAGGTTTTGGTATATTGTAAAAGATGAAGATGATGATGGTTAGAAGATGTTGATGGTGGGATTTATGTTAGTAGTCTAGCTTGGATTGAAGGTAAGTAACTCTCCCTAAAACATGTGTTATGTATGTATTATCATGTATGTATTATGATGGTGTAAGAACATGGGACTTGGATTTGGATGGTTGAAAGTTAGGAAACTGGTGGCTAGTGAGTTTGACTAAGAGTATGTTAGCTTATGGAATTGAGACTAATTAAGGTATGTAGTTAGTTATGGTCGTTGTGTTTTGATATTAGTTATGTTTGAGGATGTGTGAAAAGTGGCTTGGATGATGTAGTGTAGAGGCTTTTATGTGATTATAATGCTTATGTGGAAGTATGTGTATGATATATGTTTTTATGTTGGGTTACTTACTAAGCGTAAGCTTATTCTTTTAGTTGTCAATGTTTTGTAGGTTCGAATGTTGGTACTATGGCTTGGAAGAGAGTAAGGCTTGGACTATAGCTTAAGGATTTGGAAGCGGTTGGAAGGTAGTGAGCGTTAGGAGCTAGGTAGAATACCGAGCTCGAGTCGAGGTTGTACCCCGAGAGTCTCTTTTATGAGTTGTATGTTGTGTGTCAAAGTTGTGTAATGATTTGGTGGTCTAACGATGTGTCAAGTATGTTTTATGTGTTTATGGGTTAAGTTAAGGGGGTGTTTGGCTAATGTGTAAAAGTACCCATTTTGGGTCGTTGATGGGTCAAGTATGTGTGAAACATGTTTGATGTGTTTAATAAATGATGTTGGTCAAGTTTGGTGCAAAATGGAAGTCGTATGGGTTGTTTGTAGTGAAAATGGGTCAAAAGTGGTTTATGCATAACTCGTCAGTTCTGGGATCTATCTTTAGGTTCCAAAGTATGGACCTAAGTGTGGATCCATAATTGGTCATCTTGGTTACGATCAAGGATTTTTTTTTTGTAAATGGGCAAAAGTAAAGGTAAGGGTTAAAGCGTTCCCGCGTGTAAAGTTCAATGATTTTGGTCAGAGTGGTCAAGGGGCGTTACAATTTTATGGGACTGACAAAGTATACTCTTGGATAATATTGTTAACAGTTCTCAAAAAATATGCAGGGTCTGTCAAATAGGAGGGCTGCAGTAACGAGAATAAATATTCAGAGTTCCCGCTCACACTGTGTGTTTACCTGTATTGTTGAGTCACGGTCCAAGGTAATAAGACCCTGGCTATAGAGGGCACTTTTTCGAGCTATTTTGCATGTCTTTTGGTTCAAATGATTTTTTTTTTAACTTAGTAAGATCTGCAAATTATGTGTTTGCATACCGATGGCTTTAATTTTGAATTATCCAATTGTATAGAGGGATGGTCTGAGATGCTTTAAAACAAGTAGAATGAATCTTGTTGACCTTGCGGGGGCTGAAAGACAAGAGGCAACTGGTGCAACCGGAGAACGTCAGAAAGAAGCTCGTAATATCAATCGCTCGCTTACACAGCTAGGGTACGCCAATATTTTTGGTTGACTTCGGTCTCAGATTATACGTATTTCCATATATGCTTTGGTTTCGTTTATCAGTTATTTGTTTTTACTTTTTACCTTTTTGTTGCAGAAACTTGATTAACATTTTGGCCGAAGTCTCCCAGACGGGAAAGAAAAGGCACATCCCATATCGAGATTCCAAATTAACGTATTTGTTGCAGGATTCCCTCGGGGGGAATGCAGAACTTGCCATTGTTTGTGCCGTTTCTCCTGCACAAAGGTAATGTTATTATGTCTAGAGGTGGCCATTTTGACCCGTTCACTTATGAATGGTGAATTTGGGTTATGTGTTCCATTTCTAATAGGTCAAATGAATAAAATAAAATAAGTAGTTGAAAAGGAAACACGTCATATGTGTTGAAACCCGCTTTATTGACATGGCAAGATAGTTTTTTATCAATTTTTTGTTTTGTATTTTTTTCTGCTTTTGACTTATCAAATATTTTATGTTTCCTACTTTTTTTCCATAATTTTACCCATTTTATAAACCGGATAAGACAGTTGTTTATTTTGCTCCGTATTTTTTGTGTTCAACTACTTTTAACTTGTCAAACTTTATATTTTTTGTTCCGTATTTTGTATTTCGCAATTTTATAATAAAAACAAAACTAAAAAAATTAAAAATTTAAAAAGAGGTATTACGTGTAAATTTAGAGGGTAGGAATAAACAAAGCCTTCTTTTATATGTATCATTTATTTTCTATTATAATTGAATATCAAGGTTGCAAAAATCGCGAATCGGTAGTCGGGCGGTCGACCACCTTGTAGCTTGTAATCGGTCTAGGCGGAATTAATCGGTGATTAATCGGATTTGGATTTCTTAAAAATTTTGGGTATTTCCGACAAGTTTTGTGTATTTTCGGCGAGTTTTAGGTATTTCCGGTAATTTTTTTCTAAAAAACAACTTGTAATAGATTTAAACAGTTACTATAAGTGATCAAAATAAGTTTACGGTGAGTTTTGTGTACTTCCGGCAAGATTTGCAGGTTTCTGGCAAGTTTGACCATCATTAACCGCCATTGATCGCTGTTGACCACGGTTGACCTATTTGTTTGACCGACTTACATAAATCGGTAAGGTTGGTGGCCCTGTAGCACATAAGCGGTGATTAATCGGCCTTGTAGACCTTTTTTTGCAACACTGTTGAATATATATATATATATATATATATATATATATATATATATATATATATATATATATATATATATATATATATATATATATATATAACCCACTTTAATTATATTAATTCAACACACACCATTTTTTATTATTATTTTTTTAATCTCAGTGAAACTTACATGAACTTTTATAGCTCGTAAGTATGCAGTAAATACACAATTGCTTTAGTCTTTTACTTAACTTTTCACCTTTTATGACACTTATGAAAATATAACGTTACAGAAATCACCATGTATTCATACAACTTGAATAAATGTGTTCAATTTATATAAGCTGTTAGTATATGTTAATTTATATAACTCAATAGTCTTTAAAAGACCTTTCCAGTTGCTAAAAGTGCAAGTTCATTTATCTACCAAATTTTCACGTTAAAAGTCAAAGCCAAGGGTTGTAAAAGTTTTAGTGACGACAATGTCGTTGCTAATTGTGGTTTTCAGAGTCAAACATCGAAAATTGACTTTTTCTTGTCGTTTTGTGGACTTTTATCCACGACTTTAGTCGTGGCCAGGGAGCTAGGGGTGAGCATTGGGCTAAGACCGGACAGGACCGGACCGAGACCGATTTAGCCCAAAATCCCAGACCGAGGACCGGACCGAATGTGTTAGGAACACGTTTTTATAATATTTCAAGTCTTGATCAAAGAACAAAGATTATGAAGACGTCAAAAGCCAATGAAGCAAAGATGACGTCAAGCAACCAAGATGACCAAGACTTAGGGAGAGATTGTTGGGAACACGTTTCACGAGTTTATTCAAGCCTTGGTCATGTTATCTTAATTGGTTGCTATGGGCTATATGTTTAAGTAAATACCACGGTCCATTAGTAGCCCATGGGCCGTGGTATATGATAGATTAGTTTCTAGAAGCACACAAGCACATGTTGCCCTATTCTCTTCCTATAAATAGGGTGCTTGGGTGCTCATTTCTCTTGTTGGTTTTATTCACAATGTATGCTAAACTCTTGTCAATTTTATACGTGAATTAAGATCTTCCATTTCTCTTCTTATTCTCAATCTATCTCTCTCGTTCTTCTATATATCTGTCTAAGTTGATCTAAACGAGTAGATGTGCTTTGACTTTTTTTTTTTTTTTTTTTTTTTTTTTTTTTTGGAAAATCTTAATCAATTGCGAGGGCCAAAATTTTCGATTAGGGAAAGTACACAAAACTGCTGAATTGCGATAAAAGTCTCTTTCTCAACTGCGATACCTCTTCCAAGCTGAAGTGCGATAACAGTCTCTTGCTCAACTGCGATAAGTTAATCTTGGTGAACTGCGATAAACAGCTAAGTCCCAACTGCGATAACCAGCGGATTCCCCAAATGCGATAAACTCAGTTAAGTCTCAAATGCGATAAACCCAAATGCGATAAACTCAGTTAAATCTCAACTGCGATAAAACCCTAATTTATCTGGATTCGAAATGCGATAAAACCCTATCTTATCGCAGTTGAAACTTTGAATCAACTTTCTTATACAAGAAAGTGGATTATCCAATGACGATGAGAAGCATTTTTTATCAATTTCTTATACAAGAAATGATAAAAATAATCCAATCCGTGGCGAGAAGATTCGAACAGCAACTTTTATGTAGCACCTTTTTCCGATCAAAATATGAACGTTTGATTCTTAAATGATGCGCTAAATTAATAAACGATTCCCTTCACAACAAAAACTGCTACCTTTATCACTACTTTTGAACGCAACTCTTATAAGAACAATAAAGACGCAATATTTGTGACAGCAGTATCCTTTTGAACGCAATACTTTTGAAACAATATAAAACTCTTTTGTATTTAACGAACACTGTTGATAAAAACAAGAACACAACTTAATCCTACCTCTTTGTTTGGCTCTCTGATACCACTTATTGGTCACCTCGTTTAGATCAACTTAGACAGATATATAGAAGAACGAGAGAGATAGATTGAGAATAAGAAGAGAAATGGAAGATCTTAATTCACGTATAAAACTGACAAGAGTTTAGCATACATTGTGAATAAAACCAACAAGAGAAATGAGCACCCAAGCACCCTATTTATAGGAAGAGAATAGGGCAACATGTGCTTGTGTGCTTCTAGAAACTAATCTATCATATACCACGGCCCATGGGCTACTAATGGACCGTGGTATTTACTTAAACATATAGCCCATAGCAACCAATTAAGATAACATGACCAAGGCTTGAATAAACTCGTGAAACGTGTTCCCAACACCGAGGACCGGACCGAATGTGTTCGGTCTGGTCCGGGTTGGTCCGGTCCAGTCCAAGAAGGCGTAATGGTCGGTTTGTACGTAAGACTGACCGGACCGAACCAACCCGAGACCGAAATAAGGAAAAAGTTTGAACCGAGACCGGACCGCTGGTCATTTGGTTCGGTCTCCGGTCGGTTTTCTTGGTTCAGTCGGTTTTGGGGTCTGCGATGCTCAGCCCTACCAGGGATCGAACTTAGTGGAGACTGGGAGGGTCGTGGCCCCTCCAATGTTTTTAGCCACAAATACATATTTAACCCTTACACTTTGTTGTAGTAGGCATTATTAGTATGAATGTTAAATAAAAATGTAAATTGCCCCCTAAAACAAATACGTTACAGTTTGGCTCATCTAATTAAATTTGTCAAGTTCCGTCTATGGTCGTGGCTAAAAGTTTTCCATGACTAAAAGCCCCGATTCTAGTATTGTCATCCGTGTAGTGTACGTATTGTGCCCTTTATTGAAAGATGAAACTGAGAGCCATGAAACAAAACAACATAAACAGCTATGAAATTTGATATAACATAGATGTTTCTAACAATAGGCCAGCAACTCAGGGTCATTCTGAAATGTCTTCATGTCATCTTTTTCCAAACACACAATCGCTTCGATGCCATCGTTGTTTGGAGCATCCATCAAAACTGTAAAGTTCTTTACTATACCACCAACGGTCACTTTTGCTGGCTTCCCCCACCCGAAATCAATCCCATATGTAGGAAACCTGCAGAGGCTAGAACATACGTAACTCTCCTCAATTCTGTTTGATATCTCTAAGACAGTTTCATTTGACATATCAGCAACGATTTTCTTTGCAGTTTCCATGCTATCGATACTTTGTAGCTGTTTCTTCTGTTTTCTGAATTCGCTGATGGTCATATGTGGCTCTAAGTCACTTTGATTGCTCGTTGGAAATACGATCGCCTGATAAAAGTTTCCTAAGGTTGTTTTAGGCAACTCCTTTACCAACATGTTTCGCATATCAGCTGTCAAGACCATTCCAGTTGCTTTGGAGGTTGATCCTGAGTTTGATCTATTAGTAGCGGCTGTCACTGCACACTTATGGAGTAGCCATGATAAAGCTTCAACACGGGTTGGATTCGTGATTGGTTGTCCAGATTCCACGGTCAAGGCCGTGACCTTGGCTTTTAGATCGTTCAATTTTTGGTTAGGGAATAAAAAACTCCTAGTGACACAACCAACACGGGACCTGCATCTTGAAAGTTCAGGCAAATTAGTATTTATAGTTTCGTGATGAAGAACATGAGGATTGATGAGTGGTGCAGCTTTTGCATTGACTGTGGCCCAATGATTCAAGAAATTTAACGCAGTCCGTCCATCACCTATCTTGTGGGATAGCGATATTGCCACTGCCACTCCTCCACATGAAAAATGGTTGACTTGAACGCTTGATACGCAAGCAACACCCTTTTCGTCATTGTCATCACCTTTAAGCTTTGGATGAAACCATATTAGATCATCTGGAAAGAGTTGATCAAGGTCTTCGTGCTCTGAACGTTGGAGGAAATCCGACAGCGGGCTGTCATTGGATGCTTCAATAAACTCAACCCCCTTATCGTTGCAATCAACATACGTAGGGCCGTGTTGCTTCAGCCTACCTCCGACAGGATAGTACTGATTCAAAGTTTCTGATAATGAATTCTTTAACTCGAGCGTTTTATCATGAGAACTTTGATAACCGCTCGAGCCTGGGTAGAATGCAACAATTGGTATGTATAACTGTGGAGATATTTGATCGAACAACGAGAGGTTATATGTTTTCGGGGTTGGAGAAGATGGTTTGATAATGTCTCTAGAGACAATTGTGTGAAGTTGTCTTCTACAAAACCTTAAGAGCTTGTTCATCATACTGTTCATAAACTAGCTTGTTGTCATTTTCATGTAGCTAATTCATATTTTTATAGTCTTTGATATGAATGTATGTAATTAATAAACAAAGACACGTGGAGATCATTCTGCAACAAATTAAACAAACATGCATGTAGTTTACGATATATAATTCTTTGAAGGCGTTCTAAAAAAGTTATAATTCACATGGCTCAAATTTGTATTTTTGTATCGGATAAAGATCAAATAAAAACACAAATATCCGTAGGTGTCATTTGTTTTTTCAAAGCTTTTACCTCTTCATCTACAAACCATGTCTGCAGAAGAAGAGGCACATCTAAAGTCTTCATTTGTATGATAAAAGATTGTTTGTTTTTTGTGCTATTAAAGTTTTTTTTTTTTTTTTTTTTTTTTTTTTTTTTTAACTATGTTTTTGTGATTTGAGAATATAAATTCTTTTGTAAATGATACTAAAATATTGAGTGCGAACAAGCAATCACTTAAAATACGGAGTATAAAGACAAGTTTTCATCCGTTTTATATGTTATCATCTGTTTTTGAACGTTTACGTTCGTTTTTTTACGTTTTCATCCGTTTTTTTATGTTTAAGTACGTTTTTTTACGTTTTCGACCATTTTTTTACGTTTTTGTTTGTTTTTTTACGTTTTCGTCTATTTTTTTATGTTTTAGTACTTTTTTTACTTTTTCGACCATTTTTTACGTTTTCGTCTGTATTTTACGTTTTCGTTCGTTTTGTACGTTTTAGTCATTTTTTTTACGTTCTCGTCCGGGTTTTTACGTTTTCGTCTGTTTTTTACGTTTTTGTCTATTTTTTACGCAAAAAACGGACGAAAACAGACTAAAACGTAAAAAAAGCGTTCGAAAACGCAAAAAAAAAAAGACGAAATCGTAAAAAATGGACGAAAGCGTAAAAAAACAGCTTAAAACGTAAAAAAGACGAAAATGTAAATAATGGTTGAAAACGTTAAAAACTAGATCAAAACGTAAAAAAAGTTGCGAAAAGTAAAAAAACTGACGAAAACGTGAAAAAATGATCGAAAATGTAAAAAACGGACGAAAACATAAAAAAATGGTTGAAAACGTATAAAAAAGACAAAAATGTAAAAAAACGATCGAAAACATTAAAAAAAATCATGAAAACGGACGAAAACGTAAGAAAACAGATGAAAACGTAAAAAAAGGGATGAAAATGTACAAAAACGGAGTAAAATGTAAAAAAATGAACGAAAACGTAAGAAAACGGAGTAAAACGTAAAAAAACGGACGAAAACGGAAAAAAGCAGACTAAAACGTAAAATAACGGACGAAAATGTAAAAAAGCGGTCGAACACGTAAAAAACAGTCGAAAACGTAAAAGAGCGGACGAAAACGTAAAAAAAACAATCAAAAACGTAAAAAAAAAGGGGCGAAAACGTAAAAAACAGACGAAAACGTAAAGAAATGATCGAAAACGTAAAAAACGGACGAAACGTAAAAAACGGATGAAAACGTAAAAAAAGGATGAAAACGCAAGAAAAACTTATGAAAACGGACGAAAACGTAGAATAACGGACGAAAACGTAAAAAACGGATGAAAACGTAAAAAAATATACGAAAACGTAAAAAAATGGCGAAAACGTAAAATAACGGTCTAAAACGTATAAAAACGGACGAAAACATATAGAAACGGATGAAAAGGTAAAAAAACGGACGAAGACGTATAAAAATGGATATTGAGAAAGAGATATAGGGTTTGTGAAAGAAGAGGTAAGAAGTGAAAGATAATGTCTGAAATTTAGAAGAGGAAAGAAGTGAAAAGAAGCACTTATGTCTGCAAAAAAACAAACAAAAACCTCTGCCCTCCTGCAGACAAAAGAAGTGAAAAGAGGGAAAAAGTACTTATTGGGAAAAAACAAACGACACCTTACTTTATCATGTTGTGTTTGTGTGTGCGGTTTTTTTTATTTGTTTTTAGTTGTGTTTGGAGCTTTGGATTGGTTAATGAGTTTTAAATGTATCAAACTTTCCACTTTTTTTTGAGTTTTTTATAACCCTAATATCCTCTCCCCCTAGGGCGAAATCCGGCCACCCCTCCCCTCCACTCCAATCGCAAAAAACTGCCATTATCCGCCTCTCTATCGTTCTTGTAATGATATGCAATCGGTTTAATTGGTAGTTATCATCTGGGGATGGGGTGTGCTATTGAGTTTTAATTCATTATGTTTCTGATTTCGTTCCTATTCTAAACCCTAAACGATTTTATTATAGTCGGTTTCATTATCGATTTCTTTTTAGGGTTTAGTTATGGTTTTTTATATACCCTAATCGATTGCTATGTTTTTCTCTCAATCGTTATTTAGGTTTCTTAACCCTTAACGATCGTTTCTGTATTGTAATCGCTAATTAGGGTTTTTGGTTTGTTTGGATCGTATTGGCTTTATTGGTATATCATTCAATGATCTATTTGCTGGGCGATCAAGATCTACCCCTGTTAGGGTTTACTTTCAAGAACGATTTCCTATTCAGGGTTTCGTATTCTATGACTGATCGCTAGGGTTTCTATTGTGCGTTATTGTTTATATCTTGTGCTTGTTTGGCATGAAAGTCGATCTGATGATCGTGGTCTTCTTGAATGTAACCATTTTGGTTTTTTTTTGTTCCTGTAAGTCGACTATGGGTCGTGGTATGGCTGTTTCAGTTTTGGAACGTGGGTTTGGGAGAGTATTAAGTTCTTTGTGATGTATATGCATAGTTTTGCTGCTGATTTATCTTGGAAGTTAAGTTTTTTAGAATTCTTATTCAAAAATTCTAAGGATCGATTGGGTGTGACTGGATTACACGTGTTCATACTGCTTTTAGAGCCTGATCTGTTTGTTGCACATTCGATCTAATGGTGTTGCATGTAAGTCAAGTTTTAGTTGGTTCTTGTTCAAAAATCACTACTCGGTTTCTGCTGGTCGTTTTGGATGTTGAGGCTTATTGGGTTCCTGTTCTAATTCTCATATGATCAGTATTGGATGTTAGGGTTTTACCCTATTGTATGTTCAAGTCCATTGTATACACAAGTTGGGTTCGTATGATATCTTATGTGCATGATCAGACTTGGTGGATGGGGCTTGTGTTGGTTTTGTTTGTGGTGTTCGATGCTACTACAAACAGATTATATGTTGAAGATCGCTTGGATTGTTCTACGTGGATTCTTCATGGATGTTAAGGTGGACCACCAGAGTGATATAGAAGGCTCAAGTGTTTTACTTGAGTAGTATTGTTAATTCTCATGTACTTGTGTCATTATTGGTAGGTTCATCTTATTGTAAGTTATAGGAATGGTGTGTCATTCTTATATTCGAGTCTCTAAGTGTCCTTAGGGACTGAGGTGAGGGACATCACCCTCATCCTATTGTACCTCAACGTTTTTTGGAGTAATGAATTTTGCCGGGGTGAATAAACCCTTTTACCCAAAAAAAAAACTTTCCACTTTTTACTGAGTTTTGTATCAAACTTTTTTTTTTTTTTTTTTTTTTTTTTTTTTTTAACAAAGTAATGGTCTAAACTTACTAATTCTTGCTATGTTGTGTACTAACGGGGTGATTAGTTTTCTGTTAGAGTTATTTACATAAATCGTCCTTGTGGTTAGGACCAAATTGCAACGTTAGTCCTTATTGTCAGTGAGAGTTATTTACATAAATCGTCCTTGTGGAAATAAGGACTAACGTTGCAATTTGGTCCTAACCACAAGAACGATTTATGTAAATAACTCTAACTGCCATGTGTCGGGTCTGGTTCGGGTCGGGGTCCGGGTCGCCACGTGGACCAATGAGGTGGTGATACGTGGCATGCTAGTATTAATACCCACAATGCTCCCACTCGGAATCGAACACAGGACCTCGTGGTTATTAAGCGAAGTTAGGCCCAACTGTGGTAAGCATAGCTTCAATTATATTACGCATATTTAATACTTTTAACCCTTATTTGCACCGGTCCATTTTATTAGTACTTTTGACATGTCATTTAAGTGAGTTTTGTCCTGGTTCAAAGATAAATGAAAGTACCTTCAGACTCGTTTTTTCGTGCTCTTTCTAATGGTGTGCTCGGTGAATTTTTTTGACTTCGTCTGAACCTCGTTAAATGTGAAAACGTTGTCGAAACTCATTCGAAAATCACCATTTTTGCTTTGTTTTCAAACCCTTGTACCTGCAAGACAATAACACGTACCAAACATATTTGCAAATATATGAAAATATATTTGCAAAATAACACATCATAAGTTCATGACCGTCGAATAGACGTTAGGCAAATGGAATAAAACATCATTATAAATTATAGGCTCCAAATGTCGTCCTTTTGTCCAAGACAAAAGTTTATACCGTAGCTAGTTTATTGAAGAGCTGAACAAAAATATTTAATTTGATTTTATTAGATAATATTTTAAAGTATACAAATTATATTATACTATATACTAAACCTCAGTTTTTCCGTTATACCAAAAGCACCCTCCTATTGGTTGGAGCCCCGTTGAACACTGTTCGAAACACTGTTCATCCGTTATGTTACTGTACCCGTTCCGTTTTTCCCACTAATTAAATAAAAAAAAAAAAAAAAAAAAAAAAAAAAAAAACGCGTCTCTTGAAGCTTCCACACATCACTATCATCTTCCCCTCTCTAAAAAACACACACTCGTCTCTCTATAAACACACACACTCACCGATTATTCATAGATCTTTTCTGCGTGTTACAAATCGATGTGAGAAAATCAATACACAACTAAGATGCAGATACTTTCACCCGAAGACGTGCATCTCTCGAGGTGTTGACACAAACAAACACTGTCATAAATCTCACACACAGTCAAATCAGATAATCAGATGACGCGTGCTTGGGTTTGATGTTTTGGGGTTTTTGTTACTGAAGCATTTTAGAGGTTTTTTGTAAATTGATATGCCTGGTAAGAGTTAATCTCTTATTTTTTTGTTTCATATATTTTAATTTGTGTACTTTTAATTTTCCGTTTATGAAGTGATTATTTGATTATTGTTATAAACAATTATCCCTTAATATTTTATTGTTATCTTGATTTATGTTAGCGGGTTTTGAAAGAAATGCTGAATATGAAAGCTGAGAAGTTCTTGCTTTTGATTATCTGTTTTAATGTGATCTTTAGTACAGTGGTAAAGAATTTGAAATTTGTTTTTAACTGTACTTAAAGTGTTTAGGCCTTTAAGGATTATGTTTTTAGGATTAAAAATGTTGGTTTTGTTTGGGCAAATGGGAAGGGGAGTTTTTCCTTGGTATTCCAAAATTTAAATATGAGGTAAGCAAATATCTAAATCACTATGGTCATTTGATAAATTTTGAAGTCTTGGTATTGGAGATACGTTATATATTATGGTGAATTAGTAAAATTTATGTGATTGTTTGGTTTTGGTGCCAACGAGCAAGAACCCACTTGCATATAAATGGTATAAGCCAATGACGAGATTCTTGGAAAGAAAATGAAGGTTCTTTTTTGAAAAATTGTACCTTTTTTAATCAGGGAATAGTTTGTAAATTGTTATGATTAGTGGATTTTTTTTTTTTTGACGTTAGGATTGGATGTGATTTAGTCTTGCTTTTTGGCACACGTTTCGTGGGACAGGATGTGATCCTTTTAGTGCAGCTACTAAGATGTGACCGTCGTAGGATGGTACTAATTCTTTGGCTATGGCTAAGCGAAGAAGTAAGATCACCCATCTTTAGACCGCTTAGTATACTCCATGTAGGTTGTTGTCTAGCTAGATTATAGTTACCGAATTTACTTTATGTAGTGAGGGCGAACTTTGAGTCTCTAGAAAAGCTTGGAGTTGACAGGTGGTGTTTTCACGATATAGATATTGCTCCTGATGGTAAAACATTGGAGGTAACCTGAACCAACTCTTATGCTTATGCTTTTAATTAATTTGTTGCATGTAACATTTATATGGTTGTTTTAAGTTCCTGCGTATTAGCGCCTGTAAAGAATTTGGCAATCTGATTCTTTAAGAACCATTTTAAGATGTACTAACTTCCTGCAACCTGCCGCCCTTACAGGTATCCAGAAAGAAGTAACTAGGAGTTCACCAATTGTTACTGATAGTGGATTCAATAATTCTATGAATCGAGGTATGCAACTTTCTTTGGGCTCACGGTATTTAACTGTTGCACATTACATGCAAATAATTGTTTAAATTGGACTGATTGACAACAAACTGCTATTGTAGTACGTATTGCTGAAACCTTGGAAAAAAGGAAGCTCTGTGTCGCATAGGAACAACGGCCAAATGCAATTGCCCTTTCAAGTTAAGTTAGGTTACCAATTTCTATGTATGTACACAGTTGGTGTATAAGTATGTTATCAGTATGCTGGAAATTGCCAATTAATGATTTAACCTGTAGCTAGGTGCCAAAGTTGTGGTGTGTGGAAATTGCCAGTTGTGCCAGCCGACGGGTAGTCGTGCAAGAGTCACTTTCGGTGTACAGAACCACTGTGTTTAGCCACTCGGTCTTTCCTAACAAGTACTTTCAGCAACATGAAGATATATGTCGCGCACTCTATCCATTTAGTATGGCAGTTGTTGGAATATTAGAATCATAAAACTATAAACTAATAACCATATAACATGAACATCAAAGAAAATAGCACAGCGAAATAAGCAAGATCTTATTACATGTAATTAATTAACTAAATTTAAATAGATGCGTACCTTTTGATTCCTAGCGAGAATAAGGAATCGTGCACTCCAAGAACAAGGTATAAACCCTAATTAGGGTTTAATGTAAATCGACTTATATGTAGTCGAATAGGGGAAAAATCAACAAGCTAAAGCAAGCTTGTACTCCATTCTTATACACACGAATACTAGCGTTTCAATGGGAAAAACTAGGTTCTAATCACTAAACAATTCCAACACTTAAGTGTGTAATTGAACCGAAAATCCCAAGGGATGGGAGGAGAGGATCGGCCAAAAAACACAAGAGGGAAGAAGAAAAGAATTTGGAAAGCTTAGGGAGTTAGGGCTAGTGAATTATGAATACAAGAGATGTATTTATAGGCTTCACTTTGGCTTGCTTCCCACTCCAAGAAATCGATCCATAAACCCTAGGGGAGGGTCGGCCGATTTTTGGAATCCAAAGGGGATTCTAGATCCTTCTTTCCTTCTTTGCATATTTAGTCCTTTAACAAGCGTTATCTAAACCCCGTTAAGTACTAATGACCGTTAAGTGTTTTGTTTGTGAAATGAATAAATAAATCATAAAACTATATTTAATTATTCAAACCATTGAGACTCTTACGTATTGTGTGCAATCCCGAAGTCTCGTGTTCGAAACCGGACATACAAATATTAATTATTATCCATAAACTCTAACAGCTCCCACTTGGATATTCGTTAATATTGTAATGGCATGGGTTAGTCTAGCTTAATAGCCCCAATGCCCCCAGATCGACTCGAGTATGGTTTTCCTGGAAAAACCACGTGATGATTTAATCATCATACTTATCATTTTGTTACTAATACCTCATTAATATGGATATGGATCTCGGTCATTCCATAATTAACAATTAGTTTCTCGTTTATACATAATTGATCAAGATTACCAAATCATCTGAACATCATTCAGATAGCCTTTGGGCGTGCGCACGCAAACATCTTGTCAACCCTACGAGTGGCCAAGCAGTATTACACTTCAAAACACATTTGAAGGAACAAATCCTTTATTGACTACGAGCATAACCCTCGAACTTTGCATCACTTCCGAAAATAGCCCTTATAACTACCTTTTACGGATAGCGTTAGACTACCTTACAGAAAATGAGCTACGTCCTCAGCAATTATCTGGCATCTCAAGTCTGAGGATAAATATTCATGATTTACTTAATGACGACGATCCATAAAGTATAATCATGTGGTTGGGATAAGTCCTATATTCAATTTATCCAATATTGAATATCATGTGATATTGGTGTCTCAACCTTACAGTACATTCTACCAATCCTCACATTTGTCTTTATTTAATGATATTCCCATATCATTAATCGACAACGAACAATTTAGAATAAATTAAATTATTCACGGATTTAACATGCAAATATAGGATACAATATTAACAAATGATAATAAACGTTATCCGCACTTTATTTCATTAAAAAATAATATTGTTTATACATCCCTTATCAAATTACTAATCCAACAGATTTACATGAAACTACTGGCTAAACGAAGACCAATACCATTAGCGTGTTGAGTAAACTTTTCCTTAGGTAATGCCTTCGTAAAAGGATCAGCCAGATTGTCATCTGTGTGAACTTTAAGTACATTGATCTCTCCTTGTTCTCGAACATAGTGATATCTTCTTTGAAAGTGTCTGGCGTCCTTCATAACTCCAGGTTCATTGGCAAATGTGATTGCGGCAGAGTTGTCGCAATACACATTGATAGGTACTTCAATTGATGGCATCACTCCAAGATCCGAAATGAATTTCCTTATCCAAACAGCTTCCATAGCCGCTTCCGATGCAGAAATATACTCAGCTTATGTAGCAGACATAGCCGTTGTACTCTGCTTTTTGCTCTTCCAGTCTACAGCTCCTCCATTGATGACAAAAACGTAACCCGTCTGAGACTTCGTATCATCTTTATCACTCTGAAAGGACGCATCGCAGAAACCTGTAACATTCAGTTCTGCGTCTGGATTTCCCTCGTACACAAGAAACATATCTTTAGTATTCCTCAAATACTTAAGAATGTTCTTAACAGCATGTCAGTGATCTTTTCCTGGATTCTGCTGGTAACGACTGGTCATATTTTGTGCGAACGCCACATCTAGCCTTGTGCATCTTACTGCATACATGATAGATCCTACTGCCGAAGCATATGGAACTTTCTTTATGTGTGCCACCTCTTCAGGTGTAGAAGCACATAATTCGCTACTCAAGCCATGTTCTACTTGCATGGGCAAATATCCCTTCTTGGAATTTTGCATATTGAATCTCTTCAATATTTTATCTATGTAAGCACTTTGGCTTAATCCAATTAACCGCTTAGATCTGTCTCTATAGATCTTGATTCCAAGGATGTAAGTTGCTTCTCCTAAATCCTTCATGGAAAAACATTTACTCAAGTAAGACTTAACTTCATTAAGACTTGGTATATGATTTCCCATAATTAATATGTCATCGACATATAGAATTAGGAAAGTAGTATTACTCCCACTAACTTTGTGGTATACACACGGCTCATCGAAATTTTGAGTAAATCCAAACTTCTTGATTTTCTCGTCAAATTTCTTGTTCCATTGCCTCGATGCTTGCTTCAATCCATAAATGGATCTTTGAAGCTTGCATACACGCTCAGGAAATTGTGGATTCACAAACCCCTCAGGTTGCGCCATATAGATGTCTTCATCTAGGCGACCATTCAGGAAGGCGGTTTTGACATCCATTTGCCATATCTCATAGTCATAGTAAGCAGCTATGGCTATAAGAATCCTAATAGCTCTAATGTCGGCCACAGGAGAAAAGGTCTCCTCATAGTCAACACCGTATGTTTGGGTAAAGCCTTTCGCCACCAAACGAGCTTTGTAGGTGTGTACATTGCCATCCATGTCCGTTTTCTTTTTGAAGAGCCACTTACTCCCAACTACCTTAGCATTGGGAGGAAGGTCTACTTCAATCCAGACTTTGTTGTCTTTCATGGATTGAATTTCCCCATCCATAGCTACCTGCCATTTATCCTTCTGAGGACTATTAATGGCAGCCCTATAACTAGTTGGCTCATCAAGATCCCCTAGCATAGTTTCCTCACACTCTACGTTTAAACATAGACGTTCAGGAGCTTTTGTAGATCTTGAAGATCTACGGATGGGTACCACATCAACTTCAGGTGGAGGACCTAAACTTTCAGGTTCCACAGGATGTGTGTTAGTGTTCTCAGAAGGTGACATATCTTCTTGATCATTTTCTAGATCATATACTCTCCCACTAAATTCTTGAGATATTAGATTATCCTCAAGAAAATCGCCATACCTAGCCACGATGACTTTATTTTCTGGTGGGAAGTAAAAGTAGTAACCCTTACGAAGATACACTTAACAGATCTTTGTTGGAGTTTATCAGGTGAGTCACGTTTAACAAACGCCTCACAACCCCAGACCTTTAAGTAAGACAAGTTGGGAGCTTTTCCAGTCCATACTTCATATGGAGTCTTATCAACCTTCTTAGTTGGAATCCTATTCAACACGTGAACAGCAGATTCAAGGGCATAGTCCTAAAAGGATAAGGAAAGAGATGTAAGATTAAACATAGATCGTACCATATCAAGCAATGTACGCTTTCTCCTTTCAGATACACCATTTTGTTGTAAAAAGGAGACGTGAGTTGTTGGACAATGCCACACTCAGCTAGATAATCTTTAAACTCTTGGCTTTTATACTCACCACCACGATCGGATCGAAGAGCCTTAATCTTCTTACCGAGTTATAATTCTACTTCATTTATAAAGACCTTGAATGTCTCAAAGACTTCATGTTTATGTTCAAGTAAATAAACATAACCATAACGACTATAGTCATCCGTGAAGGTCAAGAAGTAGGTAGCATCGCGTTTTTACACATGTCTAAGTGGACCACACACGTCCGTGTGTATTATTCCAAGTAGATCCGTGGCCCTTTCCATATTGCTATGAAAAGATTTCTTTGTCATCTTGCCAGATATGCAAGATTCGCATTTATCAAACGAATCATCTTTGATGTTTTTCAAAAGCCCTTCAAATTGCAGCTTTTGCATGCGATCTTTACCTATATGTCCAAGCCGACAGTGCCAAAGATAAGACGAATCCAAGTTAGACTTGATTCTCTTATTGCTAATGCTATACATAGAATTATTTCTATTGGATACATGATTTTCCATATCAATTTCAAACACACCATTTAATGGAATTGCATTAAAATAAAAAACAGAATTTAAAGAAACCGAAATTCCATTATTATTAAATGTGTGCTCAAATCCATTATCCAACAATAAAGAAACTGAAATAACACCTCTAACAATAGACGGTGCATAATGACAATTGTTCAATACTAAAATTAAACTCGAAGTTAAAAGTAAGTCAAAAGTCCCTATGGCTTCACCTGCCGCATGTATGCCATTGCCCACGTACAAGTAGCATTCCCCATAGTTCAGTTTCTTCGCTCCTCTAAGCCCCTGCAATGTATCACAAATGTGAGTACCACATCCTGTATCATATATCCAGGCATTTTGCTTGCGAGGAAAAGAAAATAATTCAACTATAAAAATACCTTAAGTGCTTGCGCCCTTGGCATTTTTATTCTTGCGACACTCCTCAAGCAGCAATGGACAGTCCCTCTTCCAATGTCCAGGAGTATTGCAGTGGTGACAAGCAGCCGTATCCTTCTTGGGATAATCCTTCTTCACAGGAGGATTCTGCTTCTTAGGCTTCTGCTGATGGACCACGACCTGTTTCCCTTTATCAGCTTTGCCTTTGCCCTTCTTGTTCGCGTTATGCGGTTTACTGGGTTTAGTGATCCTACCACCTCTAATTGCCATCACAGCAGGTGTAGGTGCCTTCTTTGAGAGTCCTTTCTCATAGTCGATAAGCATTGCATGTAAATCACTTATCGTCTTCCCCTTGCAATGCATGTTAAATATCACAACCCGCAAAATTTCAGGTCAATACTATTCACAAAACTCAAATTTACTTTCTTGACGTTTAATTGAAAACAATTTACGTATGCCTTTTTAATTCAACCGACACTAGACGATGTTCAGTCTACACATTTTATACACTTTTGGTTCCTTACAATTCTATTTTAAAAGTCACTTTTCAATATTCCTATTTTTACGTAAACCTTGCACCTTTTACGTCTTTCGCGATCCTAACCTTTGTTTTTAGGTTTGAACTATATTTAAATATCCCAATGAACTCACCACTCATCTAAAATAATAAAATAGGTCATGATAACAAGTTTTTATATTTTTAGAAGTTTTACATTTTTTTTACGTTACCCGGTATTGCATTATGTGTCCTAAAAACCCAACGTTTGAGTACCGGGAGCAACATACACAACACAATACACACTATAACATAACTAATGATAAAAATTCAGCACTTGTGCTCCTTTCCCCTTGTTTTGCCGCCCCTATACATCAAACCACCCAACACTTGTCCTACATCAAGACAAGTGTTGAGGTTAGTCTTCTATATCAATCCCAACTCACAATAGTTCACCAAACACCTCATTTCAAATGAAAAACACACAAAAATTCTGATCTTCCTCTCAAAATTTCGTGGGTTTCAAGGGCAAAACACGCTTCATCTTGTGTTAGATCTATTGAAGAACTAGTGTAGGATAAAGATCTATTGGTGCTAGTGTTCTTGGTTTCATTGATTTTCTTGTTCATCACCTCTTGTAAGGAACCAACCCTCATTATTTTCATTCATTTACCTACTGATATTCATGTCATTTTATGTATTTTATATGCTACATAAGTTTTTTATGCTTGATTATACTTGGTACACACTTTAAAACACAAGAAAACCCTAAAAAGGACTTGTTATGAAAACACTATTCTGATCAGGGGTAAAAACAGAATAAACTGTACTAATCAGTAGATCTTTGACCTAAACTAAAAATATGTAGTTATAGATCTATGTCTTGTGGTCATTTCCCCGTTGTGATTCCCGTTACAATACCCGATGAATGAGTTATGAAATTTTTGGTGAAACTAGGTCAGAACTGTACACTGTTTGCATTTAGGGCATAAGTTGAGTTTTAATTCATAACTTTTTGAAAACTAAATATGTGGACTATAGTAGACAAGTAGATCTATCATCTCCAACTGAGTTTACCTTGATATGACTTGTAGATTTCAAGTTATGGCCATTTTAGTGAGACACAAAACTCAGACAGTTTGACCCTCAAAACTGACTTGCAAAGAAAAATTGTAAAAAGTGTGTATACCTAGATATTCTTGAGTAAGCTTATTTTGTCAGTAAAGTAGGGACATAGAGGAAACTAGGGATATAAAGAACATGATTTTTTGACTTACGGTTTGAGAGATATGAATTTTTGAAAGTGATCAAGTGATAAAATTTCTATTAGCTTTGTAGTTGAAGTATGGAAATAGAGTAGTAACTTGCATACTTGAACTTTGAGTTTTCATTTTGGACCACCTAATATATTTTGGACCCTTAGACATAATTTGAACCTTTTGACTAAAGATTGAACCCCTGAACTTATTTTAGACCCTTGTGACTCATTTTGGACTTAAAGACACAAATAGAAATAAAACTTGAAATTGGGTGAGAAATGCATCCCATGCTTGTAAATGATTTTTAAAAGCCAAATTCAACATTAAAAATTATTTAAATATTATGTACCAAGCATAATTGAGGTTACAACTTACATGGCATATAGATATAATTATATCATTATTTTTAGAAGCTAAGACGCGCGTATATATATATATATATATATATATATATATATATATATATATATATATATATATATATATATATATATATATATATATATATATATATATGTGTATATATATATATATATATATATATATATATTTAAGCGTCTCGTGGTTATTTCTTCATTATCCCACTTGATCGTGCACTTTGTTTTCGGTGAGTTTCATAGCCCCGACTTTTACATTGTTTATACATGATTTCTAAACCCTCGGGGTGGGAATACAACGCTTGTTTTTACATACGGACACAAGTACTAAAACTGTTACTTTGCCTAAGTTACCACATAGCCACTAAAGTCCCCTACTTATCATGAACCGTTAATTATTTGTAAGTGCGGATGTTATGAATAGATCTATTTTGGTTGACACCCCGTCCGGGTTGGTCGCGCCAACTGGGTAAACGGAAGCATATCATTCGGATTATTTCCGAGTGTCTGGAAAACACTTATTTGGGGCATTTATTATTGTGCTCAATTGCATACCAATTCGTCGAGCTTCAGGGTCATGAGCTTAGGCACTGTATTATTATTTTTGGCTGTGACATTATATTTGTTGTAATTGTCTGCTATTGAAATCTTGTGGTCTGCAATACTGTTTATTTAAACCTATGACTCTCATCAACATATTTGTTGACCCGTTTTAGCGTGTATTCTAAGGTAATTAGGTGATGATGATACACCTTATGTATGGAAGCACATCGAGTCACATTTTGGATGCACATCATGATGGAGATTTTTCTACAATATTTAGCATTTGGTTTTGTATTTAAATCTTACATTTTGATGGTGAACTCTGATAGCTATATTTTGTAAAACTTAACTTAATATCAAACGTTTGTTTTTAAAACGACTCACTTAGAGGTCGTTCTTTATTGCCTTGTACTTTGTGACCGAGAACATCATGCCCTTGGAATTCCATTCCGCTGCAAACACAGATTTTGGGGGTGTGACATTAAAGTTGCGCACAAACTCACCATACAACTCCTCATTGAGGGATCGATTGATGAGGCCAACTTTCACATCTTCTACGTACTCGCATCCGAGTGTGTCCAATTGGTCAATATATCCTTTCATCTCCAATACATGGGCACTCACGGGTTTGGTTGCATCCTACTTACACTTGGCCAGAGAATCTAAAAGATCATACAACTCCGCCATAGGTGGTTTCTCAAACATACGTTTGAGTTCTTCAATCATAGCCATCGGACCATAATTCTCAAACTGCTTTTGCAGCTGAGTATCCATCCCAGATAGCATGAGACAAGCCACATCATTGTGCTTGTCATAAGCATTGTTGAACTCTTCAAGTTCAGCATTTGTTGCAGTAGCAGCAGGAGGAGCAACAGGAAGAGGCTCACTAAGGTATTCAATTCTTTTGGCAATTCTAAGAGTAATCCTCAAAGAACGGTACCAATCATTGAAGTTTTTAGTACCAGTTAACTTCTCTCTTTCAATCATAGATTTGAAAGCAGAGCTCATGTTTGACATGTTTGTGTCGGGTTGGGCCATTTCTACAGAAAAAAGTTCAAAAGTTAGTACTTTCGATAATAAACTTTTCAAGAAAATTAAACACCCATTGGTAAAATAACCATTTAATTTTCACTGAAAACTAGGATCCTAATTGACGTCGTTTCATTACATCAACTTTGGCTGCTAGCAATGAAAGTACTCAATAAGGTACGGGATCACCCAATTGCCAATATCCAATTGAAATTCCTATAAATCATGGGACTTTGCCAACCTCAGTTGCAAATGTAAGCATGTTTCATCCCCAAATCTTTATGCCTTGACGCCGTTCCATTACATCAGCTTTGGCTGCTAGTAATGAAAGTGCTCAATTAAGTTAACCAACTTAGAAAACTGTAAATTGACGTCGTTTCATCACATTCAGCTTTGGCTGCTAGTAATGAAAGTACTCAATTTACCCTTAGACTCCCACCCTTTGAACATCACATTCAGCTTTGGCTGCTAGTGATGTAGGATGTAACCTTAGGTGTTTTCTCTTTAGTTGGATGGCATATTACTTAAATTTAAGGGTATAAATTTTTTTGGATGTGTGTAATCAAAATATGTACAAAGATGTCATGCATTCATCTTTGTATCATATGTTTCAACAAAACAGTTTACTCATTCGTTACATTAATAAGCTCAAATCATCAAAGTTTTAATTAATAGCGTTGAGAAACTTACAACATTGCCTCAAGATGCTTCGTACTTTTTCCTGGTTGTACTTGGTAAGTCTAATATTGACGCATAGGTGAGCGGGGGGCAAACGTCTGCTCAAAGGCTAGTTAAAAACGAACCCCATTTAAGGTCACAATTTAATGCGAAACCAGCCTTAAACTCACTTTATAGTTTGTCAATAATTAGGTCCGCCTTTCGACCACTTTTGTATAGTCGCATCAATCAATTAAACAATTATGATTTTCTTGCTTAAAACAATGTTACACCATTGTTTAGTCAAGTTTATTTTCTTTTTGAAAAATTACTCTTTGTTTACAATAATGTCTACAACATATTAAACAAATGCGCAATTAAGAAAAATAAACAACTAAAATAATGAACATGCTAATAAATCAATTAATATGTATATATCGATCATAGGAATCCCATGGGTTTTCGAGCTCATTGTACCCCATGGACCACAACACCAATTTCTTGGCCGCGTAAGTCTTATGATTAATATATACATAACACACATAATTGAAAAACATGCGATTTAATATGGGGTCTTCCCCAATTTTAGGTCTTCCCTAAAAACCTAATTAATTAACTTTTAGTAATATTTAATTCGTGTTCAACAATTATAATTACTAAACCTAGTTAATTAACTGTTGGTCCCTTTACACTATTAGAGTTAACTAGAAAGTTAATCTATTTCGTGTTATGACTAATACAATGTTTAGGATTAATTCTAACAGTTATAAAACGTGAGTATAAAAAACAACAATATTTTTCAACGTTTAAATTCTTATTAGAAATAATTCCAAGAATCTATACCCAAGTGTTTTGCGGAACAAACACTTGGGATTGAATAGACAAGGGTATGGGGTGTCTCCTATCGAAACTCAAGTTTTGCTTGAGTGGTAACAATATACCCACTGAGCTATCTCAGTGAGTTGTATACTCTTTGTAGGAGAGAAGTTCCTTTGCAAAAGTTCAAGACTTTAAATATACAAAGCACACTTCAACTTCTCTCCCATCTGATCTATTTATACACAAGTAATCTAAGTATAAGTGATTAAATATAATACAAGTTGTTGAGGTTGCGTGTCTGACAATTACAAATAGTAATTGTCATTTCCAAGAACCAATAGGAAAGGGCTAATAAGACTTTGGGAGTTGTTGGCTGACACTCCATGACTTTTAGCCGCAATAGGGAAGGTTGGATCTGACAAGAGAAGAGTGTTGGGCTTACACTATTATCTTCTCAGATCTTTTCCCTATTGTTCCCGCCTTTTCTTTAGGCTTTGGTTCCTCAGTCATTTAATCACTTTGTTGGTTTGAGGAGACTGGGGTTCAGTGAGTTCTTGTCCAATACTCACTGAACCATCATCTTCTTCTTTGGCTTAAGTCCTACTCAGGGAGTACCGCCTTCCTGAGAAGTGAATCCTTCTTCATGAATTCGCCTTACGCATCTTGAAGATGACTCACTGAGAGGCTGTTCTCTCAGTGACTTGAATTGTTCTCGGTTTAAGTTTAACACTTAGTTAATTTGTGTCCAAATCATGTTTTACGTATTCTTGGGTTTTACATAACCCAACAATCTCCCCCTATTTGGATATAAATTATTCCTAAGTGTTTTGATCAGTATGAGTGAGCTAAAGTCTTATGCTCATACTGAATGTACTAGAAAATAAATAAGGATACTGATATAACAACAACATTCATCAATTTATTCATATCATTACAAGTCCTATTATTCTAAGTACAAAATACTCAAGGTTCCTCAACAAGACCCATGAGTTCAAGTTTCGCCTTCTTTGACATCAACACCTCTTTATCAGGTCGTTCCTTCATCAATTGATCCATCAACCTTACAAACTCCTCATTTTCAGGTCTCCTGATATTAAGCGCCATCAGTTTGTAAGCAAGGAGTGTTGTCGTTTCTACTTTGTCGATGTCAGAGACTCTTTGAAAGGCTTCCTGACCGAATTCATCCACAAAGAAGATACCATACTCAGGTTCCTTGATGACTAGGTTGGGACGGAATTTGACTCCCTGAGGAGGAATTCTATTGCAGTGAAGTGCAGCTATATATTGTTCAGGCTCCATAGCTACAGCTTTCCTTTTCTTCCCAACCTTCTGAGTAAACTCAGGGATAGTTAGTCCCTGAGAAGCAAGTGCCTCATCATGGTTAATGCCCAGACTCTTTGCCACTCTTGCTAGTTCCTCATACTTAGCACTCAGTGACTTGATGATGATTGGGGCATTCTTGCTTGCGGTTTTCTTCCTTAGGATGGGCATCATCATATCCCATTCTCTTAACCCATAGTCTGAAAACTTGATTGCAGGAAGATGTTCAGACTTCCTTGGACCTCTATGGATTGTTAGGCTCAGAGGTCTGGTGGGGTGAATAGTGATATCAGTGATTTTGCCTTCATCTTTGGTTTTGGTCATGTGCCATACATACCTCTCATAAATCCTCTGCCTCTTTTCTTCCTTAAGTTTGGCTTGTTTGTTGTGTTCCTTAAGGATTTCAGCCTGAAGCTTGAGAAACTCATCCCCTTTGATGTCCTTTTTCTCAGACTCCTTGATCACTTCTTTGGCAACCTTAGAAATTTCAGACCTGTTGAGTTCCAATTCTTTCTCTCTTTCCTTCATGAGCTCTTCTTGGTGTAAAATTTCAACAAGTTGATCAGGAGTCCCACAGACCCTTCTCCCATCCTTTAAATCAACATAGAATGGTGCATCAGGATCTGCACGTCTTTTAGATGAAGCCTTGACTAAGAGTGATTCAGGAGGAGGGTTTGTTTCAGTCACCATGATTTTCTTCCCTTTGTCAATGAGAGGAGGTTGACTGGTGGATGTCTCAGGGACAATTACCAAAGCAGAATTGGGGTCAGGGATTGGAGGATCATCATTTTTCTCACCTTCAGCAGATGGCGAAGCTTCAGTGGAGACACCTGCTGACTGAGGAGGTGGAGGAGTATGAGAGGCCTGAAGAATGGATAAAATGTTGGAGACCATAGACTTTGTTTCAGAAGTCTCATTCCTCACGGCACTTAATTCGGTAGCCATTTCCTTCTGGTGGGTTCTGAGTTCAGTTACTTGGGTGGTGTAGTGGTTGACCAGCTCATTATGTGTTGTTGAGAGCTGCTCAAAGGCTGAGGAGATTCTGATCAGGTGCTCCTTGGATGCATTAACAGCCTGATAAATGGACTCTTGCTGGGTCCTTAAACCTTGAAGATCTACCCCCTGAAGGAGCTTTAGAAGCTCAGTAATGCTGGTGGAGGTGTTAGCCTGAGAGGCCAAGTATGCATCCAATCTGGTGACAAAAGTGGGATCATCTGCAAGATGTTCTTGTACTGATTCTATAGCCTTGAGGATGTTGGACAGTTCCTGATGCTGTCCAGTGGCTATGTCATCTACAGATTTGTTCAGGTCGCCAAGTTGTTTATCAGTGAGGGTAGCGGCCTGAAGAATCTTTGCCTGAGATTCTTCCACTGAAGCCCTGAAGTCAGCATAGGAGGATGCCACTTCAGTGTGCTTATCCCATAGCTCATCCGCAACAGAGTTGTAAAGACCTTCGTTGGCTTTGCGAAGGACTTTTGCCATTTGTCTTTCAGAAGCCGGATGAGCATCGTCATACTTTTGCAACCACTTAGGAGTGGTTGAAGCACCTGATGATGATGATGAGGTTGATGGAGAACTGGGTGGTTGATCCTCAGGATGAGGTGAGGAATGTTGTTTCTCAGAGGGCTGAGGAGGGCTTACTTGTGTTTCCATTTCCTCCTCAGCATCAGGGATCTCATCATCACCAAAATCAATCTCCTCCTCTGACTCATCAGCCAACAAATTTTTATAGTCAGCCAGAGAAGGAGCCTTCAGTAAATTCGGCTCCCCCTCAGAAGAGGGCTCACCTTCGTTGTGGCCAGGTCCTGATTCTTTTGTCATAATAACTGGTGGGGTTTGACCAGCCTGACTAGTCATAATAACTGGGGGGGGGGGGGGTTTGCCCAGCCTGACTTTTAGGATCAGTTCCTGAGAGAACAAAAATGCCTGAGGTGGGTTTGGGTTCCGTATCGGCGGGTGGTTTAAATCCCTCCGAGTCTTTGTCCCCCTGAGCGCCTTCATCCACTGACGGGTGTTTTTCAGTGGAATCATGAGGCACTCCTTGTGAAGATGTATGGACCCCCTTCCCATCAGGATTGTTCTGTCCTTTTGGGGATTTAGGGTCCTAAACTCCCTGAGACCCTGAGTGTGATTGCTCAGGGACGTTAGCAGGATGTGAGTGGGTATGGGTCCCCGTCTCAGTGGAGTAGTACTGCTCCACCGAGGATATAGAACCCTGAACTCTCTCAGGCTCTGATTGTGATTTATCAGTGCCTTCATTAGGATGTGAGTGGGTGGATGCTCCTGACCCTTCTGACTTGTTTTTGTCAGTAGGGACATTAGGAAAGGGTTTGCCCGAGGATACTGAGGATGATTGCTCAGCACCCTCCAGTGGCATTTGTTTTGTGGCCAATGTGGTCTCTTGTATGGGAGTCTGAGAGGTCAAGGTCACAACAACTTTCTTGGTGCCTGAGGCAACAGTCTCAGTGACGAGTGGTTTAGGTCTAACCACCTTACTGGATTGTCCCCCTTTCCCTTTCTTCTTCTTCACTTTCTTGGTTGGTGAAGGAACTAGTGAGCATACGTTTTCACCCTGAATCACCATTAACATGTAGGTGTTCAGGGCGACCGGTTGTACCTCAGTAATGTCACTACTAAAGTTGGTCTTATGCAAGATGTCAGGTTTTGTACCTTCATCGTCAGACCTTAAGTAGTCAGAACCAAGAAGATCCTGAAGCACACAGGAAATGAACCTAGGATAAGACATGTGTCTTTGCCTATGTTTCCCTGAGAGCTTTGACACGAGGTCTCGGAAGATTATTCCTCCGATATCTATTTTTCTACCCTCCAAGAGACTGAACATCATCAATTGTTGTGATGAGTTCAACTGCTCAGTGGAGGATTTGTTTCCTCCGAGTACCTGAATGATGAATGTCATCATAAGTTTCTAGACAGGGTGAAACCATGTCTTCACTATTGGAGCCTTTGCCAACAAGGCTTCAGGAGACTCGCCAGGACGCCTAACATCATGAGGCCCAAGGAAAAGCATTTCAGCTTTTATTTCCTGATCAGTAGGGTTAGCCTCAAAGTTCTCAACAAAGTTAAGACCAGTGGCCATGATGAAGGTCTTGTAGTTCAGGGAGAGAGTCCTAGTCCCATTCATCACAGTGAAAGTGATGATCGACTCTTTGGTGTCCTTAGGGCTAGTAGCCGTTGCGGTACACCAAAACTCCCTGAGATAGTCCTTATAGATGACTTCTGGGGTGGTTGTAAAGGCTGTGGCAAGGAAGCAGTTTTGTAAATACTTAACTACATCCTTGTAACCCGCATATTGCTGCGGGTAATGGAAATTTCCAACCACATTGTTTTTTGTCAGGTCCACGCCCTCCATTGTGAAGCTCACATTTGGGGCAGTGGTAATAGCACTAGAGGAAGCCATTTTATGATCGGGTTTAGGTCGGAAAATGGTCGGATATTTCTTAATGCTAAGAACACACACACAATTTGTTTGAGAAATAAAATGGGCAGAGTTTGCTTATAAATTTCTAAAAACGTGTGTGTGTATTCTTTTGGATGGGTATTTATAGGATAGTGGAGATGGGGGTATTTTTGGCATTTGAGTGATCTTATTTAATCAAAATATAATTTTTGGAAGTTATTTTGAATAAAATGTTTGAGATCCGCATTAAATGCCACCACTCCACTTTTCCTCTTTTTTCTCAATTGGCAGAGTGAACAGTTGAGCAGTTTCTGCAAAAGGAGAAGTTGCAGAGTTTCCATCATCACACAGTGTATTGTGTGAGAGAGGGCATTGAATGCCAAGTTGGGAAGTGGGGGCCCACTAGGTGTATGCCAGAAAGGCTAAAAGAACAAATATTCTTGAATTAAATATGAGTTCAGTTACCAACCTCGGACATTTACTAACTAGATACTTAGAGCATTTAAGTCAGTATTTAATGTCCTTTTCAGGGCCCTGAATGACTCTTCATTCAGTGATAGGTTTTTCAGGGACTTGGGATTAGTCACTGATGATTCAGGAATATGGAAAGATTCCTGAGAAGCAAGGATTCAAGAACTTAGGTTTAGTTTCTGAACCCTCAAGATTTCAAGAACTTGGGTTTAGTTCCTGAGGTTAAGGATTAGTGAAATAATTCACTGACGAACACATTGAGTCAGGGACCTGAGATTTTAAGAATTTACACTTCAGTTGGTAGGAATCAATCAGTGGACTGATTCTCTATATCCAACATTCCTAATTCAGCTTTCAGTCTTGTGAAAGTTGGTTCATCCAAAGGTTTGGTGAAGATATCAGCTAACTGATATTCAATAGGAATGAAGTGTAGTTCAATGTCACCATTCATGACATGGTCCCTGATGAAGTGATATCTGATATCAATGTGTTTTGTTCTCTGATGAAGAACAGGGTTGTTAGAGATTGCAATTGCACTTGTGTTATCACAAAAGATGGGTAACATCTTGTACTGAATTCCATAGTCACCGAGTTGACTTTTCATCTAGAGTACATTTGCACAACAACTAGCTGCTGCAACATATTCAGCCTCAGCTGAGGACAAGGCAACTGATTGTTGCTTCTTAGCACTCCAACAGACTAATTTCCCACCAAGTATTTGGCAAGAGCCTGAGGTGCTTTTTCTGTCCATGTTGCATCCAGCATAGTCAGAGTCTGAGTATCCTTTGAGATCAAGTCCTGAGCACTTTGGATAGTATAATCCAAGGTTAGGAGTGTCCTTTAGGTACCTGAATATCCTTTTCACATCAGTGACATGAGATTCTCTTGGGTCAGATTGATATCTGGCACATAGACATACTGAGAATTGGATATCAGGCCTTGATGCAAGTAGATACATCAGTGATCCTATCATTCCTCTAAAGAGAGTTTGATTTACTGGTTTGCCAGTTAGATCAGGACCAAGATTGTTTGGGGGAACCATGGGAGTTTTGACTGAGGCATAGTCACTGAGATCATACTTCTTCAGTAGATTCTTTACATACTTCTCTTGACTGATAGTGGTTCCTCTATCAGTCTGCTTGATCTGAAGACCAAGAAAGTATGTCAGTTCTCCCATCATGCTCATTTCAGACTTCTTTGCCATTAGTTTTTCAAATTGTTTGCAAAGTTTGAAACTTGTTGAGCCAAAGATGATGTCATCAACTTACACTTGTGCTAGTATGACATCATTATTTGTCTTATAGATAAACAATGTGTTGTCTATCTTGCCTCTGACAAATTTGTTTTGGATTAAGAAGGCTGAGAGAGTCTCATACCATGCCCTGGGAGCTTGCTTCAGTCCATAAAGGGCTTTGTTAAGCTTACAGACATGATCAGGAGACTCATGGCTTTCAAATCCAGGAGGTTGCTCAACATAAACTTCTTCTTTCAGTGAACCATTTAAGAATGCACTTTTAACATTCATTTGGTACACCTTGAAGTTCATGTATGTGGCAAAAGCAAGGAAGATCATGATGGCTTCCATCCTTGCTATTGGTGCAAATGTTTCCTCATAGTCAATGCCTTCTTGTTGATTAAAGCCTTTGGCTACAAGTATGGCTTTGTTTTTAATGACTATGCCATTTTCATCAGTCTTGTTTTTGAATACCCATTTCATGCCAATGACTGAGACATTCTCAGCACATTTGACCAAGGTCATTACCTTGTTTCTGTTAAATTGTTCCAGTTCATCATGCATGGCCTGAACCCAACTTGGATGTTTAAGTGCTTCTTTAACACTTTTGGTTTCAATTGTGGAAATGAAGTCCACAAATAGGCATTCATTGGATGAGGCTGCTCTTAGACTAGCAGCCATGCTCCTGGTGAGCATGCCTTCAGTAGGCTCTCCAATAATATTGACAAGTTCAATGTCCTGAGACCTAGTCCAACTTTCTTGAGGTCCTGGATACTGATTTGAACTTGTGGAGGCCTGATTGGGTAGAGGGGTTGGTTCTGGAGTAGACACATGATCATTGTTTGGATCTTGAGTGTCTATCAGATTACTGAGATTGTTTGCATCTTGAGTATTTTGAACAGGCTGATTGATAACATCAGTGTGTGTATGTGCCTCAACAAACTCAGTGATGGTTGGGTTAGGTAGGTTGTGAGGGATTATGTAATAGGAGAGATTAGCATCATCTTGATACTGAGTAGAAGAATTGTTTTCAGACAGATATTCATCAGGAGGATATCTTGAAGAATTATCAATTCCTATCTCTTCTACTGAGGCAGTTGAGAACCTGATAGCATCAGTGCTCTCATCAAAGGTAACATGAAATGTTTCCTCAGTCTGCTGTCTCCTTGTGTTGAACACTTTGAAGGCTTTTGAGACAAGTGAGTATCACAGGAAGTATCCATCATCAGCTTTTGCATCAAATTTCCCTAGGTGATCCTTGTGATTATGAATAAACACAGGACACCCAAAGACATGAAAGTAGCTGATGTCAGGGATTCTTCCTTTGAATAACTCATATGGGGTTTTCCCATGTCTCTTGACAATTATGGATCTGTTTTGTGTATAACAGGCAGTTTTGACAGCATCAGTCCAAAAATGGTTGGAAAGGACTGATCCACATAGCATTGTCCTAGCAGCTTCAATGAGTGTTCTGTTTTTCCTTTCAGCAACACCATTTTGTTCAGGTGTGTATGGAGAGGAAAAGTTTTGGGAAATACCTTTCTCATCACAGAAACATTCAAGTTCATTATTTTTGAACTCAGTCCCATTGTCAGTTCTAATTTGTTTGACCTTAATGTCATTTTGATTTTCAATGTTCCTGACAAAGGACATGATTGTTTCAGCTGCCTGACTCTTTTTGATCAGGAAGAATACCCAGGTGTATCTTGAGTATTCATCCACTATGACCAGAGTATACTTCTCATGGTTAATAGACCTTGGACTGACAGGTCCAAATAGATCCATATGGAGAAGATGTAGGCAGTTCCTGATGGAAAAGTTGGTTTTGGTTTTAAAGGATGCTCTGTGATGTTTACCTTTTTCACAAGCTGAGCATGGTTTATCCTTAAAAAACACAAGAGATGGTAAGCCAAGGACCTTGTTTTGTTTTACAAGATTGTTAATGTTCTTAAAGTTCAGGTGGGTAAGTCTCTTATGCCAAAGCCAGTTGAGTGTATCAGTGGCTTTAGCAAAGAGACAAGTTTCGTCCTGAGTTAGACTGGTCATGTCTAATACATAAACATCTTGTCTTCTTGGTGCAATGAGGACAATTTCCTTATTTGCATTGAAGATGGTTCCTTGCTTATCATCAAACTGAACTATGTATTTTGCATCACATAGTTGACTAACACTGATCAGATTATACTTAAGACCATTTACATATGCTATCCTAGTAAAGACAATACCATTGCAGTTTACTGAACCATAACCTTCGGTGAGACATGATGAATTATCAGCAAATATCACTTTGGGTCCTGGTTCTTCCACATATTTGTGCAGACACTCCTTAACACCAGTCATGCTCCTTGAACATCCACTATCTAGATGCCAAACAGGATCCCTGGCATGCTTCTGCACAAATAGTAAACTAGGTCAGTTCTTTCTAGGACTCCATTTCATGGAGGGTTTGGTATTGTAGGTCTTTATGAAAGTATTAATTGATTCATGGTCAGAGGTTGAGTGGACTGAGCTACCACATGTTTTGCATTTGGTTGTAGGGGTAGCCTCAGTAGTCTGAGAGGATTGTTTCATTCCTCTTCTTGACTGAATGACATTCTCTTTTCCTGAGGATTTCTGAGTGGAACTTCCACTAGATTCACAGTGTTTGTCATATTGACAATCCTCAGGGTGGTGGTCATTGAATCCACACAAAGGGCAGGGTGGAAAAGGCTTGGCCTTTTGCTTCTGTTTCTGCTTAGAATCAGAAGGGTAGTTCAGGCACTGAGCCTTAAGTCTTGAAAAGTTTGACATGACTGAGCATTGTTTATGATCAGAGGTCCTGTGATCTTCCTTTTTGCAAATCATGCAATAAAGGACTCTATAGCAATCATCAGTGAGATGAACTCAAATAAGTACATTTTATTACTATCATTTATCCTATTAATTTGACTTGTTTTATTATATTATGTATGAGGATTGATACTTAATCGTTTACTTTTGTAATTCTCAGGTAAAAACAAGAAAAGAAAAAGAAAGAAAGAAAAGTTGGAAGTTAGTTTTAACCAACTTATGTAAAGTTATGTAAGTGGTCGATATCACCACTATTTGTTATATACTATATCTATGGATTGAATGGGAATTGGCAGTTATGGGAACGCCAATTAAGGTTTATTCTTTGATTAAGATCTTGTTGAGTATAATTCGTGTCTACCTAAAGCGTGTGTTTTAAGTGTTAAAGCGTGAGTTATTCGATGATATGAGTCTTATTCATGGGATGGTTGGGATAGTGATTAACCACACTTAGGATTTTAATTTATTTGTTTTGTTTATTTTTCATTTTACACCAATTTATATCCCAAATGTTATCCATACCCTATATTATTCTTTATCCAACCAAACCTTTGATTTATTGAGATTAGGGATTTGAGCAATCTTAAGTATCGTAGTCGTGGATTCGGCTATGTATTTATGATTTTGTCGCCCTTTTTGATATATTATTATTGGTGAAGTTTGGACCTATCTTTAGCCTATTCGAGTTAAGGATTTGAGCAATTGCAAGTATCGTGTTCGTGGATTCGATCATGTATTTGTGATTTTGTCGCCTTTTCTGGAATTTGAGATCGATAGTGAAAGAGAATAATTAACCCTTAAGCCTAAAAACCCTTTTTACCGCTTTAGACTTGTTATTCCTTAGCTTTAGTGGAGGAGATGTGTATACTTGCCAAGCTTATGATAGAATATTCGTCACGACTGGACAGTTAAACGATTAGATTTGCTTTTATCAACTTATTTTATTTTACTTCTAATTCGTTAAGTGTTTAATTGTGTGATTATGAAATAAACGAATACATGCTTAAATATAAAAATAAATCCTAACATCTTTTAGGATACATTTTCATAAGAGAAATTCTAAGGTTTACTTGGGGACAAGTAAAGTTCAAGTGGGGGGATATTTGATGAACTCAAATAAGTACATTTTATTACTATCATTTATCCTATTAATTTGACTTGTTTTACTATATTATGTAAGAGGATTGATACTTAATCGTTTACTTTTGTAATTCTCAGGTAAAAACAAGCATTTGGTGAAACTTAGCGATTTTGGACTGATTATGGAGCAAAACATGCAAGAAGTTAAGAGTCTACTGAAATGAAGAAGATCAAGACTAATCTGCTCCAGATGCGCCGCATCTCACTCATTACATACGGCGCATCTCTATTAAGATATCACCAGATACGATCCAAGATACAAGAGGACATGCGCCGCATCTAATCATGGAGTTACGCCGCATCTTCTGGCGGTGTACGAATATTCCTGAATATTATAATCTTGGACCCCACGCGAAGTTAAGTCAATGCGCCGCATCTACTTACTAGATGCGCCGCATCTTCCCTCAGACAGAAACTATAAATACCCCAAGACCAGACGAATTCCAGAGCTTTTGGTCAGAACATCGAAGACCGAACCAGCAGAACCCTAGGACGAATTCAGTCAAGGAGGCAGCACAAGACACACCAAACGAAGATACAAGAGCTGTAAGAAGGTGCTGCATGTGTTTAATTCATTAAGTAGTTTTGTTTTATTGTGTTAGCAAACTTTAATTCATCAGGATTGGTGGCTTGTGTAATGTGACAACGAAAGATTGCACTCCCTTTAATACTTGCTTTCCCATCAATTAAAGTTTATATGTTGATGTCTTTGGTTACTACTTATTAGTGCATTGATAACCTCTGTGTTTATTAGTGGCTTGCGGGCATTTGACTGCGGAAAATAATGTGGCTCCCACGGTTATTACTAAATTGATCACTTAGGAATAACTTTTAGACATAAGTAATCATTAAGGGTTTACTCGCCGATAAGAATAGGACCAACGAGAAAGGGTTAACTACATACACTTCATATAAAGCTATCAATAAAACAAGTGACAATCTACTTAATCATAAGGACAGCCCTCTTATTGTCTCGAGTATTTATCTGTGTACGTGTGTGCTACTTGCTGATTCGTGCCTATTGGTTTATTTTATTATTTAATTGCAAACAAATCGTGCCAGTCTCTCAGGCTGAAACCCCCTTGCGTTAGGATATTAAAATACTGATTAGAATAACGAGATAATACGTTCCACTCTTAGTGATCGACACTCTACTTACCATTATATTCATACTGACCGGGTACACTGCTCGTTAAGTGTGTGTGTTATTGATAAGTCGGCTAAATATAAATTTAAAACTTGAGTAGGCATTAAAACTGCTAAACCGCAACGACACATCACGCGCATCAAGTTTTTGGCGCCGCTGCCGGGGAGTGAATTGTTATTATCTGTTAATTTGATTAGTATTTTAATTAGGTTTTTCTTTTTATTAGATTAATTGCATCATTGTATTATTTTGCATATTTGTTGTTTTGTGTGTTATTTGTTTGCTTTTATTTTTGTTTTTGTGTTTATTTTGTTTGTGTGTTTTTATTTGTTTTTATTTTTCGTATTTTTTCTGTTCTGCTATCGTTGTACTGTGCTAAATCAAACGATACGGCGCATCTGATCTCTCAGATACGGCGTATTGCGTTTAATTTTTTTAAATACAACGCGTTTAATTAATTCGATACGACGCATCTTTTCCCCAAGATACGGCGTATCTGTTTTTAATAAGAAAATTTTTCTAAGCGATAAAGTAATACGACGCATCTGCTTTAGCAGATACGGCGTATCTGTTTTTGATAAAAAAAAATTTCTAAACGTTAACGCCATACGACGCATCTGCTTTAGCAGATACGGCGTATCTATTATTTTAATTAAAAACAGTTTGCGAATTATTAAACAGATACGACGTATCGATCTCTGTCGATACGGCGTATCCTCTGAATCAAAAAAATCTCGTATTTTTAAAACGTAACGAAAATACGGCGCATTAACTTTCGTTAATACGACGTATTTAATTTTAAATAAATATCGATTTTTGATTAATTAATCCGATACGGCGCATTCATAAATTCTAAGCAGCGTATCTATTTTCTGAATAAAGTCTGATTAAATTTTAACGATTATAAGATACGGCGTATCCAACTTTTTGGATACGGCGCATCGTCTGCAGATATCAGTAACTTTAATTTTTCGTATTCCGTTTTCGTTATTAATTATCTGATATATTACTTTCTCGAGCATACCCTACTGATATTTTTTGTGTTGATTTCAGGAAGTGCATGACCAGGAGTTCTACGAAGAACTTGATTCAACCTTTCGAAGATCCTGAACGAGCCCTACATTCGCTTAAAAGGCTTTTCAACACAAGAAGCTTTGATCTTTCAAGTTCACTCGAGCTTGATTACTTTTCTGAAGAAAAAGAGGAAGTTGAAACAGAAACAATGGGCGAAAACACTACTATGGAGGAATACATGAACAGTACCCGTGCTGATTACACTTCAGGAGTTGCTAGACCTAAGTTTGATGATAAGTCGAAATTTGAATTGAAGGGTCAGTTTCTCAAGGAACTTAGAGAGAATGCTTTCAGTGGGACGGAACATGAGGATGCTAATGAGCATGTTGAAAAGGTCCTGGAGATTGCAGATTTGTTTACTTCAGAAGGAGTGACTGACGATCAAATCATGCTAAGAATCTTTCCACTCTCACTAAAAGGAGCTGCTAACAAGTGGCTAAGGAATGAACCTGCGAGTTCAATCACTACATGGGGAGATTTGAAGAGCAAATTCCTGAAGAGATATTGTCCACCTACTAAGACTGCTAAAAAGATGGAGGCTATCAATAGTTTCAAGCAAGAGCCTGATGAAACTCTTTATCAAGCTTGGGAACGGTTTAAAGATTTATTGGTAAAATGTCCTCAACACTATCTAACCCCTATGCAGGAGATAATATTGTTTTATCAAGGATTGGACGTGCCTACAAGACAGATTTTGGATGCTAAGGGAGCTGTACCTCAAATGAGTGCAACTAATGCTAGGAAAGCAATCCAAGAAGCTGCCGATCATTCTCAAAAATGGCACGACCACCCCACCTTGCTTATTTGTGCCTATATGATAATAAGAATTTCCCGTCTATCATTTTGTCATCTCTGCCCGAAAGGGACAGGACTTTGTTTATGCAGATATTAAAGAAGAACGGCGTGGAAATTAAGGACGAGCAAGGAGTGTTCAATATTACTGAATTGGCGATGAAGGAGCGCGATGTTTCCGACTCCTTCAATGATCGATATTAAAGAGCTGAACGTGAGTCTAACTTGAAGACTCTGGAATAAAGACAAGTGCTGGCCGGGAGACAACCCGGAGAATTTCTATTATTCTGTTTTCTGTGTCGAGTCAGTCAGGCCCGCATGATGATACGGCGCATCTCAATTCTGAGATGCGACGCATCTCCTGCAATGGTCATATCTTATTTTATTTTTCTGCATTTTTATTTCCGACTTTAAAACTATTTATCAGTTTATTTTAATGCGGCGCATCCCTGGTTAAGGATGCGGCGCATCTTTATTCTGATCCGTATTAATTCCAGGCTCGATACGGCGTATCTTCTTTCATAAGATACGGCGCATCGACTGACCTGATGATTTTCAGTTTTAATTTTTAAGTTTTATTTTTCCTAACTACTAATGTATTATGCAAGTTTGAACCTTTCTTATCTTAGGTGTGTTTTAAAGTGTTGGTGGTATTATATTTTCTTGGATTTCCTGTGGATACATCAAGTATGAAGCTTTAAACGTTCTAATCCACAAGAAAGATGATTTTTGCTCTTATACTAATGGAGGATCATACCGAGCAAATCTCAGGGGAGTTTTCCTGTTCTAATTCTTTTATTTTCCAGTTTTTAACCTTTTATACAAACAACGAGGACGTTGTTTAACTTAAGTGGGGGGATTGGAGAATTAGAACACTTAACAATTACTTGTCCTAAACTTTTTCAAAAATTATGCTTAAAATGTGCTTAATATATCAAACTTAAAATTTTTTTTAGCATGTTTTTGTTTAAGATCTAAGTTGCATAGCTGCACACATGACGTTATTTTCAAAAATTGTGATTTTTCAAAATTCACAAATCTATGAGTGTGCCGGTGACTTGTAAACTTTAGAACTTGGCTTGTATACTATTCGAGACCACCATAATGAGTATTATTTATATAATTGGAATGACTTGTCTAAATTGGTAAAATTCTAGGATTACACCCAAATAGCCTTTATATGTTATGTGTTATTAACTAACTACACTGGTTAGTTAACCCCCGTATAAACCCTTTGTTACTCTCATTTTTAGAGTAAGATACCCCTAGAATAACACTCAGAGCCATTCCTTTCGTTTCTTACACCTATGTTTAAAATGTTTCGTTACACCCTTACACCTTAGCCTACCCTGTAGATTAGAATCCGTGGTTGGTTAATTGCTATACGCAAAGTGTGTTTCCTTACATTACCTGTGTTCGCGTGCGTAATTCATTATCTTTGGTTAGGTCGGGAAATTGCACAATGCAATTGGAGTGAAAGTAAATATTGTATATCTTTGAGTTTATTTTTCGTGTGTTTACTACTTTCACTATTACCGTTATTTCTGAAGTATGAAAAGTATGGAAAAATTATCCAGAATTATCATTATAGTGATGTGGTGAAATTTTACACATCTATGTTTATGTTTGAAAAAAAAAAAAAAAAAAAAATCGAAAAAATAAGAAAAGAAAAAGAAAGAAAGAAAAGTTGGAAGTTAGTTTTAACCAACTTATGTAAAGTTATGTAAGTGGTCGATATCACCACTATTTGTTATATACTATATCTATGGATTGAATGGGAATTGGCAGTTATGGGAACACCAATTAAGGTTTATTCTTTGATTAAGATCTTGTTGAGTATAATTCGTGTCTACCTAAAGCGTGTGTTTCAAGTGTTAAAGCGTGAGTTATTCGATGATATGAGTCTTATTCATGGGATGGTTGGGATAGTGATTAACCACACTTAGGATTTTAATTTATTTGTTTTGTTTATTTTTCATTTTACACCAATTTATATCCCAAATTTTATCCATACCCTATATTATTCTTTATCCAACCAAACCTTTGATTTATTGAGATTAGGGATTTGAGCAATCTTAAGTATCGTAGTCGTGGATTCGGCTATGTATTTATGATTTTGTCGCCCTTTTTGATATATTATTATTGGTGAAGTTTGGACCTATCTTTAGCCTATTCGAGTTAAGGATTTGAGCAATTGCAAGTATCGTGTTCGTGGATTCGATCATGTATTTGTGATTTTGTCGCCTTTTCTGGAATTTGAGATCGATAGTGAAAGAGAATAATTAACCCTTAAGCCTAAAAACCCTTTTTACCGCTTTAGACTTGTTATTCCTTAGCTTTAGTGGAGGAGATGTGTATACTTGCCAAGCTTATGATAGAATATTCGTCACGACTGGACAGTTAAACGATTAGATTTGCTTTTATCAACTTATTTTATTTTACTTCTAATTCGTTAAGTGTTTAATTGTGTGATTATGAAATAAACGAATACATGCTTAAATATAAAAATAAATCCTAACATCTTTTAGGATACATTTTCATAAGAGAAATTCTAAGGTTTACTTGGGGACAAGTAAAGTTCAAGTGGGGGGATATTTGATGAACTCAAATAAGTACATTTTATTACTATCATTTATCCTATTAATTTGACTTGTTTTACTATATTATGTAAGAGGATTGATACTTAATCGTTTACTTTTGTAATTCTCAGGTAAAAACAAGCATTTGGTGAAACTTAGCGATTTTGGACTGATTATGGAGCAAAACATGCAAGAAGTTAAGAGTCTACTGAAATGAAGAAGATCAAGACTAATCTGCTCCAGATGCGCCGCATCTCACTCATTACATACGGCGCATCTCTATTAAGATATCACCAGATACGATCCAAGATACAAGAGGACATGCGCCGCATCTAATCATGGAGTTACGCCGCATCTTCTGGCGGTGTACGAATATTCCTGAATATTATAATCTTGGACCCCACGCGAAGTTAAGTCAATGCGCCGCATCTACTTACTAGATGCGCCGCATCTTCCCTCAGACAGAAACTATAAATACCCCAAGACCAGACGAATTCCAGAGCTTTTGGTCAGAACATCGAAGACCGAACCAGCAGAACCCTAGGACGAATTCAGTCAAGGAGGCAGCACAAGACACACCAAACGAAGATACAAGAGCTGTAAGAAGGTGCTGCATGTGTTTAATTCATTAAGTAGTTTTGTTTTATTGTGTTAGCAAACTTTAATTCATCAGGATTGGTGGCTTGTGTAATGTGACAACGAAAGATTGCACTCCCTTTAATACTTGCTTTCCCATCAATTAAAGTTTATATCTTGATGTCTTTGGTTACTACTTATTAGTGCATTGATAACCTCTGTGTTTATTAGTGGCTTGCGGGCATTTGACTGCGGAAAATAATGTGGCTCCCACGGTTATTACTAAATTGATCACTTAGGAATAACTTTTAGACATAAGTAATCATTAAGGGTTTACTCGCCGATAAGAATAGGACCAACGAGAAAGGGTTAACTACATACACTTCATATAAAGCTATCAATAAAACAAGTGACAATCTACTTAATCATAAGGACAGCCCTCTTATTGTCTCGAGTATTTATCTGTGTACGTGTGTGCTACTTGCTGATTCGTGCCTATTGGTTTATTTTATTATTTAATTGCAAACAAATCGTGCCAGTCTCTCAGGCTGAAACCCCCTTGCGTTAGGATATTAAAATACTGATTAGAATAACGAGATAATACGTTCCACTCTTAGTGATCGACACTCTACTTACCATTATATTCATACTGACCGGGTACACTGCTCGTTAAGTGTGTGTGTTATTGATAAGTCGGCTAAATATAAATTTAAAACTTGAGTAGGCATTAAAACTGCTAAACCGCAACGACACATCACGCACATCAAGGACTCTATAGCAATCATCAGTGAGATGATTTGTATAGTTGCATAGCTCACATCTTTTCAGGGGTTTTGTGGGTTTGGGTTTGGTCTTTGAGGAAGTTGGTTTTTGTTCCTTCTTGGATTGAGAAGATTTTTCAGAAGATGCAATCTTCTCTCCTAGCTTCCTGACCATTTCAGCCAACTGATCAAATTTTGAGTTAGGGCTTTGGGTTGTTACTTCAGAAGGGACTGAAGTTGATGAGTCATCAGTATTTACTGAGACATCAAGGTTTGCTCTCTTCAGGATGGTTGTTCCCCTTCCTGATCTCTCCTTTGGAGAGTGTGGTGAGAAGACCATAGGCGGGAGGCCTAAGTTAGGTGCAGCACCCTGAAGGGTATTCAGTGGAGGAAGTGGAGGGTATGATTCTGATTCAGACTCATCCAAGGACTCAGTGAGTGGTTCAGTGAGTTCAAGCTTACTGAGTTTTTCAGTGAGTCCAAGCATATTTTTCAAAGCCTGACTTTCAGGAAGCAAGATCTTTCCAGTCTCAAAGTTTGGTAACTTACTGACTGGGTTGTCCCTGACAATCCAGTCATTTGACTTGGGAAGCAATTCTTGCTCAAAAGATATGCCAGCTGGAACAAAGTTAATTTCATTTTGACACATAGTTGGATCAACCATAAGAGGGTCAATTCCAATGGTTTTCTGAGAGATTAATCCCACAGTGTCAAAAACCTTAGGGTTCTTCTTGGTCCAGCTTTGAATGACAGCCTTTTCTTTGTTAAGTTCAGTTTGAAGGACTTGGTTATGTTTCAAAATCTCAGTGTTCTGAATTTGTAGAGTTATTGTTTCTAGTTTGGCTTGCTTAAGTACAAGCAGTTCATCTCTACATTTGTTCAATTCTGACACAATATTGTTATATTTTGAAAGCAAGTTAAGCCTTTGTTCTTCAACAAACTTTAAATCAACACAAATATAATTCATGTAAGACTGCCAATCAGAATCATCATCCATAGAAAGTAAAGTGTTTACCTTCTTCATGGTGATGTTGACCCACTCTCCATTTCTAGCATGGCCTTTTCCCACAGCCACCTGATCCTCTTCTGAAAGTGTCATCAGTGCACTAACTCTTATTTCCTCATCTGAGGAAACCTCTTCATCATCCCAATCATATGCTTCAGCTATTAAAACCTTGTTCTTTGTCTGAATAGGTTTAGATGTTTGAGCAGCCTGAGACAATATGGGGTTAGTTTCAAGAAGTGCAAGTTTAGCTTTGATATTCCTATATTTTGTTTCAAAATCCTTTTGACCCTTGTTTTGAAATTGTTGGGTGGACTGAAACATTTTAGGTTGAAACTTGCTAGTTCCTGAATTTTTGTAAGAGGGTTCTGAGATAGTTTTAGAATAACAGTCCCTAGCAAAATGACCCTTTTTACCACATTTAAAGCATTCAGTGGTTTCATTTGCTTTTGATTTTGTAAAGTTGGACTGATTTCTTTTGATGAAACGTTTTGAACTAGCAAGGAGTGCCCTTTCTTGGAATTCCAAGTTCAGGTCATTCAGGTATTCCTCATCAGTCCTTTCATAAATTTCTTCTTCAGAATCCTCTTGACTATCCTGCACAACACCATTAGAATAGAAAGCAGTTGATATGGGTGTGGAGGTTAAGGCCTTTTTGGACTCAAAAGCTTTTGAGTCAGGGTATCTCCTTGAGATCAAGTTGTCTTCATAGACAAACTTCCCATAAATTTCAGGGAGCTCAAGGGTCTGAATGTGGTTAGCATTCCTCAGGCCTTGTGAGAAGTTGAGCCACTTCTCAGGGAGACTGTTGACAAAGCCAACATTTGTCTCATGTTTGGTCAGTACAACACCATCATTTGATAATTCATTTATCAAAGTCTTGTATCTGGTGTAGGTCTGTGAGAGACTTTTAGAGTCTTTTGCCCTGAAAGTATTATACTCAAGTTTAAGGTCCATGACCCTATTTTCCTTGGTATCTGAGGGACCCTCAAAGCTGTTTACCAAGTCATCCCAAGTTTGCTTGGCTGTTAGACAGTTGATGACTGATTCCATTACATCATCAGGAAGACATGATATAAGGATGCTTTTCAGGCGTTGGTCTTGATTGACCACCCTCCTCTCATCAATGGTCCATTGGGCCTCAGGCTTGTTTAGCCCTGTGGCGGTCTTTGGGACAAATGGGCCATCCCTGATACATGTGATGTAGTAGGGTTCCATACCAGTAAGATAGCAAATCATACGCTTCTTCCATTTGCTAAATTTCCCAGCTTCAAGTCTGGGTGCAACAGCTGAGTAGCTGCCACCCTTTTTGTCGACTAGCTGGGGTACATTGATATCAGCCATAGTAGGATCTTGGTTTTAAAAACCTAGAGCACTCTTGGTTAGTTTAAAAGATTTTATAAACCAGAGGCTCTGATACCACTTGTTGGTCCCTTTACACTATTAGAGTTAACTAGAAAGTTAATCTATTTCGTGTTATGACTAATACAATGTTTAGGATTAATTCTAACAGTTATAAAACGTGAGTATAAAAAACAACAATATTTTTCAACGTTTAAATTCTTATTAGAAATAATTCCAAGAATCTATACCCAAGTGTTTTGCGGAACAAACACTTGGGATTGAATAGACAAGGGTATGGGGTGTCTCCTATCGAAACTCAAGTTTTGCTTGAGTGGTAACAATATACCCACTGAGCTATCTCAGTGAGTTGTATACTCTTTGTAGGAGAGAAGTTCCTTTGCAAAAGTTCAAGACTTTAAATATACAAAGCACACTTCAACTTCTCTCCCATCTGATCTATTTATACACAAGTAATCTAAGTATAAGTGATTAAATATAATACAAGTTGTTGAGGTTGCGTGTCTGACAATTACAAATAGTAATTGTCATTTCCAAGAACCAATAGGAAAGGGCTAATAAGACTTTGGGAGTTGTTGGCTGACACTCCATGACTTTTAGCCGCAATAGGGAAGGTTGGATCTGACAAGAGAAGAGTGTTGGGCTTACACTATTATCTTCTCAGATCTTTTCCCTATTGTTCCCGCCTTTTCTTCAGGCTTTGGTTCCTCAGTCATTTAATCACTTTGTTGGTTTGAGGAGACTGGGGTTCAGTGAGTTCTTGTCCAATACTCACTGAACCATCATCTTCTTCTTTGGCTTAAGTCCTACTCAGGGAGTACCGCCTTCCTGAGAAGTGAATCCTTCTTCATGAATTCGCCTTACGCATCTTGAAGATGACTCACTGAGAGGCTGTTCTCTCAGTGACTTGAATTGTTCTCGGTTTAAGTTTAACACTTAGTTAATTTGTGTCCAAATCATGTTTTACGTATTCTTAGGTTTTACATAACCCAACAATCTCCCCCTATTTGGATATAAATTATTCCTAAGTGTTTTGATCAGTATGAGTGAGCTAAAGTCTTCTGCTCATACTGAATGTACTAGAAAATAAATAAGGATACTGATATAACAACAACATTCATCAATTTATTCATATCATTACAAGTCCTATTATTCTAAGTACAAAATACTCAAGGTTCCTCAACAAGACCCATGAGTTCAAGTTTCGCCTTCTTTGACATCAACACCTCTTTATCAGGTCGTTCCTTCATCAATTGATCCATCAACCTTACAAACTCCTCATTTTCAGGTCTCCTGATATTAAGCGCCATCAGTTTGTAAGCAAGGAGTGTTGTCGTTTCTACTTTGTCGATGTCAGAGACTCTTTGAAAGGCTTCCTGACCGAATTCATCCACAAAGAAGATACCATACTCAGGTTCCTTGATGACTAGGTTGGGATGGAATTTGACTCCCTGAGGAGGAATTCTATTGTAGTGAAGTGCAGCTATATATTGTTCAGGCTCCATAGCTACAGCTTTCCTTTTCTTCCCAACCTTCTGAGTAAACTCAGGGATAGTTAGTCCCTGAGAAGCAAGTGCCTCATCATGGTTAATGCCCAGACTCTTTGCCACTCTTGCTAGTTCCTCATACTTAGCACTCAGTGACTTGATGATGATTGGGGCATTCTTGCTTGCGGTTTTCTTCCTTAGGATGGGCATCATCATATCCCATTCTCTTAACCCATAGTCTGAAAACTTGATTGCAGGAAGATGTTCAGACTACCTTGGACCTCTATGGATTGTTAGGCTCAGAGGTCTGGTGGGGTGAATAGTGATATCAGTGATTTTGCCTTCATCTTTGGTTTTGGTCATGTGCCATACATACCTCTCATAAATCCTCTGCCTCTTTTCTTCCTTAAGTTTGGCTTGTTTGTTGTGTTCCTTAAGGATTTCAGCCTGAAGCTTGAGAAACTCATCCCCTTTGATGTCCTTTTTCTCAGACTCCTTGATCACTTCTTTGGCAACCTTAGAAATTTCAGACCTGTTGAGTTCCAATTCTTTCTCTCTTTCCTTCCTGAGCTCTTCTTGGTGTAAAATTTCAACAAGTTGATCAGGAGTCCCATAGACCCTTCTCCCATCCTCTAAATCAACATAGAATGGTGCATCAGGATCTGCACGTCTTTCAGATGAAGCCTTGACTAAGAGTGATTCAGGAGGAGGGTTTGTTTCAGTCACCATGATTTTCTTCCCTTTGTCAATGGGAGGAGGTTGACTGGTGGATGTCTCAGGGACAATTACCAAAGCAGAATTGGGGTCAGGGATTGGAGGATCATCATTTTTCTCCCCCTCAGCAGATGGCGGAGCTTCAGTGGAGACACCTGCTGACTGAGGAGGTGGAGGAGTATGAGAGGCCTGAAGAATGGATAAAATGTTGGAGACCATAGACTTTGTTTCAGAAGTCTCATTCCTCACGGCACTTAATTTGGTAGCCATTTCCTTCTGGTGGGTTCTGAGTTCAGTTACTTGGGTAGTGTAGTGGTTGACCAGCTCATTATGTGTTGTTGAGAGCTGCTCAAAGGCTGAGGAGATTCTGATCAGGTGCTCCTTGGATGCATTAACAGCCTGATAAATGGACTCTTGCTGTGTCCTTAAACGTTGAAGATCTACCCCCTGAAGGAGCTTTAGAAGCTCAGTAATGCTGGTGGAGGTGTTAGCCTGAGAGGCCAAGTATGCATCCAATCTGGTGACAAAAGTGGGATCATCTGCAAGATGTTCTTGTACTGATTCTATAGCCTTGAGGATGTTGGACAGTTCCTGATGCTGTCCAGTGGCTATGTCATCTACAGATTTGTTCAGGTCGCCAAGTTGTTTATCAGTGAGGGTGGCGGCCTGAAGAATCTTTGCCTGAGATTCTTCCACTGAAGCCCTGAAGTCAGCATAGGAGGATGCCACTTCAGTGTGCTTATCCCATAGCTCATCCGCAACAGAGTTGTAAAGACCTTCGTTGGCTTTGCGAAGGACTTTTGCCATTTGTCTTTCAGAAGCCGGATGAGCATCGTCATACTTTTGCAACCACTTAGGAGTGGTTGAAGCACCTGATGATGATGATGAGGTTGATGGAGAACTGGGTGGTTGATCCTCAGGATGAGGTGAGGAATGTTGTTTCTCAGAGGGCTGAGGAGGGCTTACTTGTGTTTCCATTTCCTCCTCAGCATCAGGGATCTCATCATCACCAAAATCAATCTCCTCCTCTGACTCATCAGCCAACAAATTTTTATAGTCAGCTAGAGAAGGAGCCTTCAGTAAATTCGGCTCCCCCTCAGAAGAGGGCTCACCTTCGTTGTGGCCAGGTCCTGATTCTTTTGTCATAATAACTGGTGGGGTTTGACCAGCCTGACTAGTCATAATAACTGGGGGGGGGGGGGTTTGCCCAGCCTGACTTTTAGGATCAGTTCCTGAGAGAACAAAAATGCCTGAGGTGGGTTTGGGTTCCGTATCGGCGGGTGGTTTAAATCCCTCCGAGTCTTTGTCCCCCTGAGCGCCTTCATCCACTGACGGGTGTTTTTCAGTGGAATCATGAGGCACTCCTTGTGAAGATGTATGGACCCCCTTCCCATCAGGATTGTTCTGTCCTTTTGGGGATTTAGGGTCCTGAACTCCCTGAGACCCTGAGTGTGATTGCTCAGGGACGTTAGCAGGATGTGAGTGGGTATGGGTCCCCGTCTCAGTGGAGTAGTACTGCTCCACCGAGGATATAGAACCCTGAACTCCCTCAGGCTCTGATTGTGATTTATCAGTGCCTTCATTAGGATGTGAGTGGGTGGATGCTCCTGACCCTTCTGACTTGTTTTTGTCAGTAGGGACATTAGGAAAGGGTTTGCCCGAGGATACTGAGGATGATTGCTCAGCACCCTCCAGTGGCGTTTGTTTTGTGGCCAATGTGGTCTCTTGTATGGGAGTCTGAGAGGTCAAGGTCACAACAACTTTCTTGGTGCCTGAGGCAACAGTCTCAGTGACGAGTGGTTTAGGTCTAACCACCTTACTGGATTGTCCCCCTTTCCCTTTCTTCTTCTTCACCTTCTTGGTTGGTGAAGGAACTGGTGAGCATACATTTTCACCCTGAATCACCATTAACATGTAGGTGGTCAGGGCGACGGGTTGTACCTCAGTAATGTCTCTACTAAAGTTGGTCTTATGCAAGATGTCAGGTTTTGTACCTTCATCATCAGACCTTAAGTAGTCAGAACCAAGAAGATCCTGAAGCACACAGGAAATGAACCTAGGATAAGACATGTGTCTTTGCCTATGTTTCCCTGAGAGCTTTGACACGAGGTCTCGGAAGATTATTCCTCCGATATCTATTTTTCTACCCTCCAAGAGACTGAACATCATCAATTGTTGTGATGAGTTCAACTGCTCAGTGGAGGATTTGTTTCCTCCGAGTATCTGAATGATGAATGTCATCATAAGTCTCCAGACAGGGTGAAACCATGTCTTCACTATTGGAGCCTTTGCCAACAAGGCTTCAGGAGACTCGCCAGGACGCCTAACATCATGAGGCCCTAGGAAAAGCATTTCAGCTTTTATTTCCTGATCAGTAGGGTTAGCCTCAAAGTTCTCAACAAAGTTAAGACCAGTGGCCATGATGAAGGTCTTGTAGTTCAGGGAGAGAGTCCTAGTCCCATTCATCACAGTGAAAGTGATGATCGACTCTTTGGTGTCCTTAGGGCTAGTAGCCGTTGCGGTACACCAAAACTCCCTGAGATAGTCATTATAGATGACTTCTGGGGTGGTTGTAAAGGCTGTGGCAAGGAAGCAGTTTTGTAAATACTTAACTACATCCTTGTAACCCGCATATTGCTGCGAGTAATGGAAATTTCCAACCACATTGTTTTTGGTCAGGTCCACGCCCTCCATTGTGAAGCTCACATTTGGGGCGGTGGTAATAGCACTAGAGGAAGCCATTTTATGATCGGGTTTAGGTCGTAAAATGGTCGGATATTTCTTAATGCTAAGAACACACACACAATTTGTTTGAGAAATAAAAAGGGCAGAGTTTGCTTATAAATTTCTAAAAACGTGTGTGTGTATTCTTTTGGATGGGTATTTATAGGATAGTGGAGATGGGGGTATTTTTGGCATTTGAGTGATCTTATTTAATCAAAATATAATTTTTGGAAGTTATTTTGAATAAAATGTTTGAGATCCGCATTAAATGCCACCACTCCACTTTTCCTCTTTTTTCTCAATTGGCAGAGTGAACAGTTGAGCAGTTTCTGCAAAAGGAGAAGTTGCAGAGTTTCCATCATCACACAGTGTATTGTGTGAGAGAGGGCATTGAATGCCAAGTTGGGAAGTGGGGGCCCACTAGGTGTATGCCAGAAAGGCTAAAAGAACAAATATTCTTGAATTAAATATGAGTTCAGTTACCAACCTCGGACATTTACTAACTAGATACTTAGAGCATTTAAGTCAGTATTTAATGTCCTTTTCAGGGCCCTGAATGACTCTTCATTCAGTGATAGGTTTTCCAGGGACTTGGGATTAGTCACTGATGATTCAGGAATATGGAAAGATTCCTGAGAAGCAAGGATTCAAGAACTTGGGTTTAGTTTCTGAACCCTCAAGATTTCAAGAACTTGGGTTTAGTTCCTGAGGTTGAGGATTAGTGAAATAATTCACTGACGAACACATTGAGTCAGGGACCTGAGATTTTAAGAATTTACACTTCAGTTGGTAGGAATCAATCAGTGGACTGATTCTCTATATCCAACATTCCTAATTCAGCTTTCAGTCTTGTGAAAGTTGGTTCATCCAAAGGTTTGGTGAAGATATCAGCTAACTGATATTCAGTAGGAATGAAGTGTAATTCAATGTCACCATTCATGACATGGTCCCTGATGAAGTGATATCTGATATCAATGTGTTTTGTTCTCTGATGAAGAACAGGGTTGTTAGAGATTGCAATTGCACTTGTGTTATCACAAAAGATGGGTACCATCTTGTACTGAATTCCATAGTCACTGAGTTGACTTTTCATCCAGAGTACATTTGCACAACAACTAGCTGCTGCAACATATTCAGCCTCAGCTGAGGACAAGGCAACTGATTGTTGCTTCTTAGCACTCCAACAGACTAATTTCCCACCAAGTATTTGGCAAGAGCCTGAGGTGCTTTTTCTGTCCATGTTGCATCCAGCATAGTCAGAGTCTGAGTATCCTTTGAGATCAAGTCCTGAGCACTTTGGATAGTATAATCCAAGGTTAGGAGTGCCCTTTAGGTACCTGAATATCCTTTTCACAGCAGTGACATGAGATTCTCTTGGGTCAGATTGATATCTGGCACATAGACATACTGAGAATTGGATATCAGGCCTTGATGCAAGTAGATACATCAGTGATCCTATCATTCCTCTAAAGAGAGTTTGATTTACTGGTTTGCCAGTTAGATCAGGACCAAGATTGTTTGGGGGAACCATGGGAGTTTTGACTGAGGCACAGTCACTGAGATCATACTTCTTCAGTAGATTCTTTACATACTTCTCTTGACTGATAGTGGTTCCTCTATCAGTCTGCTTGATCTGAAGACCAAGAAAGTATGTCAGTTCTCCCATCATGCTCATTTCAAACTTCTTTGCCATTAGTTTTTCAAATTGTTTGCAAAGTTTGAAACTTGTTGAGCCAAAGTTCATGTCATCAACATACACATGTGGCAAAAGCAAGGAAGATCCTGATGGCTTCCATCCTTGCTATTGGTGCAAATGTTTCCTCATAGTCAATGCCTTCTTGTTGATTAAATCCCAAGGGATGGGAGGAGAGGATCGGCCAAAAAACACAAGAGGGAAGAAGAAAAGAATTTGGAAAGCTTAGGGAGTTAGGGCTAGTGAATTATGAATACAAGAGATGTATTTATAGGCTTCACTTTGGCTTGCTCCCCACTCCAAGAAATCGATCCATAAACCCTAGGGGAGGGTCGGCCAATTTTTGGAATCCAAAGGGGATTCTAGATCCTTCTTTCCTTCTTTGCATATTTAGTCCTTTAACAAGCGTTATCTAAACCCCGTTAAGTACTAACAACCGTTAAGTGTTTTGTTTGTGAAATGAATAAATAAATCATAAAACTCTATTTAATTATTCAAACCATTGAGACTCTTACGTATTGTGTGCAATCCCGAAGTCTCGTGTTCGAAACCGGACATACAAATATTAATTATTATCCATAAACTCTAACAGCAGTTTCATTTTGCAGCTTTTTAAAGTAAACAAGTTACAAGTTACATGATTATTGTTATGTTGTAGGTAGCAAGTATCATCCCACTGAAAGATGGGGTTGCTCCAAAGTTTGCGCAGAGGACACAATTAGTCACGAAAAGCTACCAGGTTGTTTGATTGGAGTGGTTGCTTATTGAAGCATTAACCTGTCTTATAGTTTAATCTCGATTTTTTGTTGACATTGTAAGATGTTTTTTTGCAGCTTATTTTGATTTCTAACATCTACTCTAATGTTTATGCTCTTTAATTTTGCAGGCTTTTGTTGCCGTTGCGAAAATATATCATATCAGATGACGGAGAATTTGATGTTGGTGAAGCTAAATTTGTCAAGTGCTCCATGTGTATTGTTGCAGTCACATGCATTTTCCTGGTAAGGTTTTTAGCATCGATACTGTTTTACATTATTGTTATAGTAACTTTACATGCAAAAGTCATCGTCTAATTATTTCGTGGTATTCAAAAGGTTTAGATTTAGTTGCGTCTATGCTCAGTTATGCTGCGTTATACCTTATCCCTAAGGATCATGATTCTAGACAGTTTATGGAGTACTTACAATATATGTAGGCCACTTTTTATAATGGTTGTATACTTGTATCTGTGCTTGCATTTATAGGTGTTCAATTCTCACAAATCCTTCATTCAACTTCTGGAAGACACACCACAGTTTTACTAGCCTCTATCCTGTCAGTTTCACCACTTATTGCACACTGCCTTTATCAGGTAATAATCGATATCATGACATAAATGGGGTTTCTACACGATACATGTATTTTGAGAATGTGAAGAACTAAAGATAATGTCTGTTAACATGCTGCAAGTGCTTATTATTATTTTTTTGCGGAATGCAGGCCAAACTAGGCTCCTAGGCTGGATATAAATATCGAATGTAAATTGAAGACAAGGACAAAGGTATATTAGATTATTTGTAGTAGATTAGACATGGCATTACAATTCATTTGTGTGAAAACTGATCAGTGTGGGCTATATTTGTTTAATAACAGGTCAAATGGGTAAATAAATTGGCTAAGAGTGACACGGGTCAAACAGGTATGCCTCGAACATCACCTCACGTGTCCTAAATTATCTTTTCAGTTATAATTCATTACTTATTATTAAAAAAAAATGTTCATGGGTTCACCCAACCTCATCCGTTAGATTTATGAATGAGGTATGTGGATCAGACTATTACATAAATGTGTTTGGACGGGACCAAGTTACTGAAGTAAGAGGATTTTTTGGACCAGGTAACTGCTGAAATAAAGTGTACTCGAAGTTAATTCAGACGATTATCAATTCCCAAGATGATTCAAGCCCCAATTGGGCAATTGGTTAGTATGGACACCATATATTTGCTTTTGTTCATTTCCTTGGGGTGTTTCGCATTGCATTTTGACTGGTCCAATACCATGCATCACGTTTCACAAGGATACTCAACAGAAAACATGGTTCGATAGGGCCTTTGGTGACTGTGATGGCATTACACGGTTAAGCAGGTTCGTAAATTTGGTTCAGATTGTTCAAATGGTTTTGGCAGATTCAGTGGTGAGGAGACCATACGGGTGCTGGATTTGGTAGTTTTTGGAAGGAATAAGACTGACTCCTAATCTATGAAATAAGGTGAGTTGGAGCTTTCAATCTGTAAACGCCTCATTTTCCTTAATAATGTGTTTTTTCTTTATTTCACGAACTTGTAGCTTTTATTACATATAACAGTACTAATACTTTTGACTTATTGTTCAAATTTTGGTTTGACTAACTGTGAGGGTGAAGTTAGTATATGCTTATGATTCTTTTTTCTATGTTTTACAGCGGCTATGAGCTGCTGAAAGGGTGACAAGCTGTGATATTCCCTCAAGTCATCTCGGAGCAAAAAACATCACCTACACTTGATAAAATCTTTGCAACCCGTTACCTCATATACTTCATGTGGCTATGATAACAAAATTATTATAGTTGAAGCTAGAGTAGTGACTAGCTTTTTATATGTATTAGCACAACCATGGCCACCTGATATACTTATTTTCATTGGCTCAAACATTAGAAAGATGTACAGAAATAACATTTTTTAACAAGTTATTAATAGATATGTTTAAATAAAATTGTTCTTATTATATGTATGCATTATTATTAGAGTACATATGTCAAAGGTGTGCTTCCAATATGAGAACTCTTACTTTTTGAATCTTGGAGCCTACTAAGTTTCTGTGAACAAGTAATTTGGGTAGTAACTTTAAGACTGAAATGCGACACAAAAAAATATTGAATGAGTATCTTCTTGCTAACAATTGCATCTAAATAAACATTACCACAGCACCCCCGCAGCAACGCGCGGATTACCCCGCTCGTCTTTTAATCAAATACAGTACGTAAGTGTAACGAGCTAACGTAGAATGATCTAGAAAGAACTAAATAACAATAGGAAGCAGTTAAACTTTGACAAATATTAAATATCATTGAATACCATTATTGTATAGGTTTGGTAACACAAAAAGTTCAAAGTAGTTAAATGTTGATTAATTTTATAACGTGCTACTCATTTTGGTTTATTAGGGTGAACGCAACCCCTCGCATTTAATCGGTCGGTCGCTTAGAAATTCACAAACCGACCGATTGTTTGGTCGGTCGCCATGGTTGTGAGAGATCGGTCGCTTGAAGAAGAAATGCAATATCGGTCTCTTGAACGACCGACTTTAAAGCAAGCCAAACACACTTCCAAATTATGAAAATCACAAGTTTTGTATTGTTCCTAGCATTATGGAGGTTTAAAAAGCTTGTTTCGTATATTTGAAAGAAGAAGAAAAAAAGTTGATAAAGAATGAAAAAATAATTTGAGAGGATGATATTTGTGTCGAAGAGACATGATATCTGCTTATATTGAGGAGTTATGTAGTCCCTTGGATTATAGCTAATGGATTTTTGTTTATTATTATCTTGTTTTTTTTTTTTTTTTTTTTTGATTTCTTTAATTCTTTTTACTTTTAAACTATATTAGCAATAAGGATATATATATATATATATAAAATATACATACAAAAGTCATGGAAAAATAAAAAAAGAACCAAGATTTGATTAAAAAAAAAAAAAAAAAATCGGTCATCGACTGTGGCAGGTCGGTCGCTTCTGGTCGCCGGAGAGAGAAAGCTGACGTGGCAGCCGGTGACCCAGGTCGCTTGTGTCACCGACTGTGTCCAGCCTAATAATTCCTATTTTATTGTTTTAATCTGTATAATATATGACCTTGTGGATATAAACAAAAATAGCACCAAACTGATAAGATGAGTATCAATATCACAAACATATCTGATCAATAAAAGCAAAGTAGTTATAAACTTTTTGGAATAAAATAATTCTAATAGACAGATAAATTATAGTTTACCTTTCAAATTCTCTATAAGGCTTCTAGAACTTTTACAAAAGAAAATAACAATATAATTTGTTATGTGTTATTTTGCAAATATAATTTCACATATTTTGAAAATATGTTTGTTATTTGTTATTTTGTCTTGCAGGTATAAGGGTTTGAAAACAAAGCAAAAACGGTGATTTTCGGATGAGTTTCGACAACGTTTTCGTGTTTAACGAGATTCAGACGAAGTCGAAAAAATTCACCGAGCACACCACTGGAAAGAGCACGAAAAAACGAGTATGAAGGTACTTTCATTTATCTTTGAACCAGGCCAAAACTCGCTTAAATGACATGTCAAAAAGTACTAATAAAATGGATTGGTGCAAATAAGGGTTAAAATTATTAAATATGCATAATATAATTGAAGCTATGCTTAGCACAGTTGGGCATAGCTTCGCTTAATAACCACGAGGTTAATAACCACGAGGTCCTGTGTTCGATTCCGAGCGGGGGAGCATTGTGGGTATTAATACTAGCATGCCACGTGGCACCACCTCATTGGTCCACGTGGCTACTCGACCCGGACCCCGACCCAAACCGGACCCGACACGTGGCAGTTAGAGTTATTTACATAAATCGTCCTTGTGGTTAGGACCAAATTGCAACGTTAGTCCTTATTTCCACAAGGACGATTTATGTAAATAACTCTAACTGACAATAAGGACTAACGTTGCAATTTGGTCCTAACCACAAGGACGATTTATGTAAATAACTCTAATTTTCAGTTAGAGTAAGAAAACCTTAATCACCCCGTTAGTACACAACATAGCAAGGATTAGTAAGTTTAGACCATTACTTAGTAAAAAACAAAGTTGGATACACAACTCAGTGAAAATTGAAAAGTTTGATACATTTAAAACTCATTAACCCGCTTTGGATTTTATTTGGGAATCATTTTGTTGAGTTCAGTTCATGATTAGGATTAAAAAATAAGAAAGAAATGAAAAAAGATGGGGCTGAGATAAGATAAAAGAGTGCAAGGATACGGTTAATGTGTTTGGTTTTGAAAAGGTAAAGTGGGTGGTAGTCAGGTAGATAATAGTATTGTGGGCTAGAGAATTGGTTAAGAGTTAAGACTATACTAGAGAATTGGTTAAGACTATACTAGAGTATTGTGGGCTAGAGAATTGGTTCAGAGTCTTCTATGACCATGCCATGCCATGCCAAAAGCCTTGAGCAGTGTGCTATTGCTTTATACCTGAAAATACATGCTAAAAAGTGTCAACACGAGGTTGGTGAGTTCATAGGTTTATGAAAAAGCAGTAAAGATAATTGTGAGTTCAATAAGAGTTTTGTGACCATTGTGTCGCTCACAATGTCATAAAAATATAGTTTACCTCATAGCAAGATTATAGTTGTGTACCAAGAGTAGGGCATGTAACCCAAATAAAATAGTTTATTTCGCTAGTAGTTGGACCATGAGTTTGGTATATGAACATCGCAACCCATGCGAAGTCATACAAAATATAGTCTATTACGTAAGCACTAAGTCATGCAACCGAAGCTATAACAGTGCGCATGCATCTAGAAGCATGTTATATATTAGGGCCCGACTTGGTTAAGACTATACTAGGCCAAAAGTTTTGTCTAAACATTTGGGTTTTGGATTAATGAAATTTTATTTTATTTTATTTTATTATTTTTTTAAATAAAAATTGTTAACAATCGTCATACCATTACTTGCTTGTATGTGTGTAGGTTCGGAAAAAGAAAGCTAAGTTGACGTTGATGTGAGATGTGACAACGGTGACCACTGAGAATAGTGGTCACCATTCGTATTGGTTTAAGGTCATTTGTGTTTTGACATTCACGTATGTTAAGTAAATAGAAAAAAGTATACAAAATCTATCATGTTTGACTCAGAGAGGATCTTAATTCAAAATAATACTGAGTTAATGTCATAAATAATATTGCACTTTTGCTAATAGACCATTTTATTATTTTTTGAGTTTTTCTAACATGTAGCCTCAAGTAGTTAAGCTATGTTTATTAAATAGGCATTTTCTTTTTATATCAGAAAATACATTTAATTTTCACTAAATATACTCACAAATTGCCAAGGATAAATATAATTTTATATTAATTTATTTCTGACTTTACTTTTATACAGACTCCTTCGAGACACATTTTAAAATATCCTTTATTTTTATTGTATCATTTAATTTTGGTGGTTAAAATGGTAATTATTTTTCTTCTTTTTACTCATGATCAGCATAACTTGTATAGATGTCTAAAGAGACATAAGTTATAGTAAAGCGTGGACGTGGTTTTATATTCTCATTTTATCCTTATTTTTTATCGCATAGCTAAAAACTTAAAACATATCAATATTTGACAATAACTTACGCCACGTTAGTCAACTTAACCAGTTATATTGATCACATGTTGAGATATGAGGAATTAATTACTACTTAAAAAATAGTCTTAGTTTTAATAATATGTTACAAAAGTGAGTTAAGTTGAAAATAAGTGTCATCTTTAGTCACAATTTTACAAAGGGGACAATAATTTTAGAACAACCCAAAATGAAAAGGGATACTATTAATTTGGAATGGAGTATAAGATTTTGGTATCAAAATTGCTAAAAATATTGACCCTCCCATAAAAAAGAGCATATACTTTTCGGTGTCGGGATTAGGTAAGTAACAAAACATCACGTGAGTCGCACATGCTACATTTTCAGAAACCCCAAATCCTCAATTCAGGTATTAAAAAAAATAATAATAATAAAATAATAATAATAATATATACATTATTAGTTTCAAGTCTGTTAAATTTGTTCTATATATGATGTTTGTTTAGTATGCAATCATAACATCACTGTTATCGCGAATGATACACGGCGCATTTGTTGCGGTATTTCGCGGTTGATTATATTGTACTATTTGCGCGTTAGTTACGGACATGATTGGGAATGTTTAATATTGACAAATGTTTGTACTACAAGGATAGTTGTATACTCGATAGGGTCGGTTACCTTGTAGCGAGCGAGTAATCGGCCTAGGGTTTCTGGAAATGTTATCATACTTATGATACAAGGCGCTTTTGTTGCGGTTTTACGCGGTTGATTATTTAGTACTAGTTGCGCGTTAGTTACGGACATGATTGGGATCGTTTAATTTTGACAAATGTTTGTACTACAATGATATGGTTGTGAAACGAGTAATCGGCCTAGGTTGGGTTGGAGTATTCGGATTGGAATTTTTGTATATATTTTTATTTCGAGATTATATATGTATGACATGTGTTTAGGCCCCTAGAAATATGTTTACAAACATTAACACAATTGTTTAAATACTTCACCCTCAGTTTTGACCCGAGTTTGATTGCGTTTTGACTGAATTTTGACCAAACTGATTTTTTGGCCGATCCGGCTTAACTCTGTAGTGAGTAATCGGTAGTGAGTAGTCGCCGATTACTCGGCCTTGTAATCCGAGTTTACAACACTGGTAATATCTTGTTAGGAAGAAAACATAAAACGAAGGTAGTTATGTGGAGACAGGCAGTTCATTTTTTATACATTGCTGGTATAAAATTTATACGCATTTAGAGTGTATGATAGATATTAAACATAAGAACAAATGGCATTATCTTTTATATACATAGACAATGGATTTTAAAGCAAATATGACAGGCCAAAAGTACCTAACAAGGATTTAGGTGGATGTTTGGATATGCTGCAAGCCTGCAAAACTTATTAGTCTTTGGAGCGTTTGGCATATCCAAATTTGACTATGTTTTCTTGTCTTTTAAGGGCAGTATCACGTAAATGTTGATAAGAAAGTAAGAAATTGCGACAATAAACTGATTTTCATAGAGAAATGTAAGATTACGTGGGGAGTGTTTTGTGGGCATTTTGAACGAGTCTCAATACTAAGTTTTTGGTGTTTGGATGTAGCAGTTGTATTATTTGGTAGATGAACGTGTTGCTGATTTACATTCATGAGATGTCTTCTTCTCAGGTCTAATTTAGTGTTATGACTTGTGTGCAACATCCCTTAGGTTTTAAAAACAGTGTGTAACAGAATACAGATTCAATGAAGTCTCGGAAGCAGAACTGTTACAAAGAAAATGTTCTCCCTTCTGATAAGAACATCATTCCAGATTCATTTCCTTCTCAATCTTCCGCTCGTAAACCATCGCCGTATGTTGGAACTAGATTGAAATCTCCATTCCCGCCAAGACCTAATTTTCCCAATCCTCTTAAGAAGAAGCTCTTTAGCGATCCTCATCATGATAATGATGTCAGTGGTTCTTCTAGTACAGCTGTAAAGGTATATATTTTTATACCCTCGCTCATTGTCTCGGTTTTTATAGAAAAAAAACTGCAATCTAAACATTTGCAGCATGATTGTGAGCTGAAACAAAAACTTTCTTTACGTTAAATAGGGGGATGGGTGAATACATTGGGAAATTGAAAGTAATTTGATAACGTAGCATATGTAGCAGGAGTGTACATAATTGGACATGTTGTCATGAGCGATATTAGGTTATAGTGAGAATGAGGCCACTGAAGAAACACGAGGGAGAAGCGATAGTTAAGATGACTTCTGGTGATACCTTATCAATACCTGGACAACGGTTTACTTTTGATGCCATATCAGATGCAAAGTCAACTCAGGCAAGTGTGTTTTTGTTTGCTTTTGTGAAATACATTTGAATTTTGCGTGTTTCTGAAATAGTAGTTAAATGTCTGTTGCTTCGATTTCTCTTTTAGACTGATGTATTCCAGCTTGTTGGCGCTCCACTCGTTGAGAAATGTCTTGCTGGAGTTAACAGTTCCATTTTTGCCTATGGACAGGTATCATATAGTCTTACCTCTACATAAATACGGTTTTACCAATATTTGTTGTATATTTTGTTTTCTATTTGTGTTAATTAGTACTATCGTTTAATTTCCTTAGAGCGGGAGTGGAAAGACGCATACAATATGGGGACCTACAAATGCATTATCTGATGAGAATATATCTAGTAATGAACAGGGCTTGACACCCCGTGTATTTCGACGATTATTTTCTCGCATAGATGAGGTGTGTTATTATATCTTCTCGTAGTTTAACTTATGATAGTTGGTTTATAAAGAAACATGTCAATGTAAATTCGTCGTATGAATTACTTGTAGGAACAAAAAGAGCATGCTGACAAAGAACTTATGTATCAGTGTAGCTGCTCTTTTCTTGAGGTAACATGATCGTTTATAATCAACAATTGAACTTTTGTTGTCAATGTGATTCTGATCCCGGAACATTGTATAAACAGATCTATAATGAACAAATCACCGACTTACTTAATCCATCTGAAAGGAAACTTCAGATAAGAGAGTGTCCAAAATCTGGGGTCTATGTTCAAAATTTGACCAAGGAAACTATTTGCAACATGGATGAAGTGACACAGATCCTAAAAAAGGTTTAATATCTCTATCCTTGCTTTATGTTGCATCGAACACAGCATCTAACTGTTAACTCTTGACCCTGAAAGTCTTTACAACTAAATTGCTTCGATAATTGGTCAGCCAATGTAGCCTAACCTTACTTTATTTTATAAATCACTTGTTATATATCTTGAAGGGAATCTCATGCATTTAACGAATGTAGGGTCAGAGAATGCCATTTTTATGGGACTGACAAAGTATGCTCTTGGATAATATTGTTAACAGTTCTCAAAAAATATGCAGGGTCTGTCAAATAGGAGGGCTGCAGTAACGAGAATAAATATTCAGAGTTCCCGCTCACACTGTGTGTTTACCTGTATTGTTGAGTCACGGTCCAAGGTAATAAGACCCTGGGTATAGAGGGCACTTTTTCGAGTTATTTTGCATGTCTTGTGGTTCACATGACAGATTTTTATATTAGTAAGATCTGCAAATTATGTGTTTGCATACCGATGGCTATAATTTTGAATTATCCAATTGTATAGAGGGATGGTCTGAGCTGCTTTAAAACAAGTAGAATGAATCTTGTTGACCTTGCGGGGGCTGAAAGACAAGAGGCAACTGGTGCAACCGGAGAACGTCAGAAAGAAGCTCGTAATATCAATCGCTCGCTTACACAGCTAGGGTACGCCAATTTGTTTGGATGACTTTGGTCTCAGATTATAAGTATTTTTTAATATGATTGGTTTTGTTTATCGGTTATTTATTTTTATTGTTGTGTTGGCAGAAACTTGATTAACATTTTGGCTGAAGTCTCCCAGACGGGAAAGAAAAGGCACATCCCCTATCGAGATTCCAAATTAACGTATTTGTTGCAGGAATCCCTCGGGGGGAATGCAGAACTTGCCATTGTTTGTGCCGTTTCTCCCTCACAAAGGTAATGTTATTATGTGTAGAGGTGTCCATTTTGACCCGTTCACTTATGAATGGGTGGATTTGGATTATGTACTTATGTGTTCCATTTCTAATAGGTCAAATGAATAAAATGAGTATTGAAAAGGAAACACGTCATATGTGTAAATTAAAATTTTAGCTGAATTGGGAACGGGTTAGAACGTTGAATGGGCCAAATGGGTCGAAAGTGCCCATAGTGTATAGAATACATAAAACCTCATAACTCAGTAGAATACCCTTTGTTGTTCAATAATGTACACAAAAAGTTTTTTTGGGTCAATCCAACTGACCCAGCCCGTACAAAAGATTACCTATTTTGACCCATTATCCAACTCGGTCGTCCTGCCAATTTTGCCACCTTCCCATGACATGTTTATCCCAGGCTGCTTGTCTTTCTGGATCACCCTGTATTTTCTAACTTGAACTGAAAATTTATGCTTCAGTTGTAAAAATGAGACGGTTGGCACATTGCGATTTGCCCAGCGTGCCAAAACCATCAAGACCAAGGCTGTCGTTAATGAACAAACCCATGAGGATGTGAGTAAATTGCAACAAGTTATATGTCAATTAAAGGTATATATGCTTTATGTAATATGAAACTTGTTACTGTGCTACAACTACTAACTGAGGACAACATATGATAGGATGAACTGATTCTGATGAAGTCAAACCAAAACCAAGCTGACTCGAGTGCAAAATGGAATCCTCGCAGAAGCCTCCAACTTCTCAAGTTTAGCCTCAGTTATCCAGTGAGTTTACCTCATGGAAGTGATGACGGGGATGTAGAAATGGAGATCATTGATGAAGAAGAAGATTGTAAGCCAAGTGTATCTGGGTCGCAATTAGTACTCACTGATGGTTCGCAGCTGGCTGATAGTTCCAAGCAGGTGATTCCTGAAGTATGTACTATCTAATCATGAAGGTTTGGTTATGCTCATATTCAGTGCTGACAGTTATATCTTTCTGCAGGAAGTAGAGAAGGCGTGGGCTGATAATTCCAAGGAGTTGGATCCCAAAGTATGTACGACTTACACAGGACAAGAGTCGGATGATGGAGAGTTTAAAGATGTCGAAAAGCAGAAAATGGAACCTGTATCAGAAAAGAAATGTTGCAAAGAGTTGAAAGAGGCTCTGCAGATGGCCATGGAAGGCCAAGCACGGATTCTTGAACTGTACACAAGCTTACAGGAGAAACATACTAATCTTCTAAGAAGCCATTGCTGCTGCCAAGGTAGTCTCCTGTTACATTTTTACATCTTTGATCTTTTCCTTTTCTTATTATTTTCTTCATCATAAATTTTGGTTTTCATGTCATATTTTCTACGGAGCATATCATAAAGTTTCAAGTATTGAAAGGTTGTCCCAAAAGAAACTTTTAGTCCCTGAATGGCATGTGCGTGACTGAAAAATGACTTAAACTCAAGGACAGACATAATTTCATGAATTATAGATGTTAATCAAAGATTATTATCGAGATCAAGCCCTTACATAAGCTAAATCAAACTCACACGGATGTATGGTAGTATTCTTTTAACACATAATTTATGATCATCCTGCATATGTTTCGTCTAACTCACAATGATACATTATGTGCAGGCACACACAAGGAAGCTTGAACAAGCGGAGAATGTTTAAAAAGAGAAATTTTGTAAAAAAAAGTTGAGAATGGACATATAGCCATATAGGTACATCAAATACTCATATATGAAATTTAGACGTGTAAGTAATATGAGAAATATCTTGTATAGCTTTCAGTGATAAGTCTTTTCTTGCCTTCTGCCCTTCCCACAAGGGCTTCTCACCAATCGTGTGGCCCAATATATTGGTTGGTTATCTTTTCCAACCTTGTATTTTTTTTGAACTTGGTGAATAAATTCAAATGTTTTACCCCCTTCAGTGTCTAGATACACATTTTAGAGACATGATTGGCCGTCCTTTTAGTTCTCATAATTGGTGAAATTGTCTCAGATATCTAAGATTTTCTTTTTCTTGGGCCGTGAATATTTAGAAATAGATAATTGTTGGTCTCGTTTACTTTGATGTGGCGACAAAATGAATTGGAACCCCTAATTATTTTATCAACATCTTATTTTGCGGTCCCAATTTTTGTTGTGTGCCGAAACTGTTTCAAGGTCAAATGAACAAGAAAAAGTAGTGTGGGCGAATTGGGCTGGGCTGGGATGCCACAAACACTTTTTTGTGTTTTGCAATTGAATTTTTTCAGGAATTAATGTGTTTTAGGTCATTACAGAAACTACATTACTGCAATAAGAATCTAGATTCGCAATTTAATAGATTTCGTATGTGTTGAATAAACTTTGGCGACCATTAACCCGTTTCATTTATCGACCCAATTATGGATAAACGGTGATACATATCTCCACCTCTGCATCAACCTCACACAAACGAAACAAACCTAGATATTTACAATAAAAATCTGCAACCTAAGATCATTTATTTATTTATTTTTGTTATTGGTTGGTAATAGGCCAATGGGACAATCTTAAATAAGATCAGACTTAATGCATATAGGGACCAAGACAACAAGTTCGCATGCTATCTTTGGAGCCCTCCTGAACCCTTAAGTCTATTTCATGTCAATATAGACCAAAAAACAACTAGCTTGTGGCATTGTCTTCCTTGATAAGCATATATCTCCTACTCTGTGGACCAATTAGGGTATATTATTACTATTGGACCAGAAGATAAGAACAACAAGAGTAGGTAACAATCCTAACCATACAATTCTTAATGAAGATAATCCCATTTTCTTTTCTTTTTCTCTTTTTTTTTTTTTTTTTTTTTTTTTTTGGTTCTGAAAAGATTGGAAGTTTTAAGAAAACATCAATTTCAGTACTGAAGACAGGAAATGGACCATGATTGTGACATCCAAAATCTGACTAGAGGGTTAGAATTGGAAAGAAACTTGATACAAGTTATTTTTGTTTTGTGGACTATTATTAGTTTGGCGTAACCAATTTTTTTCATATTGTTTTGTTGCGACTGCAAAAGTTCACGGCTGTGATCATATCTTATATGAAATAGTTGTGCCGTGTGTAAATTGTATAAATTGTTGCGGTGTAACTACGTATGTATAAATGTTTGTGTATATATAGTAAATGTGCATAGTGACTCTTCTTATGTATTAATAATTTGTGTTATGTGAGAAGTGTGTGACAATGTGCATAGTGGTTGCTTATGTCTCTTGACACTCATGTATGCAACTATGCATGCATACTTACATATGAAGTAAAAATGATGACCCTTTGGTTACACACAATGTAGGTAAAATCACTCTCACATAGTAATCGTGTACTCAAAATGACCATTTTACCCTTTCATTAGGATTTTTTTTTTTTTTTTTTTTTTTTAGGAATTTTTTTTTTTTTGAATTTTGAGACATCATTCATGACAAATGAATATTTGAATTGGTCTTCTTCAAAGATGTAAGCCTGTTGTAGATCTGGTCCATGAGACAGAATGAGTTGTTAGTAGTCAATATTCCACTATTTATTTATTAGTACATCAAAACCACTACGAGTACGTGTCGATATATCCCAACTCTTATAGATTCCTTCTAACCATCGATTATCTGGATTTAATATGTGAGATCTATACAAATGAGATTTTTTTAGACCTAACTGTTGGTGCACACAGAATAATATCGCAATGCGATTCTTTTGCATTTAGCCACTGGTCTACTATCTACACAAGCACTTAGATGTAGTGTGTATGTATAGCTATAATATAAGTATATGATAAAAGTTCTTCGAAAACGCGAGGATGTACATGTTCACTTTTTTTTCACATGCCTCTATATGTTATGGTTTAATGTATATTTTAGGGTGGTTGAAATGTAGGCTTCAATTCTCCCACAGTACATTCTGGATGCTGACAAAAGCCTTTAAGGAAAGTATTATTCATTAACTACTACTCAAATTCCATTCGACAAAAGTGTCCCGCTATTAGTCAAATGTCTAAAATACCCTTCACGAGTTGCTCAACACGCGACTCTTGCTATAGTACTGAGACGCCATTGTTAGTAATTTTCATAGACGGGCGATGAAAAAAATAGACGGTTTCGCTAAAACATTACCAAAAACAAAGGGAGAACAAATAAAAGCAGCTAAAGGATGCTTCTTAAGGTGAAAGAAAGAGACATAAAGTGAGGAAAGAGAGTGATTTGTACCTATATGAAGTATGATAATTTGTGACAGGCTGGTAAATGGACCATTCTTAATCATACTATTGATTATAAACAAATGAAACCCCACATGGAAACATCTTCAATCAATCTCCTAACTATTCTCTTTTATTTATACCTTTTGTTTTTCTTTGTTCTGCTCTTACTTAATCATGAGACACCCCATAATTCATCTTGCTTTCTTTTGACATTAACTAAAGTCAGAAAGGACTTTTATGCTGACTTTTCAGTAAAAATATGGAAATTTTTAGT